>NKYX01000021.1:0-146731 GCA_002370475.1 Metschnikowia drakensbergensis | reverse complement strand
TCTATAGATTTATATTACTATATTATATCATATAGATTTATATTACTATATAATATCTATAGATTTATATTACTATATTATATCATATAAATTTATATTCTTCTTAATTTCCATTATACCCTTATCCACTTCATCTTGATCTTGAGTACAACTGACTGAAGACGACAGAGGCCCGTTCTGTGTCCCGGATTCTGCGAGATTGAAATGCCGATGGATTCCCAGGAAGCCGAATACGTCAAGAATTTGCTGAACGGCCCACACGACTCCACGCTGCTGACGGAAAGCTGTTTATCAACTCCACCTCCGGCTCGAGCTTCTATCCTTGCTGCCTCATTGATTTCCAAGGCCATGGTCGAGCACAAAGTGCAGGACTCGTTGCCCGAGCGGAGTCATGTCTTGGATACATCGACGAAGACGACTTCGGCTGGGCCAATCAAGGACAAGAAGTATGAGCGGACAAGATGAGCGGACAGTTCTTTGCACCCAGCTGCTCGCACCATGCAGTCATAAAGACCATTTATGATGCGTCATGGCATGCGCATGCGATGCAGGAAGACGCAGGAAGACGCAGAAATGCACAGAAAGACGCAGAAGACGCACAGTATAGCACACTGAAGAGAACACATGTGACAAATCACCAGCTACTCCTCTCTTCTCGCCACCCGACGCAAGAAACAACCACTACCACGTCAACTGTAACGCATGCACCAGCTTATAGCCTACAGGAAGAACGCGCCCCTGTATATAACACATCAATACAGAGAAGTAGATATGCTCTAATGAAAAACGGCTTCTTCTGCCCTAGTGAAAGTGGAGTCGGCATTTGCTATGCTGACAACTACCATCCCCGCGTCCTCTTTCCACAGGGCCCTCGAAAGTAGAGAATAGCTATACGACATTCCATGTACTTATACACCTTTTCCACACAAAAGCCTCTCATTTGCTCTTTTTCCGGGCAATCTCCGAAATGGCCGATAGAGGGCAGGCCTCAAGGATTCAATCTCCTATAGATGTGGTCACGTGATGTGGTCAAGTAGCTGTAATCAAGTGATGGGGTAAGTGATGTGGTCAAGTAGGGTCAAGTAGGGTCAAATTTGGTACGGGACAGGATGTTTGTGCTCCTAAAGGTGATGAAAAGATGAGGCACCTGTTGCTTACAAGAGGGATCCCACCACCCAGTGGAATCAAGACTCTGGAGATGAGGAAGATGAGGAAGATAGAGTCGTCTCGAAAGAGCTTCTGTTTCAAAGCCTTCCTCTGAATTCCCTGCTCCACCCAGAGAAGAGGAAGAGGAGGAGGAAGAGGAAGAAAAAGAGAAGAGGAAGAAAAAGAGGAAGAGGAAGAGAAAGAGGAAGAAAAAGAGAAGAGGAAGAAAAAGGAGCAATTTGGATGCCATTGCCAAGTATGACATGGGTGATACTCAGGCTTTCAGTGAAGGCGATCTTGAAAAACAAAATGAGACTTCTGATTCTGGGCGTTCGAATAAGCGCAGAAAAATTAAATCAACTGACAACTACTCACCCGAAACCAGTGGTCCAGGAAACTCCTCGACTAACTCCTCGCGCAACGGTCCGTTTGGTGTGCTACCAAAACCCACTCAATCCCAACAACAGCTGCATGGCTTTGTGGGTCAAGCGATCTACAACTGCTTCTGGTCTTGCCGAATGCTGGTTAATTTGGGCCTCCTTCAGATCACNGCTGCATGGCTTTGTGGGTCAAGCGATCTACAACTGCTTCTGGTCTTGCCGAATGCTGGTTAATTTGGGCCTCCTTCAGATCACACTTTCAATAGTGCTAAACTTGTGGAGTTGTTTGCCAACATGTCAAACTTGCCCGGTGAGAATTGAACTAAAATTTCCGGTCTGACGCGCTGGGGTGAGTAGTCTCAAACCGCCAGTGCCGAACTTAGGGATGTGGAGGAAGAGGAAGAGGAAGAGGAAGAGGAAGAGGAAGAGGAAGAGGAAGAGGAAGAGGAAGAGGAAGAGGAAGAGGAAGAGGAAGAGGAAGAAAAAGAGGAAGAAAAAGAGGAAAAAGAGGAAGAAAAAGAGGAAGAAAAAGAGGAAGAGGAAGAGGGAGAGAAAGAGGAAGAAAAAGAGGAAAAAGAGGAAGAAGGAGAGAAAGAAAAAGAGGAAGAAAAAGAGGAAAAAGAGGAAGAAAAAGAGGAAAAAGCAGAGATGCACCTGCTCCCATCCTGCCTGCTCGTAACTTGCCACCTCTGTCTACAGAAGAAGCTACTCAAGCACCTTCCGAGAAGTCAGAGCATGAGCCTACAAGTGAGGAAAGAGTTGCTCAGTATGATTACGAGAAGGACAAGATGAAGTTGTTTCGAAGAGGGTGATTTGATTGTGGATATGGAATTTTGCATGAAGAAGGTGGTCAGGCAAGAACCAAGAACTGAGAAACCGGTGTTTTTCCAGGCTCTTACGTAACTGTCAACGAATCTGGAAAGCCTCTGAAACTGCAAGAACACTAAGACGGTGCCGACTATGAAAAGGAGAGACAATGAAATCGGTTCAAGGAAGGTGATTTGATTGTTGACATCGAATTTGTCGATGAAGACTGGTGGCCCGCAAAACACGCAGATACCGGTGAAGTAGGCGTTCCAGGCAACTAGTGAACTTAGACGGCCTCTGTACAATATTGCCGGGGTTTTTGAGTTCCAGTGAAAGCACCTGTGGCTAAATTTGTTCTCCTTCGAAAGCCCAGATGTAATTGGTGGATGCACGACCTCCAATCTGGAGCAGTGGATTGGGCTTATGTCATGTACGGTATTTGAATGACGCCTGAATAACATTCAAAAGCAGACCTCTTTACAATTTGTAGCCCTGCAGTTCGAGTGAATGGATCTTTATTATTATTATCTATTATTATTATTATTATTATTATTATTATTATTATTATTATTATTATTATTTATATTATGATTATTATTATTATTTATATTATTATTTAGATTATTTATTATTATTATTATTATTATTTATATTATTATTTATTAATATAATTTATTATTTAATATTAAAGAAAGTTACAGTTTATTACTACCTTTATCTGCTTCTATATTTATTTATTTTTTTCTTTTTTTCTTTTTTTCTTTATTTCTTTTTTTCTTTTTTTCTTTTTTTCTTTTTTTCTTTTTTTCTTTTTTTCTTTTTTTCTTTTTTTCTTTTTTTCTTTTTTATCTTTTTTATACTTCAGTAATTAATCGTATCGGTCTATTACATCGACTGCTCTATCCATATAATTACACTCACTTACATCAAATAGCATATGCTATAGATAATTGCATTTAGGAACGAGAACATTCCTGACCACACGTGATATTGACTGAATGCAGCATACCATGGATAGATATACTACAATAGTCAATGCCTCGAAGGCGTGAGTGGATATCAGGTGGTATTTCAACGCTTTCAAGTGACGAGGCGTTGATGGAGGACCCGATGGGAATGTCGCACGAATGTCGCATATGTCGCATGCGGCTCGCCGGACTAACCAATGCTATTCCAGAACTGGGGTCAGAATGAAGCCAAAGCGGCCGCTGGCTGGCCATGATTCTAGTCGAATAGTTTGGTTTCATGGTGCACGGCAACTCACGTAAAGGTGTAACTGTTTCACAGCACTTGCCAGTATTCATTCCTCATATGGTTTTGGTCTCCGAGACACGGACCGTCGGCGGGTTCAATTTCAAGTTCTGTAGCATCAAAGTCACGACTGAATTCAAATCATAGCCTGGCAAAATCTAAAGGTCAAATCAGTCAAGCAAAATCAAAAGGTCAAAATCAAAAGGTCAAATCAGTCAAATTGCAGGCGTTCGTGGAAATGTAGGTGGTAGGACCGGCGGGGTCTATATGCAGGACGCCGGCTCCGGGCTCAACGAAGCCAAGTAAGCAGACCACAGGTTGTGCTGTTTCAAACCGCTTCTCTTAGAGAGGCAGATCAGCTATTTCCCGCAAGGCGCTTTCAATGGTGGCCTTTGAGACTGCTTTTTCAGCAACGAGAGAGCGACGAAGACGGGAAGCCGGATGGATCAATTCGGCATATTGCCTTAATTCACCTCTCATTGACTTGCCATGAGTTCACGTCGTTCCCCGTCCATTGACTTCCTCGTTCCTGAATTAGAGTCGTTCCAGCCTGACATGCCCGCTGAAGCCATGTAACCCGTACTTCCAAGATATCCCCTCAGTTCTGCACCCAGGCCTCGATGCCACGGTACTTTGATGACGTCAGAAGCCTTCCATGAAGGCATCTCGATTCTTGTTTCTGACGTGGGTTTTTTTCTCGTCTCCAGTGAACCAACCATCGAGTCAATTCATCCCGTCCAAAACAATTGTCAGATATTTCTGTCACTCCTGGGTTTCATCACTCTCCTAGGGTTTCATCACTCTCTCCTTCATATATCTGCAAACCTTTCACAGTGTCTTGGACGTTTCCAGGTTCATTGAGCACAAGTCTTCTCCGTTGGGTTTTGAGAGAAAACACGAAGCATGCCCCCTCAGCGATACACTCTGATTTGAAGCACCAGCTAGCAAGTACGGCTACTTCAGAGTAGCAGCCATCGCCACCGATCTCGCCTCCACTGGGTTGTTGGGAAACACAGTCTCTGCACTTGATTTCGGAGCAGGTGCACGCTCCACCAATTCGGCTCGCCAAAAAAGACACAATTGCCGCTAACTTGGAAGCATCCCCTTAATCAGACGCAAAAGTGAGCCACAGTCCTCTAATCAGACACAATTGAGAGACTAAGGCCAGCCACTCGGATTTTTGGCCGGTTAGAGAAGCGACTCCTCGACCTCCAATCTGCTAAAGAAATCGGCGACCAGAAACGCATAAAGGATCGGAAACCACACAATAATAATGCCGTCACGACCCCTTTCAGTCAGCACTTCCCCGTCCAATGACAGTCTCAATGACAAACCATGGACTTCGACTCCGCAGCATCGCCCCAAAGAAAAAACCCGAGTCCTGCACCTATCACCACCGAGAGCATATACCAACCGTTGAAGGTCATGAAAACCAACATCAACATGAACGAGAAACCCACCTGTACTGCATAGAGCACCGCCAGCCACATCCGTACCTCCGGCGTCACGCGTACGCCCGTAGTCGACCCCGCCGCCTGGATGTACTTGCTTCTCCAGCGGGCCACTCTGAACCGGAGGTACTCGTAGAGCACGCTCATTAGCGCAATGGCTGCAAACGTGGCCACAAATCCACGGAACGTTTTCACGTGCCACCACTCGTAAATCACACACGAGTTGCGCCACTTCCACGTGAACACCATCTGCAGTTAGTAGATGAAGGCGGAACCAGCACCCGCCGGGCGACCGTACATACGTTCATCTCACACATGTCTTCCATGGGCATGTCGTCCATGGGCATGTCGTGCATGGCCATATCGTGCATGGACATATCGTAGGACAGCGGAAACGTGGTCGAGTGTCGCGCAAGTAAGGGATCGCGCGGTGTACGGGTTTCCGCGTATGCGCATAGCCACATGCGCTTAGAAGACCCACTCAGAAGACCCACTAGCTCAGAATGACTACGCATTAGTATTCCAAGTGCATATGAACAGACGACGTTGGTCGAGAAGCAGTGGCTGGGACCAGTACCCTGGTTCACTTCTGCGTGGTCTGTCGTCCTCCCCATAGCGCCCGGCCCCCGCTTTGCATTACTCTTCTTCCTCGTCCACCAACACCGACGCATCGAAATATAATGACGGGTCTAAACTGCCGATGTTGGCACACTTGCACACCCCGTTGATCAACAACTCACTCATTATTTTTCCGCTGGCCGGCGCATTGTTTATACCCCAGCACGAGTGGCCTGAACATAAAAACAAATTGTCCACGTTGGTTTCACCAATCAACGGCCCGGAAGACGACGGCACGTCGAGAACGGGTAAGTAACATGCCTGTCTCTTCAAGATCTGGCCCTTCTTCAACATAGGCGACATCTTGCCCACTTGCTTAAACAAATCGTCACATTTGGATTTCACCACCTCCACGTCGTCGGTGGTTTCCGGAACATCCACCGCTGAATCACCCTCGCCACACACAAACACCTCATCTTTTCGAGCGTAGATCTCTGGAGATGTATAGGAGCCCTGGCCGGTCTTGAACTCCGTGAAAATTGCATATGGCGAAACGCTCGTATCTTTGTAGGGAGCAATAGTGATGGAGTGGGCCCGCAACCCGGAAATGGGACAATCCGGCAAGATCCGCGACGTCCACGGCCCTACCGTAAGAACCGTCTGGTCTCCCTTTAGCGAGATAAGCTCCTTTTCTGCTCCGGATTGCGTGACCTTGGCACTCGTAGGTTCATATTCAATCCCCGTAGCCACTCCTGACTCCATGGAGTACAAAACACGGTTAACCTTTCCCAAAATCAACTCGAGCGAGCCGTTGGACTTCTCCACGGCCTTCTTCAACAAGAAGTTTGTAAATTTGTACGGATGCACTTGCGCAGTAGAGTCCTTTCCACCCAAGTACGAACATCTGGACACCAAAGACTCAGAGATCCAGTTCAAGTCTTTGGGAAGCGCCTTCGTCAGAAGAGGTTGTTTTGGCGGTGGGTTTTTGCCGAGCGACTGTGGCTCTATATCGTCCAGTTCGTTTTCGGACCCAAAATCGGAGTCCACGCGGCTTATGTCGCCTTCCACAGAAACCGTCGTTAATCTTCTGTAGTCCCATTCGTTCTCCCCGTCGTAGGCATCGGAGAGCTCCTGATGTAGCTGGAAAGAAAGAGGTACCAAAGGCTGTGGAAAGGCCCAGAGCGCCAAGAGACCGCCAGCTTTTCCGCTAGCTCCTCCCGCCACCCGCTTGGATTCCACCAAAGAGATGTGGTACTTGGCCGGGTCATAAGCTGGATGTGTCACCAAATAATAAGCTGTGCAAACGCCCATGATTCCTGCACCGACGACGATAATATGCTTCTTGCCAACATGGCGGCCGGAGGCCGTGCTCTGAAATGTGAGACTGGCCATTCTGGAACTTATGAATATAGACTCTTCGGCACTTCGATTGGATCAGCGGAGTTTCAGCTATATTTTCGGGGGCGAGGTGGCTTTCGATATGCGTCGCTTCGAAATCCTCAGGTCGTCAATTTATCAATAATTGGCGAGGGCAAAAAAAAGGACTAGCGAAGATCGCGCATAAATAAGGTGATGTGCACTGACGTGGGTTGCTCGCGGGAGCGGTGCACGGAGGTGGTGAGCATGGGTGCAGGACAAGCTCAAGATCGCCAAGTATTCGGGATCAAACGGGCATTCATCTGCAGCATGATGACATGTGGTAGACGGATGCTTTTAGTGTGGTTGATCAATCGCGTATGCAAGCCGTGCACAGAGCCAACACGGTAGTACTGCTTGAAAAGCTTGGCACTGTTCACATTGACGGCTGTCGAAAGAGTGTATAGGCACATGACATTGTAAACTTGAGGGGCAAGTTTCGTAAGCAAGTAGCTTCTCGACAGCACAATAATCTCATCTCGAGCTGGTGACACTCTTGTGCCTGTCGCAACAGTTTATAGGCTCGGGGATTGGGACGACCGACGCAAAAAGTCGAAGAATTCGGGCAACTCATCCGCCGATAGAGTCGAAGGAATTCGGGCAACCCATCCGCCCATAAAGTCAAACAGAATCCAGAATTAAGGCAAGTTTCAAGTCATAAACCGGAATGGGGCTTGACGCAATCTGAAGTGGCAACAGAAGCGTCACGAGATCCCGTTGTATGACAAGCTGACTGTTCAGGCAGTCCGCCAGACTATAAGGCCATTGACGAGCGAGTATCGTGTGCAATCGAAAGCTGGAATATGACATCCATCAGAACGTGGCCTTACCGACTTTTCAGATCAATCAGCACGAAAATCCCCCGAGAGTTCAGCTGGATGAATATCAATAAGCGACCACCACTGGAAGCCAGGTCGGTGCGGCCAAAAACGAGGAGCAAAGTATGAAAAACCCAAAACAGAAGCTCCCACAAGCCTAATCATTGATGCTTCTCCTTTTTCCCATACTTCCAGTCTTCACATTTGTGCCTGATCCACTGCATAAGGGAGACGCTTTGAAAAAGCGCCAACGAGAGCGCCATCAACAAAACAGTCATTATCAACCGCTCATTTTCCTCCCACAACCGATTATCCCAAAGATGAACTTCGTCTCCCTTCTTTTTGCGCAAATAGAGCTCCATCGGATCATGATCCTGGTTCCAGTACGGCTCCACATCTTTGTACATGAATGAGTTGCGCTCATATTCCTCTGTACGGGACCCATGGTTGGCTATGTCGTGGAAGAGCTGGAAAAACTCCGGGTTCGACTCAATGGCGACCTGCGGAACCGGGTGAAACGTGTCCAACTCCGAGGACGTGATAATAATCGTGTAATGGGGCGAGGGGCTGATCCGGAGAATCCGGCGTATGGCATCGTCAACACTGTGCAACGCTGCTTCTCGGGATTCATCATTTGGAAGTGCTTCGGCGTCGTAGCGAATCACTCGGGTCCGAGTGTCGATGTACTGCTCCACGTCGCCAAACGACCGGATCGCCTCGGCCTTGCATGTCCGTACGATGTACTTTTCCAAGAAGTCCACGTCCACTTTGCCCTCTACCCACGGAAGCGAGACCAATGATGATGCCATGTGGAGATAGTTTCGGAGATGTGGCCACGTGACCTTCTTTTTCTCCAACATATCGCTGCTTCTGAGCCCCGGCACGTCCACAAGGAGGTAGATATCAGAGGAGCACTCGGTGACAAGCTTTTTGGCCATGTTTGTGACCGACGCTGAGCTCTGTTTCTCTAATGGATTGCTGCTGATTTCATCTCGAAGACCAGTAACGAGTTTATGTGATGCCAAAAGAAACGGCGCTACTTGCGACGACGCTACTAGGCTTATGAAGAGAAGAATGCACAGGAGTTTCATGTCAAGAATCGGCTTTTGGGTAATTTGGCTCAAACAATCACTAGCGTAGAGTCCTATAGTCTCAGGGAATCACGTCAGCCTGCTTGATTCGCGTTTGCGTTAAAGAATGCCTGCATGCAGTCCAACATGTTAAGTTTCTTCTTTGACCAAGTTTTGGAGGCAGACAGCATAGTTGCAACTCGGGCGTGGCATGTTGAGGACTCCGGGACGGGGCAGCGAAGCCATCAAGATAACGAAAATTGCCGACATGTGCTGGTCTCACATCAGAGGAAGTCACCAGGGACAGCGGAAGTCACCAGGGACAGAGAAGTCAGCAGGGACAGCGAAGGCACACATCAGAATGTCTCGGTCTTCCAAGTGCTCTGGCCATGAAGGGATATCGTCCATCTTTAGACAACGCCACTTTTTGCAAACCCCTGGTCCCTTTCAACCGGTACACTTCGAATCAGAAAGCATCCCAAAAGAACTCGACAGTAGCGGTCGCTCACTCGATGTCCCTGATCTTCGGCTCAGTATCCTCGAAGTTACCAAAGTAAACCTGGAATAAGTTCACGAGTCGAGCCACATCATGAGCACCGCCAGTTTCCCGGATAGAATGCATAGATAACTGAGGGTTTCCCAAGTCCAACGTCCGGATGCCAAGCTTGGCCGAGAGCATGGGCCCAATGGTGGAGCCACATGGCGAGTCGTTTCTCACCACAAACAACTGTAAGGGGATTTTTCCGATTTCTGCCATAGCCTTAATCAAGACAATTCCCTTGGAGTTGGTGGCGTACCGCTGATTGGCGTTGATTTTGATCACAGGGCCCGCGTTCACATGAGGCCGATTATTCTTCTCGTAAAACCGCTCGTAGTTTGGATGGACCCCGTGTGCCTGGTCGGACGAGAGCAAGAACGACTTGCTGCACAAGGTCAAGAACGACTCTTCAAGCGACGAGTTTCCTCCCTTAAGCCCGAAGCTAGCATTAATCCGGCGAAGCACGTCGGGCAAAAACGACGAGTCGGCACCTTGTGCCGACACCGAGCCGATTTCTTCATGGTCGAAAAGCGAAATCAAGCTCCACGAGTCGCCAGCATTGACAATGGCTTGGGCAGCCGCGTAACACGAGGTCAAATTATCTTGGCGGGGCGCAAAGATGAACTCGTCGTGAATTCCTCCCAAAGTGGCGTCTTGGTAGTCACACAAGAGCAACTCGAAATCCTCTATCTGGTTCACGGAAACGTCCAATTCGTCTGCAATAAGCTGCATTAAGGAGTCATTGTGGCGTTCCACCACGTGCTTGATGGCATTGAACTCAGATTCGGATAACTGGAGACTTGGATCGTCTTTGCAGGAAGTGGAAGCCTTAGAGCTCTCGGAGTCGTCGAACTTCTCCTGCCCCGCAATCGGCACCATTTCAGTTTCTCTGTTAAACTCAAACTTCTGGTTGACTTCCCTATTGAGGTGAATGGCAAGTGTAGGGATTCTCATCAAAGGCTTGCGGATATGCACCAACCTTGGCACGTATACACCATTCGTTTTCGTGTACACACGGCCGGCGATGCTCAAGTCACGGTCAAACCAGGTGTGAGCAATCAATCCTCCGTACTGCTCCACACCGACCTGAATAAACCCTTCACTGGTCTTCTTCGACACTGGTTTGAGCTTCAAACATGGCGAATCCGTGTGGGCGCCAACCATGGCGAAACCCGGGGCGCCATCACTGCCTTGCGTCTTCTTCCCGGTGGTAAAAGCAATGAGAGACGAGCCGTTTCGGGTCACCACATACTTGCCACCGTGCTGAAGGCTCCAAGTCTCCCGCTCGCTCAAAGTTTCAAACCCACTTGCGACAAGTTTGGCCTTGACGTTGGCCACGGCGTGGTAAGGCGTGGGCGAGTTGGAAATGTATTCCACTAGACCCTTGGCATGCAGGAGTGTTTCAGCGTCCATTTTAATTCGATACGTGGATGGCAAATCGAGTGCAAGTGTTTGTGTGTTTTTGTTGGTTTGTTCTTGTGCAGCCTTGAGTAACCGATGGTACTGCACAAACGAAGGGACCAACGATTTGACGTGAGCGATTTGACGTGAGCGGTTTGACGTGAGCGATATTTTCGATTGAGTGTCAGCAAAAGGAGTGGCTCTTTTCCGTGCTTGGCTGCTGAATTGAAGTCCCACTTGCACGTCTTTGTTCTAGGCGTATCCCTGAATGCTTGCACTTTAAGTCTCCGTCTCTTCCTATCTATTTATTTCTCGACATTACTCTTGTTTTTCTGACTTATTTTCGGGTTTTCTTCTGCCTCCTTTCACTTGTCGCTTGTGTCGTCACTTTTCGCTTGTGTCGTCACTTTTCGCTTGTGTCGTCACTTTTCGCTTGTGTCGTCACTTTTCGCTTGTGTCGTCCCTTGTCGCTTGTGTCTTCACTTGTCGCTTGTGTCGTCACCCGGTAAATAAATATCGGCATACGTCAGGAAAAGCCGATTATATTGTTGAGTTTGCACAAGGACATTTTCAAAGCAGCTGGAATGTGAGTTTGGCTGCAAGTTTGTGGGCGCTGGGGTAGAAAAAAGAGGTGAGAAAAAGCAGGGAGTCGAGGGGTTGGCGGGGTTTATATACTTCTGTGGAGGGCGCAAAGCGGGAGCGACAAAGGGGCCTAACCGGGGGCATCTCATGCGCCGAGGGCTTCACCGGATTTCGCTCGAGGGCTTCACCGGATTTCACTCGAGGGCTTCACCGGATCTCACTGGAGGGCTTCACCGAATCTCACTCGAGGGCTCAACCTCGGAGAGTTCGTCAATGAGCTATCTATAGCCACATAGCAGTCGTTTCCGAAATCGTTGGCCAGCTCCACCATGCTAAAAATTGAGCAGGCATTCTTATTGACTTCGGCAACCAACAAGGGTCCTGTTAGGGCTCCGCGAGCAGCGACGGTCCTGGACTCTATGACTTCGGCTCTCTCTATAATCCCCTCATTTATTCGTAGAGAAATTAGAGTCGAATTGGTGTCTTTCGGTTCAACTTGTCCCGAAGCAACAAGAGACTAGCCAGCGCCGCAACACCTTGTTAGGATCTCGAAGAGGTTTGTCATTTAGTTCTTTTTTGTGCCGGGGACTCTGACCCTTTTCTTTTGTCTTTTGCTATGCCGTGTCTTGATCGAGGCTGACACCACAAATGAGGCGTTTCAGTCACTTGAGCAGCTCAAGGTTGTCCGCTAGAGGACTAAGTCAGCTTTCAGGTGGGGTGGACTCGGGTCCTAAGTGTTGAGAATGTCCTTGAAAAATTCGTCTTCGTTGTTGTAGGCCTTCGGAGAATTTGCTTCGGACTCCAAAGCCGAGATCATGGACTCAAGCTCCCGCCTTCTTTTCGTCTGTTGCTCGGATACCTTCTGAAGATGTCGTATGTACACCACAGAACCGCGGAGAATAATGGCCTTGTTGGGCTTTGTTTCCTTGACTTTGGTGTTGGCGAGGATTTCCGATAACTCTATTGTCTTCTCCACTTCCGGCTTGGAAAGTGCCTGCACTGCACATAGCTGCGGCGTGAGCAACGAGGGAGGCACTAGGAGGCCCAAAGCCTTGATTTTCTCCTTGATCAAATCTCGCCGGCGCCGCTCCACGGCATTGTGGAACTCCCGGCGACGCCGAATCTTCTCCTCCTGCGTCAATTGCTTGGTTCCGGCGTCTGAAGGCCTCCGTGTATGCAAGTGAGCCTGCAGGTCGGGGATGCTGGAGACTTGAGAAACCTGCGGTGAAGCACTCATCTGTGTGTGTAAAGGGGCACTAGGCACGTTCATGGCCTGATTCAAGGTTGTTGGCGGCGGCGAGTTCAAATACGAACCCGGATACGAACCCAGGTACGGCGACGTCAACGTATCAAAAGACCCTTCATATGCATTCGCCTGTGGCGACATGAACTTCTTGGGCGATAAGTACGAGTTGTTGAGGTCGTGCGGCGGCTGCACGCTGACACTGCCATGTCGGGAAATGTTGGGCGTGATTGAGTTCTGCATGAGCAAACCATCCTCAGCAATGGCATTCAACAGGGAGAAATTCCCCCTGTTGTTGGGCGAAAAGTATTGCGAAGATAGGAACATGTTTTCGGAAAAGTTGGGGTCGCTGTTTGGTGGGCCGAACTCGTTTTGCTGGGGATCGATGTCGTTGGGATCGAGCTCGTATGTTGAGTCCTTGAACTTCGGGTCAAAAATGTTGTTCAATATGTCGGCCGATAACGACTGATCGATGGAATTCGTTTGCTGCAAGGGGGAGCCCAAGAAGTTGAGCTGGTCCATGAGCGGGTCGGCGGAGGCGTCGGGATGAGCCCCTTTGTGCGGAGACTCCATCTTGGAGTTGTAATTGAGGTTGAAAAAACCATCCGGGGGGACCAGAAACGACGAGAAGTCAGGAGCATCGATCTTGCCTGCACCAGGGCCGCTTCCGTAGCGCAGGCCATCGGCCTGGATCGTTTTCTCTGCGTTTTTGCCGTAGTTAGCCGCGGAGGCGGGCTTTTCCTCGTACGGATCTTGTAAGAAATCCTCCATTTGCGATGGATATCGAGCCAGTAACGGGGTGTGAGGGGACGGAATGTGATGGTCGCCGCAATCTTAGTCAATTGGCCAGAGGTGTTGATCTTTGGTATCATCTTCGGGGCGCGGATGGAGTTGAGTTTGCGACTGCACACAAGCGCGCGGGAGCCATAATTCGTGGCATCGCGAGCCGCGACATCCGTGCACCACGCACATGGAACATTAGAGCAACGTCTTGAGGACTTGTCTCTTGAGGACTTGCTCGATGGCGGTCTTTCTGTTGCTCCGGTCTTTCTTTAATAAGCTTCTTCTTCACGTGCTTCTTCACGTGGTCTTTCTCTTGTTAATAAGCTTCTTCTTCACGTGCTTCTTCATCTTAGTCTTTCTCTTATCGGACTTTGCTTCTTTGGCTGCGGTTTTGCGGGCCTTCTTCTCGTCTTTATCCTCGTATCGCTTTCCCTTCAACTCCTTTTCCCTCCGTGGTCCGGTGTACTGCTCCTCGGCGTCCAGCTCTTCATCCGTATCTGAGTCCGTCTCAGATGTGTCTGTTTCGTTTTCTGAGTCTTCGGCCACTAGCTCCGTCAAAGTGTCGACTTTACCCTGAGAGAACTTTTCAAAGTCTCGTTCCTCCAAATGGTTCAACGACCGCACAAGATGCAACGATCTAAAGATCTCGTCGTCCACACCGGCATCTTCAAGTTCGCTTTTCAAAGGGAGTCTCTCCAAATAGGCTCCTAGCTCGGCATCCGAGTCGCTTGCTAATCCCAATTGCCCGTCCGTCTCCGTGATATACTTGAAAAGTAGTCGTTCGGGATAAACATCGATTTTCTTCCGCGAGAAGAAGTCGTTGACGTTTTTGATGTCCATGCGGAGAAAGTCCAACGCCATGGGGTGCTCGGGCTCTACCGATTGGGACACATCGATGATGTAGAGCTTGTCGTTGTGCACTATGGAGTTGTACTCGGACAAATCGGCATGGACCAACCGGCACGTCCTGTACATGCGTCTCATGTAGAACAACATCTGCTGATAGTAGTGCACAATCTCCTCGGCGTCTTTGAAAGGATGGTCCTTCAACTTGGGCGACGGCTGTGCTTCGCCTTTGGTCAAGTACTCCATCACCAACACATGTGATCTCAACTCCACCGGTTCGGGGCACGGGATGCCATGCGTGTATAAGCGTTTGAGGTTCCTGAACTCCTTTTCGGCCCACACCTTGACCATTTTGCGGGGGTTGCTCTGGTTCTTCGTGTTTCTGAAGCGAAACTCTCCGTCCACGTATCTCTCTCGGTCCTTGAACACGAGAATAGACGTTTTGTAGATCTTCACGGCGTATTCGCGGGTGGTGATCTCCGGGTCGTCGTGCGTTCCATGGTACACGTTTGCCTCTTTTCCGGTGGAAATGCATCCATTGATGCGGGAGATCACGCCTTTGTTGATGATTTTCTTCAAGAAGTTCATGGTCCGAGGATCCAACACCTGTTCCACGGTGGCTCTGTTGGCCCTGTCCCTGATTGTTTTGGGGCCTTTTTTGACCAGATCGGGAATTATCGCCTGCGAGTACTTATCGACAATTTCCCCACGGTCGGTGATGGTTTTCAGGCCCACTGCAACTTTTTCACCTGCATGATGTTCGCTGTCTGAGCTGGAACTGAAATCCGAGTCGGAGTCGCTGTCGGAAAAATCCACGTCTTCGGGTTCCTGTAGTTGGAGGCGGCCAAGCGGCTCTGTCACGTCCATTGTTATCACAAACCTTGTTTGGAGACCGAGATGAGGTCGATGTCACGCGATGAGTGCGGTAGTCATGTCGTGTAAAAGACCCGTACCTCCGCACACTTGTGCTTCTTCTTTCGGGTGTGGCCACAGGCCGATCCCGCTCTTCCAGGCCCGCACGAGCATTCCGCCAAGGTCCTTCGGCAGACCGCCGTGAGCAGGCTCAATGACGAGCGCCACGTCCTCGCAACCACAGCTTGAAATAGGCGTTCCTGCACATAGCCCGGCCCGGTCCAAGCCTTGGCGTCTCCGACACGCAAAGCTCCTCGCTCGCTGGCCCGGGGCGGTTTTTTCGGGCACCCGAGCGTCGGAGGCGCCCCGAGGCAGCGCGTTGGTGGATTTCTCATCTCGCAGTTTTAATGCGAAACGTCGTTCTGATACACCATCAACAATGGACCACCACGCCAGTCTCAACCGGTTTCTCCCCAGAGTACGTATTGCGTTGCTTTGTGCAGGCAATGCCGTTTTTCAGTCTCTTGCCTCGTCAAGAAGCCCACTGCAAGTCTCCTAGGCCCGTGCATCCAGCGACACCCTTTTAACAGATCCGGCGATCCACTTCCGCTCTCCGACCGGCTCGTCTTTGGCAGGTGGACTTCCTATTTCGGAAACGTACCTGCTTCGATGTACCTGCCTTCGGAAACGTACCTGCTTCGATGCACCTGCCTTCGGAAACATACCTGCCTTCGGAAACGTACCGTCTTCGATGCACCTGCTTCGATGCACCTGCTTCGATGCACCTGCTTCGATGTACCTGCTTCGATGCACCTGCTTCGGAGATCATTTCCTGGCCCTTATCCATGCATCGTCACTAACCCTAGAAATTCCTCCTTGTGATCCCGCTCTATATCGGCGTAGAGCTCGTGCTCTCCGTGGCCATCCTCAATAAGGCCAGTGGAATCTATGGTATCCTTTCACTTCTTACCGGACACCACCTCAACTTCTGGCAGTGGGTGTATAATCTCTTGGCGTTCTCGACCCTTCCCTTCTATATCTCAGCATTGTTCAATTTGCAGGATAATTCAACGAACTTGCGCAAAATGTGCTTGGCCTGCTCCGTGTATGTGTTGGACACGGTGATTGGCTTTGCATATACGCTATATTTCATCCACTTCTGGGTCAGCAGCGAGGAGAATCCGCTGAAGACGTCCATTCCCACCACTGCGGCCGTCGACACGCTCACGGGGCTCTTGAGACGTGCGGACGATTTGAGTCAATCGGCGTCGCCATCCCGGGAGTTGTTCTTGACTGTTTCGGGTGTTTTGTTTCAAACCGTCACCCGGATTTATTCCTGCTTCATTGTTCTCTCTTTCACAAAACAACTTCTTCTCCAGAATCTCAGAAACCAGAGAACCCATGGCCACAACCGCGTGTCCGATGCTGCGGAACACAACACTTTCAAGGGAAAAATCAGCCGCTTTTCGTATGCTTTGGAAATGCGGGCCAAGGGTTACTTCCAAGAAATCTTTGCCTAATCAAAGCCTTTGCTACTGCCTCGTGCTTTTCGAGCACGACTGTAGTTTTCAGAATAGTGCGGCACCCAGCTCACATTCTGCCTCTGCCCTTTTGCTAGGAATTGAAGCTGATGATGCCTCCGTAATCGTGCCTGTTATCCAGATTCTTCGGCCTCTGGCTTTCGTATCTCGTCACTGATACCCAAGGGTCCCCCAGACGTGCCTGTATATAAGCGTCGGGCTGCGAAGCACACCATCTTAATGTTCCCACGTTTGGAATCTCTTCTCGAAATGGGCCAGACTGCTAGCTCGGAAGTTTCCACCACCCAAGAGGCCCGCCACTATGAGGAGCTCAGATTCTTGTTTCAAGCCAGAGCGGCTCACCTCCTCACCGCCCCGGAGTTGGCCGCCATCCACGAAAAGTTGCCCCTGAATGTCGCCCCTGACCTCGTTTCGCCCCTGGACCTAGCTTCCATTCTTGGGCTATCGGAAATATTTGGAGTCGAAGCCGGTGCTCGACTGCTTGAGGTCTTGTACCGGCTCTTTGTGAAACTAGGAAGATTTCCTTTTCCAGACTACCCCTTTTCAGGGGGTTCAGAGACGCGCTCTGTAATGGGTAATTCGGATATACGTGCCGAGGGCTCAGCCAATGAGAAAGAGCCTGCCCTTGCAGCCACTTATCAGAATGCAGCCACTAATCAGAATGCAGCCACTAATCAGAATGCAGCCACTAATCAGAATGCAGCCACTAATCAGAATGCAGCCACTAATCAGAATGCAGCCACTAATCAGAATGCAGCCACTAATCAGAATGCAGCCACTAATCAGAATGCAGCCACTAATCAGAATGCAGCCACTAATCAGAATGCAGCCACTAATCAGAATGCAGCCACTAATCAGAATGCAGCCACTAATCAGAATGCAGCCACTAATCAGAATGCAGCCACTAATCAGAATGCAGCCACTAATCAGAATGCAGCCACTAATCAGAATGCAGCCACTAATCAGAATGCAGCCACTAATCAGAATGCAGCCACTAATCAGAATGCAGCCACTAATCAGAATGCAGCCACTAATCAGAATGCAGCCACTAATCAGAATGCAGCCACTAATCAGAATGCAGCCACTAATCAGAATGCAGCCACTAATCAGAATGCAGCCACTAATCAGAATGCAGCCACTAATCAGAATGCAGCCACTAATCAGAATGCAGCCACTAATCAGAATGCAGCCACTAATCAGAATGCAGCCACTAATCAGAATGCAGCCACTAATCAGAATGCAGCCACTAATCAGAATGCAGCCACTAATCAGAATGCAGCCACTAATCAGAATGCAGCCACTAATCAGAATGCAGCCACTAATCAGAATGCAGCCACTAATCAGAATGCAGCCACTAATCAGAATGCAGCCACTAATCAGAATGCAGCCACTAATCAGAATGCAGCGGTGCACAACAATAAGGATGTTCGAGACGGTGAAAAGTGGGCATCAGCTGAACCTGATCAAAGCTCGATTAGTCTGGCATCCCTGCATGGCCCTCCAAATACAAGTCGCCATTTGACCCTAAGAGGGCTCTTGGTGGCAGTTGCTGCCCTATTGCACCGTCTTCCCAAAATCTGGAAGAAAGCGGACTATGTGGGGCTCCTCTTTTGGGCTCTCACAGATGACGAGGAGATCGAAATTGACAGCCAAGACATCGGTGGGGAAAAAACAGCGGCAACGGCCGAGAAGGGCGGCGATCCCGGTCAATTTATAGTTCAGGTGTTGCAAGTCCCAGAGCTGCAGAACGCAGACCCCGCACTTGCAGCGCAGAAGATCGATTGGAACACTCTTGAAACGCTTCCGGACTTGACTGCAGAGTGCCCTCCGGTGTTCAGCGACAGATTAGTGCATACAGACGACTTGCGAAGCATGTTGCTGCTCATGCTAATTATCTGCAGCCTGGCCACCAGTCTGCAGTCCGCAGAACCGAGTCCATTAACTAGCAAACAGTGGAGCGCATTTGACGCGGCTGCAAAAGCGTTGGCGAGCCACTTTTCTGCGTCACAGCGCATCTCCTTCCCACAGTTCCGCAGGGGCATGCGCCTCACCCTGCATCTCCAAAACGCATTCCGCGATCTACTACACAAACGGGTTTTCTCCGAGAACCCGGAAAAACAAGTCGTGTCCGGCTTCACTCCCTCGCGTCTTGTCACCGAGGCCACTGTGGCGCAGGTGGCGGTGATGCTAGGCAGCGACAATGTCGGCAAACATGTCGCAGTCACCCGGGAAAACTTGGTTGAGCTCTACAACGGCTCCAAGAGTGGCTTTTCCATCCGCTCCCTCGAGCTGAAGATCTTCAAGTGGCACGCACCCACTCTTTTTTTTGTGGCGGGGAGAAGAGTCAAGACCCACAATAAGCGCTACGAAGCATTTGACGCGGAATTCCCGCGGCATTTCCGCTCCAACGAGCTGCCTCTTCAGCCAGGACAGAACCAAAACGACCGGCTCGTGTATGCAGTCTACATCTCGGAGCCGTGGAAGGTATCCAACAAATCCAATTTTGGAAACGAAGAAAGCGTCATCTTGGCACTCCAGCCCCGGGCAGACACATTCCTGGCTATAAGCACACCCGTACACCATGGCAAACTGGTGTATTTCAACACCCAGGGCATGGGCATTGGTATCGGAAACGAGCAGCCAATCAACAAGAGCAACGTCCGCAGGTACCAGCCCGGTAACGTGTCCTTGACCATCGAGGCAAACTTGGAGTATGCTGTGTTCCGGCATATAAGCCGGGCCGCCGCCAACAGCCCCAATTTCTTCCACGCAAACAGGCCAATGCCCTCGGAACCGGCGGGATCCGCTACTGAGTCTGGTGCCGAGCCGCCTGCCGATTATGAGGATCGTTTTGTGATCACAGACCTCGAAGTTTGGGGAATTGGATCCACAAAAGAGCTAGACGAGCAGAAAAAGAACTGGGAGTGGGAGGAGAAACAGGCGCAGGCGCGACAAAGCGTTAACGTTCGAAATATGGGTGAAGATCGGGCGTTTATGGAGATGGTGGGATTGGTGGGCAATCACGGGTCCGGAGGGTCGGTGTAAGAGCCACCGAAGCGTCGTGGGATACTATGTGCCTGCCCCACGTGACATGCCAAGCACATACGCCATGCAACATGTTGAGCACCGGTCATTGGCGCTGCTAGCTCATATTGATGGTCCTGCATATAGCCGTCCTGGCTATTCAATCCCGGCAAGTGCAACTGTGACAAATCCGGAGCATACGAGATTTCGGCTTTCCGGCGGCGGGCATGGTATCCAGCTAGCTTTTCTGCGCCAGCGACGAATTGCTCCAGACAGAACAACGGCGCTTGCGTGAATAGAGACTCGGATACCGAAGGGAGCCCCGAAAGAGACAATGGAGATGGCCAAAGCCGGCGTCTGGAAGTGACGTCAGTACGGAAGTGTAGAAGCAGAGAGCGGATGTACTGGTGTTGTGGTGTACGGATGTACAGTATGTGCAGTCGCGCGCCATAGATGAGATGAGTTTCCCACCCAAACCTTCCCACCCAAAATGGCCAAGAAATCTTCAGACAGCCGTTTCTCGGCAGCGGGCTACGACCCCCGTTTCATCGTCCCCAGCACGAAGAAGAACAAGGTGAAGGTTGATGAGCGGTTCTCGAAAAAAGAGTTGCAGAAATTGAACGTGACTGCCACCGGCAAACAAGCCAAAGTGGACAGGTACGGACGAAAACTCTCGGGCGATGCCAAAAACGACTACGACAAGTACTTTGAAGAAGAGTCCGGCAGCGACGAAGCAGAAAAGTCCGGCGAAGACAGCGAAGACGGTCTTGGAAAAAGCGGCGACCAGGATACCAGTGGCAGCGACGGCGACAGCGAAAGCGAAGTGGACAGCGACGCCACAGCCGTTCTGAGCATTTCGGCAGCGAAACAAGCGTCCAAAAAGGGCGAAAACTCGAGGAGAAAAGGCGAAAAGATGGCGCGTGCCTCTAAAGTCGCCGCCGACGGCGGCCTGGACAGCAAAAGCGGCCCCGAAAGCGGCCCCGAAAGCGGCCCCGAGCAGGCGTTCGTGGACAGGGCTCGTGGAGAAGGCTTGGAGAGCGACAGCGACAGCGAGCCCGACACAGAGGTGGAGATGGAGTCGGATATCGAGGTGGAGGAAGAAAAACCCCAGGAAGGAGAGCCCAGTGCCGTGTTTGCAGCAGTCAACCTCGACTGGGACAACGTTCGCGCCGTGGACTTGATGTCGACGTTTTCGTCGTTCGTGCCCAAGGGAGGAAGCATCAAGTCCGTGAGTATCTACCCCAGCGAGTTCGGGAAAGAGCAGATGCAAAAAGAGGACGTGGAGGGCCCCCCCAAGGAGCTCTTCCGCAAGAAAAAGGACGTGGAGTCGGACTCGGAGCTGGACGAAGACTTGGACCTCTCCAACAAAGACGACTTGGAAAAGGCCGCCCGCAAGTTGTACACGGAGGACGACGGCGAGGCCGACTACGACTCCAAGGCGTTGCGGCGGTACCAGTTGCAGCGGTTGCGGTACTACTACGCCATCGTGGAGTGTGACAGCGTCGCCACGGCGCAGAACATCTACCAGTCATGTGACGGGTCGGAGTACGAGTCCACGGCCAACATCTTTGACTTGCGGTACGTGCCGGAGACCATGGACTTCGACGACGAGCCCAGAGACCGCTGCACCAAGATCCCCGCCAGCTACCGCCCGGACTCGACGTTTGTGACGGACGCATTGCAGCACTCCAAGGTCAAGTTGACGTGGGACGAGACGCCCAAGGAGCGGTTGACGCTCTCGTCGAGGCAGTTTTCGCAGAAGGAGATCGACGACATGGACTTCAAGGCGTACTTGGCGTCGGACTCCGAGGACAGCGATGCGGTGCTGCAGAAAGACCGCTACAAGAGTCTTTTGGGCAGCCGATTTGCCGAAAAGGACCGTGACGGCGACGAGGATGATGTGGACATGGAGATCACCTTCAACCCCGGGTTGTCGGAGCAAGCGCCCGCTGCGGAGGTGAAGCCCCGGGAGGAGTCGACCATCGAGGCGTACAGAAGAAAGGAGAAGGAGCGGCGCCAGAAGCGTGCGGAGAAGTGGGCGGAGAATGCGCCGGGCGACGAGAAGCCCAAGGCCAAGGGCAAGCGGGCGGAGCCGGGCGACGAGAAGCCCAAGGCCAAGGGCAAGCGGGCGGAGCCGGAGGATGCCGCGAAGAAGGCGGAGTTGGAGTTGCTCATGATGGACGACGGCGACCAAAAGGAGCATTTCAGAATGAAGGACATTGTCAAGGCGGAGAAGAACCAGAGACGCAAGAAGAAGGGCACGGCGACGGATGTGGCGCCGGATACCTTCAACCCGGACTTGGACGACGAGCGGTTTGCCGAGGTGTTTGAAAACCACGAGTTTGCCATTGACCCCACCAACAGTGAGTTCAAGAAGACCAACACCATGGCGAAGATCTTGAAGGAGCGGGGCGAGCGTCTGAAGAGGGAGAAGAGCCGAGACGCCGACAAGCGCCTGAACAAGCGCACGGCTGACGATCTGTTGAACAAGTTGGTCAAAAAGTTCCGAGGCAAGAGCGAGTCAAGGGCCTAAGGCCTATTTACTAGTACGTCGGGGAGAGCATAGAAGCAAGGCCATGGGCACGCCACAATTGCATCTTTTCGTGCCCAGAAGCCACGAGAGGACTTGCAGATAAGCAGCATGGATGTTCTGCAAGAATTAATGATACGTTTGAGAAGTGTAGCTGTTGGTCGGTGTGACGGATATTGCACCCATACCACACCCGTACACCCGCGAAACCGTACCACACCCGTACATCACACCCGTACATCACACTTCTTACACTCTACTCCACTCCACTCCACTCCACTCCACCCCACTTTTCGAGGCGGAACTTCCGTTTACCAATGATCCACTCTCCCACGTTATCTCTGTCTTGGCCGCTAAATTCACCTAATTGGCCTGCAGAAGAACCGTTCACTCAGCCCATAATAATGGACTTGATTATATAACCCTCCCGGTGGCCGAGCTGGTTAAGGCGCAGGACTGTAATGGAACGCATTGAAATCCTGAGATCGGACGTTCGACTCGTCCCTGGGAGAACTTTTTTGTGAGCAGCCCAATCCGTCAAAAGCTCTGCACCACCGGGTGCGCACTGCAGGGGCTGCTGCCCCTGAGCGAGTTCGAGTCATCAAGAGTATCTTGACAGCACGTCCAGAATCGCCAGGTCTTGAGCAACACGCAGGAACTAGAAACAGTGCCAGAATAGAGGTGGCTTGGATGCAGGATCCCCATGTGGTGGAAAAGGCTGCAATTTTGCAGCCGGACCTATCAGGTGAAGTCGGCCACTTGGCTACCTCAATGATAATGTTTCTATGGGAGCGCGTTAGTGCGGCCACTTGTGCTGGTTGGCAGTGTAAAGAAGCCCAGTTGCTTACTATAAGGTGTGGTGTGTTGTATGCAGAAGTGTCAAGTTCTTATTATAAGGTGTCTTATATGCAGGAATACAGAATTTGCGGCCTTGCTCCATCCGGGGCTCAGAAGCTGCAATTTCCGCCCCGGCCGGAAAAGCCGGGTACGAAGGCGGTAGCCGAGGCCGGCATACTGTATATAAAGGAACTGAGCTCCTTTCGCCTGCCAAGCCAAAGACGCTATATGCAAGAGCGACTAGATCCCGCATCTTGAGCACTGCACACAACAGTTCTTGACATGGGGAAGTTTGTGCTCCTGCATATTGGCACGTGACAGCCACACAGCTTTTTGATAGACTGCAAAGTCTGATAAATGGAGGGGGACGATGTGTTCTGCAAGGCGCCGCATGCAGCTCAACACGGCCTCTTTGGAACGTATTGTGATCTTATCTTATCTTATCTATCTAATCTATTTTATCTGTACAGGCACACAAGAGAATGGTACATGGCTTGCGGACGATGAACTTGCGCACGCACACTACCGGACCTCTCTGTTCCGGAAACATTGGGAGCCCGGGGCTGGAAACTGAGGAAACATCTCGGAGGTACGGGTGTTTCCATACCTCGGTGCCCCGGAATTGGATGCAGTGACCATCTGTAACGCCCTCCAGAGAGCATTTTGACGCTCCAAAAACAGCAAGGCGTATCTCCGGAATTGCAGAATTCCGCCATCCAAATTACAGAACCCAGCCTGCCGAATTTGGCCGCTTGCGTTGGGCCTTTTTATGCTGAGGTTGTCTGGTGTACGGGTGTTTTGACAGCGCGGCGTTAATTCCGAGGGCTGTACACCAGGGACAGGACAAACCCGTACACCACTCCGAAATTATAGTAATAGTAATATACTCGATCAAAAAAAAAAAAAATGAAACAATGTTTCCAAGATTTACAAATTTTGAAAATCAGGTCAAAATTTAGGATATTTTCGAACTTGCGTTTTGGCTGTCGCAGCCTGAAACTGCGCATCGCACCCTGAAAATAACCATTTATTGTGTGTCAATGACCGTTTAGCAGTAACTTGGAAATACCATATTACAGTGCCTGCTGGTGTAACCGTTGGCGAAACCGGTTCTACAATAGGAGAATAGACTCCCTGGTACTCGAAGCGAATGCATCGAGCCGCTTCCATAGAGCCAACGCCGAAGATGTACGAGTTAATCAGGTACGAGTTAGTCGGGTGTACGGGTTTACATAGTCGGGTGTACGGGTTTACATATTTGGTGTACGGGTTTACATTGGATGTACGGGTTTGGCCTGGTCTTGCTGGTCCATAAACAACCGGCACTTTGCAGGAGCTCATTCTGCAGCTAGCCAGAGAAATTGATTCGACTACCAAGCAACCAGCTGCCACTACTTGATTCAGCGGGTGGTGAGGTGAATACATTTTTATATAAAGTATATATAATTTGATCTATTTATTATATAGTATAATTTAGTTTTATATAATTCAAAAAATATAACGTAAACCCAAAGAATAGCTTTAGAACTATAAGATAAGTAAACTAAAACAGGAACTAAGGCTAAAGGAGTACCAGTAGGAGCGAATAAAGAAGAAACCTAAACCAAAAGGAATTCTTGTTCCTTTACCTCCTTTACGTTTTTCACCATGTGCATCACCTAGAACCATATATTATTTCTATAATTCTAGTATATTATTTCTATAATTCTAGTACATAATTTCTATAATACTAGTATATTATTTCTATAATTCTAGTATATAATTTCTATAATTCTAGTATATAATTTCTATAATTCTAGTCTATTATTTCTATAATTCTAGTATCTTTAAAAGGTCAAGGTTCTTTAAAATTTTAACATTTTTACGTGTTAAACATTCATTAGCCCTCAGCTTGCTGCGGGTAGGGGTCTAGGGGGCCTCCTCTCTTATACCAGGAATAAGATCTGTTTAAGAAGTTATTATTTTAATACATAATATGTTTAATAAGTTATTATTTTAATACATAATATGTTTAATAAGTTATTATTTTAATACATAATATGTTTAATAAGTTATTATTTTAATATACAAATATGTTTAATAAGTTATTATTTTAATACATAATATGTTTAATAAGTTATTATTTTAATATATATAAAATTTTATAAATCTTATCTTTAATATTTTCATATATTCACCGGTATTAATTATTATCTTGAATATAAATAATCAGGTGTACTAGAGTGTACTAGAAAGTACTAGTGTGTACTAGAAAGTACTAGTGTGTACCAGTGTGTACCAGTGTGTACTAGAGTCGCTATACTAAGTAACTAAAATGCATCCCTTCTCGGGCAATCGTCTCATGACCACCGGATATCAGTTTTCGGTGCGGATCAAGCGCCGTATCTTTCGGCAGATCCTTCCTAATCAGTCCATAGTTACTTTTTGCATCCATGGACTTTGCTGTATGGGTAATCTGTTTGAGACGGGCGGAAGTCTTTAAGCCGATACAATGACAGGGGAGCGGGGCCTGGGCAATTAGCCGAAAACAAGGGACTTTGGATTTTGTGGCAATTCCGCTGGAGTGGCTTTGAAAGTGATATGAAGTGAGATGAAGTGATATGAAGTGATATGAAGTGAGATGAAGTGAGATGAAGTGATATGAAGTGAGATGAAGTGATATGAAGTGAGATGAAGTGATATGAAGTGATATGAAGTGATATGAAGTGATATGAAGTGATATGAAACAGATATGAAGCAGATATGAAGTGACGTGATGTGACATGAAACTGACATGAAACTGACATGAAGTATCATGAACTGATCTTCACTTGAAGCCACTGCGCTATTGCCTACAATGTAATGGGCGTCCATTGCCTTGCATACTACACTGGTCTCGCAGGCGTCTCTACTTCTATGCAGTACCCTTTTATGGCTATACTCGGGCGACATACAAGGACCACCGGCTGCAGCCGTGGCTATTCCATACACTTTCCGCCACATCAGTACACCAGGTGATACAGATGCGGGGCGCGTACGGCTGGTGTACGGATGTATGCGATATGCTCGGGATGCACGGGTCTGGTGCACGGGTCTTGGCCCGCGTCAAACGCGTGAAAATCGCCAACACTTCAACACCACAATGAAAGCATTCTTCCTTGCCCTTCTTGCGCTCTGCTCGCAAATCTCGGCGTTGCATTTCTACCTCAAAACAAACGAGGTCCGTTGCTTCTATGAGGACTTGCCCGCCGATGCTTTGGTCGTCGGCAAGCTCGACGCTTCCGACTATGACGAAAGAACGAACGACTACTACAAAAACCCCCACTTGAAGTTGAAGATAACTGTCGACGAAACCTTCGACAATGACCATCGTGTGGTCAACCAAAACTCAAACCCCTCCGGCGACTTCACCTTCACCTCGCAGGATCAGGGTGAACACAAGTTCTGCTTGTCTCCTGTATACAACGACGGGTCCCACGGCAAGAACCACCGCATCCACTTTGACTTGGCTATTGGCGCCGCTTCCGACTATGTGGACCTGAAGTCTGCCAAGAAGGTCGATGGCTTGACTGCGCAGGTGCAGGGCTTGACCCGCAAGTTGCAGGAGATCCACATGGAGCAGGAGAGCATCCGTGAGAGAGAAACTGTCTTCCGCAACCAGAGTGAATCGACAAACTCGCGGGTGGTCATGTGGAGTATCATTCAGCTCTTGGTCTTGGTGGGAACCTGCGCATACCAATTGCGCCACTTGAAGGGTTTCTTCGTCAAGCAGAAGATCGTCTAGTCTGCTTGCACCAAAGTCTATTCCTGTGTCGTAGTATCTGTACATCATAAGTAAATGTATGTGATACCATTTCATTCTGTAGTTGGCGAATGCGATCAGACCACTCATGAATGGCCAATAGCCTAGCTGGTTGTGCAAATCGACACACACTGACTGTCACTTGAGAACTTCCAAGGATTCTGAGTAGCCGCTTGTCATTGAACTTTGTACAGCCATCTGCTCTTGATGCGATTCTTCTAATTCTGATACCAGCTCTCATATATCTTCTCCATTCGGTGCTGTTTCAATCGGCAGAGCTGCTGCCCACTAAAAATCTACCCCAGTGGCATTTCACCACAATGTCAGGGCCTGTAACTCTGTCTGGCTCTTCACCCTGGAGAACACCAGCCCATGTGTACAAAAAACTCGTAGATCTTTGACGCTTTGTTCACGTCGATCTTCAAAAACAGCCGAGCGTCTTTCTTCTTCAACATGCCATTATTCTTGATGGCTTCTTTCATGAGCTGGTTTTTTATGGCCAAGTAAGGCTGCGGCAAGATTCGGAGTGCCAGACACAACGTCTTCTCCTCAGGGGACAAGAGCTCAAAATCGGTGGCATGCGAGATGTCAAGCGGCGCCCGAGAGTTGCTGGTATTAACTTTGGGGCGGTATTCCGGCTGCGGTGTATTTTTACGGTTTCCCGCATTGGCAACTGCTCCTGACGATCTTGCTGCCAAGCCTGTGCCGTTCCCCATTCGCTGGTAGTGCGCCTGCCGAATGAGTTTATCTTTTTCGAATCGTATTCCGTCTTCCAGCGACGTGATCCCATTTCTGCGCCAATTCTGGAGCTGATGAATCCGCATCCGGCACCTGAGCTCCGTAAGTAGGTCTGCACTTAAGTTTTCGAAATCCTCACTGGAGACGATGCGAATGAGCGCATTGATTTTCTTGAGGAGCTCCTTCTCCTCTTTTGACTTGCGCTTATCATTGGAAATGTTGCGCCTGTATTCTAACAACTTATTTTCAAGAAGCACCCTTTTTCGCTCGGCACGAGTCGTGAGCCGCGAATTGTAGATGTCCAAGATGGTCAATTTTAACTCGATATCGCCCGCCATATCATCAGGATCGAAGATCATGTCTTTGATGGGTACCTCGGCATCATTTTCGGCTTCGTGGTCGAATTCAAGACGGCCTGGCATGTACCCTTGGATTTCATGGCAGAGAGGTACGGATGCGCTGGGCTTGACCTTTGGCGGTGGTAACGGCATGTTTTTCCGCCTCTGCAACCTCTCCTTCCGCCGCTGCAAAAATTCCGCCGCTGTCACATCGCTGAAATCTTTATTCATCTCCGGAAGAGGGTATTCCGACGACTCTAAGTACACGCGGTTGTAGTGCACGTCCACTTCCTCCTTCAGACGGTTTCCGATATGGTCGGCGATATCCTGCCAGTTTCCGAGCCCAAAGTTCTCACATCCCTGTATAAGATGCAATTCCTCATCTGCACCCCAGTCTTCGTCAAAGATGGGGTATGTGTTTTGCTCAATAATCTGATAGTCGTGCCACGGCTTGTGGTCTAGCGTGACGGAGCCGGCAGCAAAACAGGGAACGCAAAGATCATAGTCTAAGCAAATGGCGCACTTGATGCGGATGCGGTTTGTGCAATCCGACGAGCACACGTCGCAGTGGTAGAGACGGCCCTTCTCCATTGCTGTCAATAGTAAGAAAGGTTAGTTGATAGCGCGTGATGGCGCTCACGTGTGAGAGTGAGTCTGTCGCATGCAGTCTGCACGTGATCAAGGGCTCTTAGTTCACCCAACAATGCCGCCGGCTTCTTGAACGATCTGGGGCATTCTGCTTTATTGCTAATAGCGCCCAAGATTTCCGGTAGCGCCTTTGAGATGCTCAATCCGGTGTCGCTTGGGGCTGCCGGATTAAAATTAGCAAACCCCCACTGGATCAGAAAACTGATTTGGCTTTTAATGTCAAGCGAGATCTTAGTCGTGCTTTTTCTTTCCTAAAAAAATTTGTAAGATTGATGAATCTAACTTCGTGGGGGCGTGCAAATTAAAGCGCTCAGAATTGCAGCCAAAGAGTGCGTGCAATCAAGCGGGATATGGCGCTGTTTATATATTACTCGAGCGCCTGTGTTTCAGTTCCGAAACATATGCACAGAGCATGCATTTGCTCCGCCCCCTGAATTCTGTAGATATACTCCTTGATTTTCCGCAGCTCACCCTGAAACTCGTATATACTACTTCTTTTCCCGCAAGATCACAGGTTCCAGCTTGTTGCTACGATGCGGGCACTGATTAATTAGTTCTCCTTATTCGTGACCCAACGAGAAATGGATAAACCTGGAGAAAAGGGTGGTTGCAGATTCGTGCACCAAATTAAAGGGCGGTAGCCCAATTTGAGGGCGGTTAGCCGCACCTAATCCTCAACTTCACACACTACCCAAAACCCATACTTTAACGACTTCTTACATTTGCCGCTGGCGACCCATGAGTCAGGAGCACGGGTTTCGACCGTCACATAGAGACAGACCTTGACTGCATCCGGTGCAGCATCAGCGGTTCTGCGTATAAGCATCTTCAATGGCACACTCACCCAATTGAAGCCTTTTTCCAAATTGCCGCCCTTCAGTTCTTTGCGAATTGTCCGCGTGAGCTTCTCGGCACGTGAGGCCGACGTAGTGTCCGTCAAGTACACCGAGGGCACGGCATCCAAGACTTTTGCTTTCTCTTGCCGAGGGCCAACAGTGAAGGAGGTCACTGGTAGTGCAATTGACGGCTGGCTATGCGCAGGTTCAAGCTCCTCAAGAATCGGGGGCACGTTACCTAGAGTGGAAACGGTGATGTTCATGGAAACTGAAAGCGGATTGACCACACTCAATATGCAGGAGATGGCTTCGGATTCTTCGTCCGCCAAAGATTCATCCGCTTCCACCGAAGAAATGCTGAGATCAGCTCTCGGCATAGTTTCAGCACCTTTTTCGCGATCTTTGTTTTTGGGCCTTTTCCGCTTAACAGTGACTGCAGGCACGACATCGGGCGCAAGTTCCTTGGTCAAGTACTTCATCAGCCGACAGTCTGCGACAGGCACGCAGAGCTTTGTATCACATACGCTGCATGCAGACGATTTTTTAGCAGAAAGGTGGTTTCCCATGGGAAGTTTGGGTTCCAAAACAGGACAGAAGTCACGGTCAATATCCACGGGCCTGGTCTCGATCTGCGCCATGCGATAGATCAACGAGCCCCGCTCATCCATGACCTGCGCCGGATCAACATTTAGCTGCTGCAACTTATGAAGTGCTTCCTGAGACATTGCAATCCCGATATCACCTTGTGCCTTTTTGTTTTGTGCTTGAGCCTCAGCCTTACCGTCTTTATCGGGGCCTGCATATAGCTTATGGCGAAGCGAATACTTGGAGTGGAGCTGAGAGAAGTACAGCAGTCGTTCCTGCTTCAAGATGGTGATTAAAGATGCAGGCTTGGAGATAAATCGAGTCTGATAGGTATACGTGCAGTGTACACAACAGAATGTGAACTTCTTACCCTTGCACGAGTCGACCTCCAAATCGTGGATCTCGATGTGAAGAGGAGACCTGCATTCGGGGCACTGAAAGCAGTTCTTGGTGCAGCGGGTCAATCCCGGCTGGTCGGTATAGTCTGACATACATGACGGACAGTACTTGCATTCTACTGCCACAGTGCAGCAGTGAATACACTTGAGGGCGTGACACCGAGGGCAAAAATAAAGATCAGCGAGCGGCTGAAGATTCGGTAGGCCCCTATTTCGAGGTAGCTTGGTGTTCGGGTCAACTTCTTCGCCACACAAGCAGAGATAGCGTGACATCGGGGCACGTCAACGGCTTTTGAAGGAGAGCGTACAGGTAGCTGATGTTACCGGAGGTTGAATGCAGTACTACAATACCATCTGCAGGCAAAAGCCGTACACTAGTGGCAGTGTGCGATTTTGTGATCCAAAGAAGGCGCTGTGCTACTTCAACTACCATATGCTGTACTGCGACAGTCCTAGCCACGCATCTTTGAGCAGCCGGGGACAATGGGCATGGTACGCCTGGTGATGAAGACTAGTCACGTGATGAGGCTCGCGCGCCGAGGCCAAGTCGTCGCGGCGCTCGATGTTGATGTGAAGGCGAAAAAAGGCCTCGAAGAATCACACGGGCACATCGATTCGGCATCCTTCGTTCCAAAGGAATTTCTTCTACAGGAGCCGCCAGCGACCGGAGCACGCAACTGTGATCTGCATGCACACCCGGCGTTGCATGTCTTTGAGGCACATGCGCCGTGCATACCTACTTGGGACCCAGATACTGGGCTGCCCGTCTAACTGGCAGCTCCTGACAGCTCCTCATATGACGCGCTTGGCTGCAGTTCTCTCCGGTTTGGGTTGAGAAGAAAATTCTTGGATCAGAAAACCCATGGCGGGCGTCTACATGCAGTCCGCAAAGCAATACTAGTTGTGTCTTTAAGCAAGGAACATCGACCGATGCGCGACAAAGAATTGTGGAGAGTTGACAGGTGACACATGCAAGAGGCCAAAAGTTACTATGGCAGCTACGGCAACAGATACGCCTGCCTATTATTCTCGAAACAGTCATCAGCGGCATTTGAAGGCATCAAATGAAACCAGACTTCCCAGTGTGGAGATGGAGCCGTTGAAAAGTCTGTGCAGTTGTGTCAACGCACTTTTGACTAATTTATGGTCCATGCATCCCGCCCAAAGCTAATGCAAGGAGTGCATACACCAGTGCGACGTCCTTGGGGAGTATTATAGGCTAGAACTCCTTTTAAGGTTGCGAGCACCTTCCCGGGGTGCCCTGCGTGAGCCACATTACACAGCACCAAGGTTGATATACTACAAACAAGATCGGTGTTCCGGCTTGCCAAACCCAAGGCAACGGATCACCTAGGGAAATACTAATCCCTGCAGGAGCAAAGCACATCACTGGAATCCCCTCAACTACAAGCTCTTGCCCCCAGCCATCTCCGCGCCACGTGACACAAGGCACAGGTGACGTGCTCGCATCGCATGCACTCTCACGCTCGCGCAGCAAGTGCGAAGCCGTACATGCACATCCAGCATGGAAACTCACGCATAAAGATGCATTCGCCAGAAGCAGGGCCTCGCGCTCATTGCGCGCAGCCAAAGAAACCATCTCCATTTAAAAGGCTCATCTTCCCCCATCTCCTCCGCGTCAGAAATTCCTACAAGCTCAACACTTCCTGATTTGGTCCTTTCGCTAGTGCTTACTTTTGGACAGCACCCGATTCACTCCCAGCCAGCGGCCGCATCTGTGCCTTGTAACCCCACGCTTTTCTACCAGCCGTCATTCAAAGGCCCACTACAGGCTATCTTGATATGAGCGAGCCCGACTCCAATTCAGTTCTGGCTAGCAACCTAGACGTCCCTCTTAAGAAAAATGAGTTCGACAGCTCGTCCCTCGAAAAGCTTTCCCTCAAAGAGGGCGATGCCCCCTCCATCGATTACCGGAATTGTCTGTGGCAAAAGGCAGCAGGACTCCTTTTCTCCGAGTACATTTGTCTCGCTATCATGTCTTTCCCCTGGTCGTACTCTGTCCTTGGCCTCGTGCCGGGGCTAATATTGACCGCCTTCATTTCGCTTACAGTGCTCTACACGGGGCTCATCATCACCGACTACTGCATCGCCTATCCCCACTTGACGAACGTGTGTGACATTGGCCAGCATTTATTTGGCGGCTATCGCTGGGTGTGGTACGCCACGGCATTGTGTTTCATATTAAACAACACGTTGATTCAAGCGCTCCACGTGTTGATTGGTGCCAAGTACTTCAATACCGTCAGCGACAACTACAACTCAGACGTGTGCTCAATAGTGTACTCGGTAGTGACGGTAGTGATCTGCTTCCTCATATCGCTTCCAAGAACGTTCAGCCACATGTCGGGTATCGGCTACTTTGCAGCCGCCACGATGTTTATTGCGGTGGTGTTAGCCATGGTCTTCGCCGGCATCCAGCCCCCGGCCACGGAGGCCGTGTGGCACGTGACGCCGCCCAAAGGAACGACATACGTTTCCGGAATGGAGGCGTTACTCAACATTGTCTACACTTTCGTGGGGCAGATTACTTATCCTTCTTTCATCTCGCAGATGCGCGAGCCTAAGGACTTCAAGAAGGCTTTGTACATTGTTACGTTGGCAGAGCTTATCACGTTTGCCTTGGCCGGTTCGATCATCTACGTCTACGTTGGCGATGGCGTGTTGGCGCCTGCGTTCGGTTCATTGATTGGAAAGTACCGCAAGATCGCCTTCTCTTTTGCATTGCCCACCATCATTTTCTTGGGCTCGTTGTACTCCAACGTATCGTCGCAATTCGTGTTCCTTCAAATCTTCGATGATAATTCCGTGAACAGGAGCTCCCACACGGTGGTGGGCTGGGCCACATGGGCCGGGTTAAACCTCTTTCTTTGGATCTTGGCCTTTGTGTTGGCGCAGGTTATTCCCTTTTTCTCGGACTTGCTTTCATTGATGTCGTCATTATTTGACTGCTGGTTTGGGTTTGTTTTCTGGGGCGTGGCCTATTTCCGCTTGAAGAAGCACCGAGACCCGGACTTCAAGTTCTGGCCTTACTTCAAGCAGGCGACGCTTTTGGTCAAGGTGGAGATGTTCGTCAACGTGGCCTTGATCGTAATTGGCCTTTACATTCTCGGCCCGGGGACCTACGCCACCATTGACAGCATTGTTATGAATTATCAGAGTGGAGCATACGGTTCTCCGTTTTCATGCACATCCAACGGGTTTCCCCATCTCTAGCGGGCCCACTTGGCCGCAAAACTCCAAGAATCTCTACCTATTGTTTACACGCATGAAAATTGCACTCGTTTGACCCCAGCTATAATTCTTCTAATCTATTCTATTGTACTTCTTTCTAATGCTTTTTGATTCTCCTGCTCGCTTGCTACCCATAAATTTTGAAAGCTAAATTCTAGATTTTTCTACTAACAATGTGACCATGTTTCGGTCGGTCTTCCTGACATCACATGCCTGTAAGCGATGATGTTCTCCTGCACACAGAGGTGCACGGGTCTAGATCATGTTCTCCCGGGTGTCCCAAACGATGGTCACGGGCCCATCGTTGGTTAGTTGTACGTCCATCATGGCACCAAACCGCCCATCCAAAACACGCTCGGCATCGCCCAACTCGGCACGCAATTTCTCCAAGAACTCGTTATAAAGGAGCACAGCATCGTGCCCCTTGGCCGCCTTGTGAAAGTCCGGCTTGGTCCCCTTCTTGACAGTTCCGTATAGGGTAAACTGAGATACAGACAAGACCTTCAATTCCTTATCCTGGAGTAAGCTCACACTCCATGGCTTTCCGTACCACTTGCTCTGGTCCGGGGGAGGATTAGAGAAGTCCTCAAAGACCCGGAGCCCGGACACTTTTTTGACCAACTTGGCCACGTCTTCGCTCGTGTCGGAGGTAGAAACACCCACCAAAATCATCAACCCTCTGTTAATGGCGGAGATGACTTGGTTCTCCACAGTGACCGACGCATTCTTGACTTTCTGGATGACAACTCTCATGACCAGTGTGGCATGCCGGGCACGAGAATTTCGCGAGTCGGCTTGTGTGCCGAACGCTTGGGTATTCCTGCAGGATGCCGATAAGCGTATCAAACGACCCAGCACGTTAAACGACCTAAGCATGTCAGACGGCAAGCGGCAGGCGACAGGCGACAAGAGGCAAGCGACAAGAGGCAAGCGACAGGCGACAGGCGACAGGCGACAGGCGACAGGCGACAGGCGACAGGCGACAGGCGACAGGCGACAGGCGAAAGGCGACAGGCGACAAGCGACAAGCGACAAGCGACAAGCGACAAGCGACAAGCGACAAGCGACAAGCATCACGCAAGGTTCTCGTAGCAGCCGATCAATCATCGGCAAGGATGAAATGGCAGAAAAACTTCAACCCAGCAGCAATCTCCTCGCCCACAGGCATGATGTATTTGTCCGGCAACAAGAACCCGTGCGAGCCATTGTCTCTCAACTTAATCTGGTACGCCCAGTACGACTTGTGGTGGTACATGTAGTCTAACGTCGAGCCCAGGCCCATATCTGGTATCAAGTCCGAGTCTCTGTCAACACATGCAGGCAACACGCTGTAGTACTTGGCCAGCTTCATGCGGATGGCCTTGGATATTCCGTACGCCAACTCGATGAGATTCTCCTCGTCTTTGGGCTGCTGGTCACAAGAAAAAGCATATGGAAAGAGGATCTCTTGCAGGTAAGAATGGAGGTCCACGTAGCCCCAGATCTTGTGGTCTGAGTTGGTGTTGTTGAGGTAGGTATCCCAGAGCCTCAGCTCGTAGGCCTCGAACGGATAGGTTCCTGCATACTCCTCTCCACACACGGAGTCGGACGACTCTTGCCAGTGGAAGTCGTAAGAATGGTCGATATCGATTCCCACGCAGGATCCGGCGCCTTGCTCTTGCTTTCCCAGGGGTTGCCTATTTTTCCTCCACAAGCGATCCGTGGTCCACGAGTATTCGTACCCGTCAGGATTGGAGACCGGGATAAAGAGAAAGTCAAGCTTGGCTAGCGCGTTCCAATGGCCGGGCTTCGCTTCGTAATGCTGGATGAACTCGTAGATGCTGTACAACACTGACGTCACCGAGATCCACTCTCTTGCATGCACTCCGCCGGTCACCACGACGGTCTTCTTTTCGTCGTGAGGTATGTCATCGTTCTGTAGAGAAACGTGCAACACGTTAAAGTCCCGCCCCTCATACGTCTCTCCGATTTTCTCGATTTTCACCATATCCGGGTAAGTTTGCACGAGCAACTCCATCCATGCCTCGATGGACTGCAACGGCCGGTACAGCTTGAAAAACACCTCGCTAGCGGCTTCCATTTTCTGTTTGGCTGACATCTGCTCGTCCATTTTCGACATCCACTCCTCGGACGATTCCACATGGTACTCATGCACGCCTCCCTGGACTAGCGATTCCGGGTACGTTTCGAAGACGGCCTGTGGCAAGTCTTTGATCAAAACCTCGGGGTTGATAAGGCCAAATTTGGCCACCAAGGGCTCGATTTCCTGCAGATGAAGCTGGACATCGACAGTGTTCTGCACGGAGTTGGAGCCCCAAATTTTAATGCCTTGAGTCCGCAAGTGGGCCAAGAGTTCCGCTGATTTCGGCACGCGGATCACCACATTTTCGTGGTAGGCCCTGAGGTCCACGGGAAGCTCTGATTGGGCAAACGTGGAATAGTGTGCACGTGCAGGAGCGTCAAAGGTGTCCCATGCGAATGGGAGCTGGAGGCACGTGGCAGCAGCGGCGTGGAGAAGAAGGGATAGAAGCATGCCGTGGAGTATGGGGTATGGCCATGGGTGAAATGCGACCGCCGACACCCGTACACCACCCCCTTACACCCGTACACTACTGCGCGACACCCGTACATCGTATGACATCATACTTGCTTCTTGACAGAGCTCACTCCCGGCCCCTTGACCTTATCGTACACCAACCTCAAGCCGCAGAACGAGAGAAAGCCCACAAACGCCACAGCCCCGAAAATAGCTACCCTCTGCTGCTCATTAGGCACATTCAAAAAGTTGTAAGGGTACTCTGCGCCGCTCTCGACATCGATCAACACCTTAAGCCACACGTAGTAGAGTGCAGATAGAGTCATGCAAGTGGCGGCGGAGACCGTAGGTGAAATATCCCACCGGGGCATGAAGAAAAAAAAGTCCACAAGTAAAACAATAACTGGCACAAGATGGAGGCACATGTCCTCGAAGGGCGGAATGAGCTTGATGTTCGGATCCTTCACGAGGATGTGGAGGAACAAGAGGCGCAAAGGCCAGTAAATCATAGTCACCACGGACTCAAGTACCAAGGCAATCGGGTGCAATTTATTTTTGACGGCAAAAAGAGCCGTGGACTTCCGGACATGGGCTAGAATTCCAAGCACATACACGAAAATGGAAAAAAGAAGCGAGAGGTTGGTGAGAAACTGCCATTGCCCTGCGCCCGCCAAGTGTGGTGGAAGCGTCACCTGGGAGGTAATATATGAGAGTCCATAGGCTCCAAGAGTCGCTCCCACTATGTCCACAAGGATAATTGTCGGCTTTCCGAGATACTCCGACATTGTAATGTTGTTCCGGCTGATTCGGAAGGACCGAGCGGCGCGGGAAGTTGTAGATAGCACGGGTGCACGGGTGCGCCCACGCCATGAGAAACAGGTTTCTTGCTGGACCAACCGATGATTCACAGGAAGATATTCTTGCTTGCAATTGCTAGCTTTGCTTGATTTCTGGCATCATCATGACGTCACTTATGCGCTGTTGCAGGTATGTTAATGAAGACACAGCTTAGGAATTGAAATCTCCTTATTGAACTGTCTAATGCACTATGTAGTAATTTTGTGGCATATAGTGATTTTCTTCCATTCTTGCTTTCTCAGCCTCTGCCTAGCTCAGCCTCTATACCTTACTCTGCATCTGCCTTCCTCTGTCTCTGCCTATCTCTGCATCTACCTATCTCTACCTCTATACCTTTCTCGGCCTCTATACGGTGAACGTTCCCTGATTCGCCAGTCTTGTCTTTTCAGTAGCCTCTATTTTGCCTCTCAAACTTCCAAAATTGTTGCCCCTTTTTTTTGCAGCCTTCCATTCGCAGTTGAAAAAAGTGGCGCCAACAATTGTGGAAGTGGCAGCTTATATAACATTTTCTGCGATGGCTGCAAAACGCGACGCCCCTTACAGCGCGCTGCAACAAACTATAAAAGTTGGACATCCCCTCACTCGTCAATATTTTTCCACCACTTTCAAGAAGCTTCTAGTGCCCCTTTATTTTCTGGAATGGGATTTGCCTGAAACTCAATTTGTCAATACTGTTATCTGGCTTTCGATTCCATAGAGGGGCATAATTGGGTATTGGGCTTGCAGCCACGGTTATATAAGCAGTGTACTCTTGTGTCTGATTGGAGTCATTAGTGGAGTCATTAGTGGAGTAATTAGTGGAGTAATTAGTGGAGTAATTAGTGGAGTAATTAGTGGAGTAATTAGTGGAGTAATTAGTGGGGTAATCAAGTGGAGTTCAATCTTGTACATAGTGGGGGAATAACAATGGCAAGTGGGAGGTCGTGAGCGCTTTTTCATATCGAATGGAAGTCTGTCGGTTTGGCATGATGGACTTATCCGGGAGCTATTGGAAGGCAAAAAGAGAAAGTTGAATAATTCCAGCGAAGCCCTCTATGCTTGAAACTTGGTGTTGGAACTATAAGTCATCCTCGTTGCATCGGCGTCACTTTGTCTATAATTATCTAGGCTGTTTCAAGTGGCTTGGGGTAGAATTCTGCCACAAATCGATCTTTATGGCGGAGACAGGGCTGATGCGTTTACAGGTGTGCTACACAGTGTGTATAGCTAGGGGAAGCAGACAACGTGTCTGGCTACAGTAGGGGAAGCAGACAAAGTGTCTGGTTACAGGTGGGGAGGTCTGTGGCGGTCTGTTCCATACGGATGCAGCAGCGGTGATGGTTCATCTATAGGGAGTACCCAAGCGTGTACTTTCTTTGATCTGCAATTGTTCCCAAAATGATTCTAGTGGTAATTATATTCAAGGCATCACGTGTCAAAACCGTACTAGCGGACCTTCAACGGATGCTTCTACAGATGCAATGGGCGACCACAGTCTTGATGTCAGTGCAACGCCCAAATGAGATGGTAGTGTCATTTCAAGAATGCCCACCAGAGCCATGGGATTATCATATGTCACTTCTGCATCTTCAAGCAAATGGAGTCTTCCAAGCCCGTGCTTCTTCACAAGCATTTCCTGGTACTCCCGCAAGTCTTTCTAGCCGTGCAACATCTGCTTGCATGACGGCTGTATGTAAAGAAAGTACCAGTGGCACAGCCTTGGATAAGTGGCCATTGGTTGTCGAGATTTGAAGAGTTTCTTATACACCTTATGATCATGCGCCAGTTTTACCGGTGTTCTTCTTCATGCGAGGCGCCGAGACGGTGTTCTCCTCCACATGGAGAATAGGTCAGTTTGCCTTTGCTTATTGTCACTTTGCTTATTGTCACTTTGCTTATTGTCGGGACCACAGTCTTCGAAAGAGAAATTTTGACATCACACCCCTTGACCACTGGGTTTAATTGCTGAAGATTCGGGATAACCTGCTTCGGGAGCGGCTCCTGGCTCGCTCGTCGTCGGGCAAGCGGTCTTTATCAGCACGAGATAATGAGCGGGCCTGGTCTCTATTAGACGAACGGCCCTCGGGTCTAGCGGACCGGGACTGCAGCCGGGAAGTGGATGAGTCTCTGCTACCCATGGTGAAGAGATCAGAACGGCCACGTGACTGGGCCTCCAAGTCCACGAGCGACGTATGCGACGAGCTCCGGGACCCGGTAGGGCTTCTCATGGCTAAAAACCTCTTCTTTTTCTCATAAGTGTGGGACACATCAATACCGGCAAGCCACAGCAGAAAGTACTCTTCTCCGTCAATGGGCCGGTCGAGCAGCTCATGGATTTCATAAAACGGCTTCACCAAGATCACCGGCACCAAGGCAAACTGGAGAAAGTACTGGGAGATCGACACCTTGGAAAAAAACGGCATGTGCAAGCGAGACGACTGCTGGTGAAGGTTTGTGCTGCTGTTGCCGTGGGACGGTGGGGCCAGGGTCTGGCCATAGTGCGACGTGCCCACGATCATCATAGCCGGCTTGTACTCGGCGATGGCCTGTTTTAAGAGCTTCTGCGGCAGCCCTATGACGCTCTCAAAAACTATGGAGATCTTACGGCGGTGGGAGTTGAGGCTCTTGATCTTCTCGAACGTGGCGTCGGCCATTGCGCGGTCTAGGCTCTTGGTGGTCTTACTGTCGAGCACATGGAGCACAATGATGGTGTCTCCGTGGACCACCATTTCCAAGAAAGCCCACTCCACGGCCTTAAATGACTCAGAGTCGTTGTTGAACCCGATAAGGAAGCACTTGTTGTTGCGGCGAAATTTGAATTCCGGGTGCTTCGCCTTGAGCGTGATGGCCTGGTGGTGGAAGTCACTCAATGTGTCAAACGACACCTGAGGCGCAAACAGCGGGCGTGAGGGCCTTACTTCCTGCGCCTGGGGCTGGTCTTGCGGCGACGCTGGACGCTGCCCAGGGGTCTCGTCTCCAACGACAAATATCCCCGGAACAGAGCGATCGGATGCCGGATTCACTTTGAGCGGCAGCGGAACCGCCGCAAGCGACGTGAACGATGCCACGGCCAGGCGATTGGATTGGTCGTAGTCGTCGTAATAGAGCCGCCCCAAAAGGTCCGACTGGTTGTTTTCCGACTTGTAACGGTCGATGGAGTCATCCGACGTGTGATAGAGGAGGGCATTGAGCTTCGTGTTGATGAAAGTCTCAGTTTCGGCCTCGGATGCACCCATTTGGATTTCGAAGCCGTCGTTGGGCGGTGCCTTTTCCTTGGTGTATACTTTTTTGGCTGCTTCGTCGGGCTCATCATCATCGGCTACCAAGGCGGCGGTTTCAGTGGTTTCAGGGGATCCGCTAGTTTCAGCGGTTTCACCAACTTCACCGGTTCCAGCAGTTTCTGGGGCAGGGGCAGAATCGTGGGCTTGCAGAGGGCCAGCTGTGGAGGACTCGGGAAGGTTTTCGGGTGACGTTTTCGAGGCAGGTGATCCAGACGCCTGCAGAGGTCTGGTTGTCAGAGGACTAGTCGTGCTCAGCAGCGCCTTGTGTTTGGAGAAGAGTCCCATGACGCCGTGATAAGTGGCTGGAGTATCTGTTGTCATATGCTACGTGCAGGCACGTGCGGCTGTCGGATTTTATCTGCAGGCCAGTGTCAAAGGCCGTTGAGCCAACTAGGGCAGTTTTCTAAGACGATGTGGCGCTCTCCTGAGAAGTCTCCTAGAGAGAAGTCTCCTAGAGAGTTCCCAGCCTAGAGAATTCCCAGTCTCCTAGAGAATTCCCAGTCTCCTAGAGAATTCCCTGTCTCCTAGAGAATTCCCTGTCTCCTAGAGAATTCCCTGTCTCCTAGAGAGTTCCCAGTCTCCTAGAGAATTCCCAGTCTCCTAGAGAATTCTCTGATGGCTAGGTTCAGGTTTATTGAGGCCTGCCGCCTGAGCCGGCAGCGCTGACTCTATATACATGTGCTAAGTGCAGTCAGCCACTCTGGGCCGCTCTGAACGGTCACTTTTGCACAGGCTCCTCCTCCATATAGCGGCCATTGTTTATGCCGGAATTGTGCTCCACTATCCCCCACAAACGGTCCATCTTCATGCCTCCCACGCCGTCCATCACATAGAAGTACCGCTCTTTCCCGTCCTCGGTCTCCTGCCACGTGCGGTACGGCAACATAGCCGACTCCTCCGCGAGCTTCAACGTGTCGTTCCCCAGCACGCGCATAAGCGTGTTGTAGGTCTTTCCGCCGGTGGCGTTGAGCTTCTCCAAAATAAGCCTCTCGTCCGCCACCAAATTCTCAAGCGTCTGCGGCTTCTCCTTGTCGTAGAGCCGAAAGATCCGCGTCACATAATCTCTTGTTTTGAACTGCACCGCAAGCGCCGGCGTCCAGGTTCCGAACACCAACGCCATGGCGTAGAGGTCATCAAACTGCGGCAGCTCGTAGAGCAATTTCAGTCCGTACACGCCCAACACGGCAAACGAAAGCGTGAGCCGTTTCAACATGGCCACGTACTTGGACCCCGGCGCTTCGTAGAGCGGCTCGTACGATAGCCGGAATTTCGCCGGCAACGCCACGTCCCTGAGCCCTTTGCGGACGTACACCTTGTCAGTGAGCAAGGTGGGCGACCAGGGGTTGTTATCGGAGACGATGTCGTCGCTTTCGATGGTGGTGTCGCCGGACTTGTAGCTTCCCTTGTGCCGGAACGAAAGCCGGCACGCCGTGGACAAGGTTCGGACACGGAGCATGCTGCGTTGAAGAGCAGGCCGAGCACTTGAGGCTGATGCGTGAGAGGTACGGGTGCGTGAGGTACGGGTGCGTGAGGTACGGGTGCGTGAGGTACGGGTGCAAAGATGTACGGGTGCGCGCGAAAAAGCCTTCCCTCCAAGATCCCTACCGCCAACACATCGGCTCAGACACCAACCACGGCTCCCACACCAACCACGGCTCATACACAAACCATGGAAGATTCCAGCAACAAGTTCATCCCCGAGTACCGGCGCACGAATTTCAAAAACAAGGGCCGGTTCCAGAGCGACGAGTTGAGACGCCGCAGAGAAACCCACCAGGTCGACTTGCGCAAGCAAAAGAGAGACGAGGTGCTTGCCAAGCGCAGAAACTTCACCGACGGCAACGCCGCCAACGACTCCGAGGACGACGACGATCTCGACGACTATGGGCTCTCCGCTGCCTCCGAGGAGTCCCTGTTCTACGGCAAGTTGCTGCAGGAGTTGCCCAAGATGATGGAGATGATCCAGTCCAGCGACTTTGACAGCAAGCTCGGCGCCACCGTCAAGTTCCGCCAGGTGTTGAGTCGTGAGCACAACCCGCCCATCGACTTTGTAATCCAGAGTGGGGTGATTCCAACCTTGGTGGACTTCATGAAGGATGGCCACCCCGAGATGTTGCAGCTCGAAGCCGCCTGGGCCCTCACCAACATTGCCTCGGGCACGCTGGACCAGACGCGTGTGGTGGTGGAGAGCGGCGCTGTGCCCCATTTCGTGCAGTTGCTCTACCTGCAGTCGTTGGAGGTCAAGGAACAGGCCATTTGGGCTTTGGGTAACGTGGCCGGTGACTCCACCGACTACAGAGACTTTGTGCTTGACCTGGGCGCCATGGAGCCCGTCTTGTCTTTGTTCAACACCACCAAAATCTCCTTGATCCGCACCGCCACATGGACCTTGTCCAACTTGTGCCGGGGTAAGAACCCACAGCCCAACTGGAACCTTGTGCAGCAGGCGATCCCCACGTTGGCCAAGCTCATCTACTCGGTGGACTCCGAAACCTTGGTTGATGCCTCGTGGGCTGTTTCGTACTTGCTGGACGGGCCCACCGAGGCCATTCAGGCTGTGATCGATGCCCGCATTCCCCACCGCTTGGTCGAGTTGTTGAACCACGAGTCCACCCTCGTACAGACCCCTGCATTGAGGGCCATCGGAAACATTGTTACCGGAACGGATGTCCAAACTCAAGTAATGATCAATGCCGGCGTGTTGCACCACTTGGCGCCTTTGCTTGTTTCCCAGAAGGAGACCTTGAGGAAAGAAGCCTGCTGGACCATTTCCAACATCACCGCCGGAAACAGCGAGCAAATCCAAGCTGTCATCGACGCCAACTTGATCCCGCCTATTATCCGTTTGCTTGGCCTGGGCGAGTACAAGACGAAAAAGGAAGCTTGTTGGGCCATCTCCAATGCCACATCTGGAGGTTTGCAGAACCCTGACCAGATCCGTTACATTGTCAGCCAAGGCTGCATCAAGCCATTGTGTGACTTGTTGGGACCTGCGGACGCCAAAATCATCGAAGTCACATTGGACTCGTTATTGAACATCTTGAAAATTGGTGAATTGGACAAGGACCAAAGAAACGCCTCCACGAACGAGTATGCAGTCTACATCGAAGAGGCTGGTGGAATGGAGAAGATTTTCCAATGCCAGTCCAACGCAAACGAAAACATATACAACAAGGCATTTACCATCATCGAGAAGTACTTTGGCGCAGAGGACGACGAGGGCTTCAACGAGGACGATTTGCAGCCCGAGGCTTATGGAGACTCGTTCGGCTTCGGCGTCCAGCAAAACCAGAACTTCCAGTTCTAATCGGCCCCGATGCATATTCCCATTGCAATTTATCTCTCTCCAATCCCTTGCTCTTCATGCCATAACGAGATGACTCCATATACGTGTATGCAGTGCACGTGAGGTTTCCTTAGCGAGTCATTCTCTGCTGGTTCTTCATCTCTCGGCTATTCATAGCTCATCTAAGTATTCACTCCACATCCTCTAGAATGAGATGCTCTATTAATCGTATCCAGTGTATTGCAAGTCATGTGACCAATTAATCGTATCCAGTGCATTGCAAGTCATGTGACCAATTAATCGTATCCAGTGCATTGCAAGTCATGTGACCAATTAATCGTATCCAGTGCATTGCAAGTCATGTGACCAATTAATCGTATCCAGTGCATTGCAAGTCATGTGACCAATTAATCGTATCCAGTGCATTGCAAGTCATGTGACCAATTAATCGTATCCAGTGCATTGCAAGTCATGTGACCAATTAATCGTATCCAGTGCATTGCAAGTCATGTGACCAATTAATCGTATCCAGTGCATTGCAAGTCATGTGACCAATTAATCGTATCCAGTGCATTGCAAGTCATGTGACCAATTAATCGTATCCAGTGCATTGCAAGTCATGTGACCAATTAATCGTATCCAGTGCATTGCAAGTCATGTGACCAATTAATCGTATCCAGTGCATTGCAAGTCATGTGACCAATTAATCGTATCCAGTGCATTGCAAGTCATGTGACCAATTAATCGTATCCAGTGCATTGCAAGTCATGTGACCAATTAATCGTATCCAGTGCATTGCAAGTCATGTGACCAATTAATCGTATCCAGTGCATTGCAAGTCATGTGACCAATTAATCGTATCCAGTGCATTGCAAGTCATGTGACCAATTAATCGTATCCAGTGCATTGCAAGTCATGTGACTCTCCAGTCAAAACACCAAACTGTACCCTTTTCTTGCTCTCCAGGCCTACGTCTTTGCACCCGACAAGTTTCCAAAAAGTCGGAATCTTTGTGGCGTCTTCACTTCAGTAATCTGTCCTTTCCGCGGCATATTTTCATGGGCGGCTGGTCAGGAAAGTGTCAAGCCGCGCACGTGACCTGCCTATCTTGCGGAGGTGTGCGCTATTTTCGGCAATTATCGGTACGAAAACAAACTGGTGCCGCGCGCCTCGGGGTTCGGACCCAAATAGGTAACTCCTAGAGCCGCGCCATTAAAAGAGAGCCCAGAGTTGAGCTATTCTTGCAAGGGATTCAACATGCCCTCTCGACAGTCTCCGTGACAAGGGGTCAATTTGTAGTGTTGTCGCTGCGCCTGCCTGCTTCCCGGTGTGCAGATTTCTTTTTACGCAGTCGGCATGTTCGGCATGGTTTGCGCCCAATTGGGAAGCTTCGCACTCCAACCCCAAAACATAGGCCCGGATAAAAAAAGGTTTTCACCCCCTCTTCATCTCCCTTGTCCACAACACCATGAAATTCTCCACTGTTTTGGCCATTGGCGCCCTTGCCACAGGAATTGCCGCTGCTGACGAAACCAGAGAGGTTGTCACCGTCACCGTCACTGGTACCACAAACACCCACAAGTACGGAAGATTTGACAAGACCAAAAAGTCTGAAGAGTCCACTTCTTCTGGTACCCACAAATACGGAAGATTCGACAAGACCAAGAAGTCTGAGGAGTCCACTTCCTCCGGTACCCACAAGTACGGAAGATTCGACAAGACCAAGAAGTCTGAGGAGTCCACTTCCTCCGGTACCCACAAGTACGGAAGATTCGACAAGACCAAGAAGTCCGAGGAGTCCACTTCCTCCGGCACCCACAAGTACGGAAGATTTGACAAGACCAAGAAGTCTGAGGAGTCCACTTCTTCTGGTACCCACAAATACGGAAGATTCGACAAGACCAAGAAGTCTGAGGAGTCCACTTCCTCCGGTACCCACAAGTACGGAAGATTTGACAAGACCAAGAAGTCTGAGGAGTCCACTTCTTCTGGTACCCACAAATACGGAAGATTCGACAAGACCAAGAAGTCTGAGGAGTCCACTTCCTCCGGTACCCACAAGTACGGAAGATTCGACAAAACGAAGGCCCCTTTGACCACCACCGTCTACGTGAATGAAGAAAAGAGGGTCGTCCATGCCGTCAATGCCTCTGGCAACATCTCCGGTAACAAATCCGGCAACGGTTCCGACTCCACCTCCTCTGCCAACGCTGCTGCTGGTATGACCTCTGGCTTCACCCTCGGCTTGGCTGGTGCTATTGGTGCGGGTCTTCTCTTGCTTTAAGCAACCCAAAGCTGTTTTGCATGGGAAGCATATGCTGGGCACCGTGCGAAGCGTTCTGTGGCTTGATCTGTCCAGAACATACCTTATATCACTCAATTATCAGCCCGTGCGAGTCTTCGCCTTCATACTCTAATAGATCTTAGTCAATACAGATGTAAAGCTGGAATTAGAAAGGTCCCTCTAATGTGCTATTCGGTTCGGCACATGATCTAAGTGACTGGATGATCAATGTCGCTGAAGGAGACCAAAAGTCCTAATGATGGACCTTTGACTGTAGCGTAGACTTGTGATGAAGTTCATGAACTTGTGATGAAGTTAATGAACTTGTGATGAAGTTAATGAACTTGTGATGAAGTTAATGAACTTGTAATGAAGTAAATGAACTTGTAATGAAGTTCATGAACTTGTGATGAAGTTAATGAACTTGTGATGAAGTTAATGAACTTGTGATGAAGTTAATGAACTTGTAATGAAGTTCATGAACTTGTGATGAAGTTAATGAACTTGTGATGAAGTTAATGAACTTGTGATGAAGTTAATGAACTTGTGATGAAGTTAATGAACTTGTGATGAAGTTAATGAACTTGTGATGAAGTTAATGAACTTGTGATGAAGTTAATGAACTTGTAATGAAGTTAATGAACTTGTGATGAAGTTAATGAACTTGTGATGAAGTTAATGAACTTGTAATGAAGTAAATGAACTTGTAATGAAGTTCATGAACTTGTGATGAAGTTAATGAACTTGTGACTGAACGATTCTCAGACTCTAGGGCGTTCACAAAAACACAAGGGACAAACGCCTGATACCATATCGAAACGAAACATTCGGCTGTAAATGCTAGCTCTTGCCCACACACTCAAATCTGATTCCTGACATGAAAAAGAACAGGCTCGTCTCAACTCCTTGATTTCACAAGCGGCAAAAACGTGCGGGCACTCGCCTTTTATAATGATAGTGCGGGATCTCGAGGTCATGCGGAGAATGGCTGCAAATCCATACGCACTCTATAAAGCGCCACCGCTCGCAAGTTCAAGTATTCGTGGAATACCCTGTTTAAACCAAGTGCTTTACCGCCCCTTTTCGGAGTCTAAAGCAACGCATAGTCGAGACCATCACATCCGGTTCCTGACTGGGCCAATAGAGGAAGCTGTAAGCCGGAAACCAAGGATCTGCTGACTGTATGAGAAGCTTTCCTGGTTGGCGAATAATACAAGGCTCTTTGGTTGTACTGGTTTATTAGGGAGAAACTCCCAAGGGAAAGGTACTGTTATTTTCTCTGTCATGGTGCGAAACCAATGAGGCAGCTAAAAGCACTTGAGATTGTGGCCATCGAGAAGAGTACCGCTGGAGTCGTCTACCAGTTACTCACCAGTCAAATCGATCCAAAACCGGAGTTGCTGAATAAAGTATAGGCCAGCTGATCGATTTCAGAGACCCGCCATCAACTTGGTCAAATTGGCAAATTTGCTGAAATCACATAATCACCTGCAAGTTTTGGAGGTTCTTGAGCTGTCTTCTCAAATCGTCTTTCATTATCTCAACCTCCTTCAAGTCCTTCTCCAACTTCTGCATTTTGCCCCGAAGCTCGCCTTCCAGGATTTCCAGCTTGAACAGTTCACTATCGCCAGAGACTACCTGCATCCTCTCCTGAGCATCGTTTTGTCTGATCTCCAATGGGCCCTTCTTGACCATTGAAGTTATCAATTCATACGCCACCTGGGCTGCATTTGTGGATGTAATCTCTGCATGATCGAAATCGGGATTCACTTCCACTATATCAACACCAACCAACGACAAATCCTCGATTCCACGCAAGACATATATAAGTTCCCTGGGCAACCATCCACCGGGCTCCTGCGTGCCTGTTCCAGAGCCAAACCCGGGGTCCAAAACGTCAATGTCGACACTGATATAAGTAGGGGTATCTCTGGGGATCGCACGCAAAATCCGTCTGATCACAGCCTGAACGCCTGATACCCAAATATCATCGGCAGAGATCCGCATCCAGTTCTGCTCATCGTCATCTTCCAAATCCGCGGGGCCCGAAAGTTTGGTTCGTATGCCCGCATGGACATTTGTTTTGCTGAGCAAGCCCTCTTCGAATGCTTTCCAAAGCATGGAGCCGTGGTTGACTTCACTTTGTGGAGTACTCCAGAAGCTGGGGTACTTATCTGGCTTCCATGTGTCCAAATGGGCATCAAAGTGAATAACATTGATGGGCCCATACACTTTGTGAAGGGCTCGTAAGTGAGGAAGAATCACTGAGTGGTCGCCGCCGAGAGCCACATACCGAGGCGGCAATTTCCGTGCCAAGGTATCTATTTTCGACACCTTTGTTGAATTGTGTTCCATGACCAATTCCTCAAAAGCCATTGTCATTTGCTTAAACGCCAATTGATTGTCCATAGGCGTCACGGGTATGTCGCCGCAGTCCATTATGCTGGCCCAAGAAGCATAGGGATTGAAATTTGCCCGAGGATTGTATCCTCTAAGCAGTGTTTGGCGCTGAGAGGCTGCCCGGATTGCACGAGGGCCAAAGCGGGCTCCAGCCCGGTATGAAGTGGCCGTGTCAAAGGGCACTCCAATTATGCCAATGTCGTACTCTAGGTCTCTGTCCACGAGGCACACTTCATGTTTCAAGTGTGCGAAGGTGTTGATGCCCTGGAATGGCCATGCCTCCCCCCACACTTCTGCAAGAGAGGCATTCCCAATGGTGTCAACTACTACCTCACCCGCGGGTCTATACTGGGCATATGCACAAGATGCCAATGCTAGAAAAAATATTTTCATTGTGAGACTAATAATGTGTGTCTGTGAAACAACAATGAGTGATTTGGCGTGAGGAGCGTTCAGGCGATGAAAGAATGGGACCCGGCAACTTTATACTAAGTGTGGAGTTAGCGGGTGCATCGCGATAAGCGGAATTTCCTAGCGCAAGCGGAATTTGACGAGCCGCGTTGGCGCCGCCAAGTACAGCGACTGTGAGGAGTATAATGGAAATGTCGCAAGAGCATGAATAATAGCAAAACCAAGGGCGAAAAAAAGGGGTGTGTTGGTTCTAGGGCCAGGAGTGATTCAATGAACTCTGGTTTTGGACTGAAGCTGTCTTCAAGACGTGTGGTGTCTCAGTTTGTTTTTCAAATATCTCCGATTCGAGCATCTGATCTCGGGCTCGTTTTTTCAAAGGGCGAAACTCAATGGCCTGCCCATTGAAGGGACTGACAGAAACACAATGTGGTCATCAATTCATAGCACGCCCTGAACCCCTGCTCCTTTGTTGCAGAACTGGTGCATGGATGTATTCATCACGTGACAGGTCATTGGGTTGCAACCGCAGAACCCCGTCTTAACAGCTTCCAGTTTACTCCTCACAAACCATGTTTTTCAACGACAAAATCGACTTATTTCAGACCCCCATTTCCGAAGGCACCACACGCAGTGGGTATCCCGAGATTGACCATCGACAACCACCGGTGGGAAGCGAGATCAAAGGCCCAATTCAAACAAACAACACCTTCAACAACTTGCTCTTGGACAATCAGACTTTCCCCACGTGGCCGCTCCCCTACCTGGTTTGGGTGGCAAAAGATGCTAATACTCTTTTTGGGCTTGCTGTCAACCACACGGATAAGGGGCAATTGGTGTTTGGGCCGGACCCCAACCAGAACCCGGCGCAATTCTACTTCAATCCACCGAAAATCAAGCTGTTCTGCTTCTCTGGAAAAGATTGGCGAAACCAGTTGCAAGTGAAAGTGACAGATAGTGGAAAGTTGTATAGTTCTGTGAGAGTTTCGGGTGGAGGAAGTGGAACTTTGACCATGCATTTGGTGTACGGAATGGGATTCGTTTCCGCAATTTACGAAAATGAAATCCCTGTCATTCATTCTGCTGTTGGAATACAGACATTCAAAAAGGTGGGGTCAGTGAGGAGTGGGAAGACGACAAAGTATACTGCCCTTCTCTTCAACCAGGTCATGTGGTCCCTTTATGTCAGCGAAGATCCTCTGCTTGAACTTGTTTTGAAAGATCCCAATCATATCGTGGCAGCTTGTCCTACACAAAAGGGTGTTGTCCAGTTGGCAAGAGGTGATTGTGGTGTATATGATGAAACCTGTGGCGTGTACCCGGTCAAGGCGGAATTGGCTGCTTCCGTGGACGCCAGGAAACTGGAAGGATTATACACCATCAAGCATGTAATGGCGGGCAGCGGAACTGGGCTCATTTGGGCCCTTCCTCATCATCAAGTCACTCTCGCAGAGTCTACCCGAAGCAGAGACTCCGGCTTGACTTTGGATTCTCCCACAAAAGGTGTCATGAAAGCGTACAAGGTCAACGAGCTAGAGATGAAGGTCGGAAATTTGCCAATTGGCGTGAATTTTGAGCCCTTCACCACAGTTCCTGGTTTTGAATACAACCGAAAAAACTATACGGAAAAATCTCTTGAATTGATCAAACAAGCAGCTATGGAAGAACTGCGTCAAGATATCTCTGCAAACTGCGATTTGGACTCGATGTATTTTGGAGGAAAACAGCTTGATAAGTATGCATATATGGTATATGTTACGCATTTCATCTTGCGGGACTCGGACCTCACCCGTGAAATTTTGCCCCGGATCAAAGCCGCTATTGAAAAGTACGCCAAAAATAAGCAAAAAAACCCTTTGGCATACGACCGGACTTGGAAGGGTATCATCTCCAACACTCCTCCAGACCAGGACTTCGGAAACTCCAACTACAATGATCACCATTTTCATTACGGATACCACATTCATGCCATCGCTTTGGTGGGCAGCATTGATCCAAAATGGCTAGACGAAAATTCTAGTTTAGTAAGGAATTATGCGTATGACTTGATACGGGACTACGCAAATCCAATCGGGGATAACTACTTTCCCCAGTTCAGAAACTTTGACTGGTACCACGGCCATTCGTTCGCTCATGGTATTTTTCCCAGTGGGGATGGCAAGAATGAGGAGTCATCGCTGGAGGATTACCACGCATACTATGGAATCAAACTTTTTGGCAAATTGATTGGAAATAGGGAGTTGGAGATGATTGCGAATCTTATCTTGGGCATAATGAGGACGTCTATGAATATGTACATGTTGTACAGCGACGATAATCAACAGCAGCCAGCTCGATTCAAAGGGAATAAGGTTTCAGGGATCTTGTTTGAGAACAAAATTGACTACGCCACCTTTTTCGGCCGTGGAACAATTGGAAATGAGTATATCCATGGAATCCACATGCTACCAATAACGCCAATCTCCTCATACATCCGTGGGCCAAAATTCGTCAAAGAAGAATGGGACCAAAAACTTGCAGCGATTGTTGATCGGATTCCAGACGGATGGAGGGGTTTGTTGAAGCTCAATTCCGGGTTGTTTGATCCGAAAGCGGCATGGAAGTGGTTTTCCAGGGACGGTTGGCAAAACAATTTGATTGATGGCGGGATGTCAAGAACATGGTCCTTGGCATATTTAGCTGGAATCGGAGGTGCGAATTAAAGGCCTATCGAGTATGTGATCACGTCGGATCCCCAAGCACTTCACCAAATTCAAATTTCCCATCACATCGGTGCCCTGGAAACCAAATGGAAGTCTGAAATCTGATACTCAAGTCCAGTCAGATCAGAATTCACATGACTCTATGTCCCCGCGTTGCAAACGGTAAGCTTTAGCTCCGTTAGAACTCGTGAACTGTCATATTCTCCTCTACCTTGGCTAAGCTGTATTTGTGGTGTACGGATGTACTGTGATGGCACCCCAGATTTTAACTCAAGGCGATGGAGCGTGCGTCAGAGCAGCCAAAGTGACTTCACCACACTTTCAGATGGCGTCGGCGCATGCGCGTCTCCTTCTCAAGATTGACTGGTTTGTGCTTTCCTTCTGCTGTCTCCTTTACTGGGTGAATTACCTTGATCGGTTGAACGTGTCAAATGCCTACGTCAGCGGCATGAAGGAGGACTTGGGTATGCATGGCAACGAATTCAACTTGATCAATACCTGCTTTAACATCGGCTACATTGTCGCTTTGATTCCTCACAATGTCGTGCTCTTGCACGTAAGACCAAGGTACTGGTTGACTTTCTGCTGCATGAGTTGGGGCCTTCTCACACTTTCGCTTTACAAAAGCACCAGCTACAAGTTCGTGTGTGTGGTCCGGTTCTTTCAAGCCATTTTTGAAGCTCTGACATTCACAGGGTGTCATTTGATCTTGGGTTCGTGGTATACTGAGAAAGAGTTGGCCAAGAGAACGGCTATTTTTACCTCTTCTGGACTCTTGGGCAACATATTCCTGTCTACAATGCAGGCGGCGATATACAAGAATATGGACCAGAAAAATGGGCTTGCTGGCTGGCGCTGGCTCTTCATCATTGACTTCATCATCACGATTCCCATTGCCGTGTACGGCTTAGTCTTTTTCCCAGACACCCCCGAGACGTGCCAAGCTTTTTACTTTACGGAGAGCGAGCTCAAAATGGCAATGGAGCGCGTCAAGCCTCGGCCTGCTACAAAGCTCGACTTTTCTGTCTTCCGTCGTGTCTTGGGCCGCTGGCATTGGTATTTGTTTTCCTGTATGTGGATCTTTGGCGGAGAAAACGAGTCTTTCGCCACTAACTCCTTGCTAGCGTTGTGGCTCCAATACTTTGGCTACTCGGTGGAGCTCAGAAATCACTACCCCATGGGTATTTACGCTATGGGAATACTAGCGAACTTTGTGCTTTGCTATTATATTGACCGCTCCAGAGGAAACCACCACTACCGTGCAGGATTGGTGATTGCGCTATTCATGATAATCTCCGCTGCTCTATTGACGGCCCAACCATTCAAGAAATCTTTTGTTTTTGCTGCTCATTACCTTAGTGCTTGGGCGTACGCTGGACAGCCGGTTTTCTTTTCTTGGGCGAATCACGTGTGCTACCATGACTTGCAGGAACGAGCAGTTGTGTTAGCCTCAATGAATATGTTCAGCAACGTTGTCAATGCATGGTGGTCGATTTTGTTCTACGCAGCGTCGGACGCTCCTGAGTTTAAAAAAGGCTGCTATGCGATGTTCGCCTCTGTTGCAGGTTCGGTTGTGGTGATTCTTTTAGCCGAGTTTCTACGAAGAAGAGAAGCGTTTCCTGAGGAGAGAGAAGATGTGCCTTTCACGGTGATGGACAAATTTGATTAGTATTAGGTAATATCCTTGGTGTTTGGGTTTTTTGTAGCCTACCGTTGAGTTGCAACGACTTTACTTGCCCCGATATGTCTCCTTCGTCGCATACATTGAGATACTGATCAATGAGAGATGTACTGGAACGCAAAAGAAATATCCTTGTACTCGCTTTCGTTTTGCAATAGCACATCCTCATTCAGTTTGAGCGCAGCTCTGTTTAAATGGTTCCACGTCGTTGCGTCACCGTACAACATTGCCGGGGCCTTAATCCGCTGTCCCTTCTCTGTGCACCGCTTGCAGTTATAAGTGTCGTGTGTATCACAGTCAGTATCAGACCTGTAATCAAACAACAACCGCAACAAGTCGCCGCTGAAAATGCGCTCCACGTCCTCTTTCTCATCAACCACACAGGAAGAGAGCGAGAGCTTCATTGACTGCCTCTGGAAGATTTTCTCCTCGATCGACCCCGTACTTATGAATCTGTAAATGAAACAATCTTTTTTCTGGCCGTCTCTCCAAATTCGTGCAAGTGCCTGCTGATCGGCAGCAGGGTTCCAGTCTGGGTCCATCAAAACCAAGCGATTTGCACCAATCAAATTGATACCGCAGCCTCCTGCTTTAGACGAAAGTAAAAAAATGAATTCCGGACTTTCTGGGTCATTGAACCGGTCCACAACCTTTTGTCTCTTGTTGATATTCATCGTTCCATCGAGACGCACGGACCCGAACCGCTTGTACCTGCACATTTTTTCTATGAGGTCCAAGGTCTTGGTGTAATTGGAGATGACGACAATTTTATCGCCAGTCTCGCAGTGGATAGTGTGAAGAAAACGCTCCAAAATGGCAAATTTGGATCCGAACCATGTCTGAATTTCTCTGTTGCGCCCCCCAGAATCCAGACTAGAGTAATCTTCGGGAATGAGCTTGCTGCTTCCTCTGATTTCCTTCAGTAAATCCAATAAATCCGGATGTGTGCATATTTTCTTCAAGAGGTCAATGGCCTTCAAAGGAGTCGACTTGACAAGCGCTCGGTTCTCCTCCGATCTTATGAAGTGCTCATATATCGACCGCTGGAAATCCGTCAAGCCAACGTACACCACATACTCATATTTGACAGGGAGGTACTTGGACAAAATATCGTTTGTTCTCCTGATGATGAACTTAGATACAGTCTGCGATAGCTCTGTCAACTTGCTTTGCCCCACAGTAACCTCATCGTCTGTGGCACCAGCGTCACGGCCTCTCAAGATAGGATTTTCAAAGTGCTTCCGGAACTGGTTGCGGGTGCCAAGATACCCTGGGTTGGCGAAGTTTAACAACGAAAAGTATTCAGACAAGTCATTTTGGATTGGCGTTCCACTCAAAATCACCCGGCGTTCACAGCGTAATGCATTCAATGCAGTAAAGGTAAGCGAGTCGCCATTTTTGAGCCGGTGCCCTTCGTCTGCGAGCATGAGCCCTACCTCCGTGCCCGCCAACCTATCGACATTTCGCCTCAACGTCTCATACGACACAATCAAAACTGGCCGCACGATGTTCCTTCCTGTAGCCACGGACCACTGCTGGAGAGCCAGACCCAAGTCGGCGTTTTTCGTGGATTTCCCGTCGACGGCCAAGGGCGTGAGCACTCCTTCTCCCAACCACTTGACAATCTCATTGGCCCAGTTACGGACCAAAGACGAGGGGCACACGATGATGCACTTTTCAATGGTCTTCTTTCCGCGTGGGCTCTGCTTAAGCAATGTCCACATAAGCGCAATGCACTGGAGGGTTTTCCCGAGACCCATTTCGTCTGCCATTATACAGCCCCGGGCACTAGCATCCATTAGACCAGCGGTACACCGGTATAAAAACTTTACACCCGCCACCTGGTGCGGCCGGAGAATCTTGGCGAGACGAGGATCTATGACCACAGGAACATCGGGGTGTTTCTCTGTAGAATCCTGCTCCTTGCATATCCCTAGCATTTCTGCGAGCGATTTCTGCGGGCGTCGTTTTTTGGGCGTGGGCCCGTCTTCTGGTGCTGGCGAACTGCTGGAGGAAGCGCTTTTGTCAGGATCCTCCGGTTGTGCGGGCTCAATTGTCGGGAAAACATCGACGGTAGGGTCGTAGAGGACAATGGCAAATTCACTGGTGGGGTCGTGTAGCGGTCGTGGAGGCAAAGTCATCTTCCGGCGAGTGCCCAAGGGCGGAGGTGGGAGGGCATTGGCCATGAGCTCCTTGTTTGCCTCAGTCTTGACAAACGGCACCAGGAACGACTTCCGGAACTTGCCTTCGACCTTCTGGCGGTTGTCTCCGTGTAGCATGGCCCGCGGTAGCAAAGCGCCCTTTCTTTTGGGGCGAAGCACGTTGCCTTCGCCATCCACGCATTGATCTTCGACTGTAGCGGGCGACTCGTCATCACCCACGACGTAGTATTTGACGCCTTGCTTGACCTGGCGAGATTTCGGCTCCCAGCGGCTCTGCTCCACGTTTTCCGAGGAGAACTTGGTGGAAAACGGCACGCGAAACGGGCGGGCCAAGCGCGTCTCTGAATCTAGAATCTTGGGAGGCCGTTTATCCTTAGCCACCCCTGCACCGGACCCTAGCGGGGTAGTGAATTCCTTGAGTGGTTTTCTGTAGACCATGAGAATGCCAAGAAATTGTGGAGTGTGGGTTCTGATGCTATCTAGTTGATGTGTAGTATGTAGGTTATTATGAGTCGCGATGTGACGCGCACCAGTTGGGTGGATGAGCCGGGTGATTGCATTTGCTTTAGCTTTGCTTTTGTTTTAGCTTTGCTTTTGTTTTAGCTTTGCTTTTGCTTGTTTATATGCATGCCTCTTAGATTTATTTGTTTAGACTTTTGCTGCTTTTGGCAGATCCAATTTATCGCTGTTCTTTTTGCCAGGCCTTTCTGCACTTCCGAAGGCTGTTAAAGCCTCTTTCGCAGCCGCAGCGCCAATACATGGAATACTACTATTCTGACCAGAATACCACCACCTAAAATTGGCAAGCTCCTGTATTTTGAAATTAATACCTTCATATTAATACCTTCACATTAATACCTTCACATTAATACCTTCACATTAATACCTTCACATTAATACCTTCACATTAATACCTTCACATTAATACATCGTTACCTGAATTAATACCTGAATGGTCTGTTGTGTACTGGCAAACGGGTATCTGTATGCAGTACCGCGACCTCTCCATCACTGGCCCATGCCCCACACTCCTCCCCATGGATGAAATCTTGGCCAAGGCAAGCAACCAGGCCGTCACGTTTGCCATCCGCTCGGGTATCTCCCTAGCTTCGGGTTACGCCATCAAAACTGTCAGCAAGCTCCTTGACCGCATTCCTGCATCAGAAAAGACCCGGCTTGAAAAGTTGAAGCAGAAGCTCGAGATGAAAATCGCCATTCTCTCCCAGTCCATTGACTTAATCCGGCTCCTGGCCGCTCGTGGCAACTCAGCTTTGGATGCCTGTGTGGACCTCGTCTCCGATTTGAGGCAGGAGATTGACGATTTCGAGCTTGAGATCAATGAAATACTAGCCTGTTTAAGCAAAACCAACGAAAAGGACTCGGCGAAATTCGCCGAGCTCAAGTTCAACGGCCTCATAGCCACCATCAATGATGTTATTCCGCTCATCAATTTGTCGCTCATCACCAGCGGCGTCAGTTTATCGTCTTCATTGAGCCTGCACATATCTCCTGGCCGTTTGCTTCAAGCATCAAGCTATCTTGTCACTTCCAACGAAAAATTCGCCACTTCTGGGAAAGGCCCAGTCCAGGTTGGGCCCACTTTTGACCTCAAGTTGTACTCCGTCTTCTACAATCCCAGCAGGCTCAAGTACCTCGAGGAGTCGCAAACGGAGCACTCAGAGCATAACTTCATTACGTGGAAAGAAGAGTTTGCCCGTGCTCTGTGCTCCATTTCCAGATTACAAAAAGACACCTTTGAGTACGATTTGGTCATCAGAGAGGACTTCAATGACGGCAGATATCATAATACAGATGAGGAGAACCCCCAGGATAGAGATGTGCTGAGGTTCAAGCGGTACAAACTTCACGACATCAAAAAACAGTTCTACTCTGCGAGCGGAAAGCTTTTGAAGTTGGAAAACTCCTCTTCTCCTGTTTTGACCTTGAAGATATTCAACAAAGAGAGTTTCGAGTATTTGGCGCTAGGTGAAACTGGCACAGATTTCGATGACATCGACCTGGACCCTAACTCTGACGGCGAGTCGAATACTTCCAGTGCCTCAGGCTACGAAAGTGCCGAGGAAGATGTTGTTGAGGAAAAATACAAACACCTCTCCCTCCTCCAGTACTTGATTCGACTTTGTTCCCTTCAGGAAAGCGAACAGAGCTCTATTTTGGATGTCAACGATGAGAAACTTCTGCTTTACCTCAAAGACCAAGTCGACACTTCCATTGGGCCGCGGAGCGCTGATGATCGGTACAAGTCAGCGCAGACGACGGAGTCGAATAAGCAAATGTTATCGTTGGATTCAAATGTGAATCGTCTACAACACTTGTCTTTGCAAGATCTGTCGCAACAAAGTTGATAAAATGAAATTCGTCAATTGAATGGCTTGCTAGTCCACCCATAAGATAACAAACGCACTGCCAACATATCTACTTCATACGGAAGAATTTCATAACATACTGCCTAATAAATTCATAACTTAGCTTGCACCGGGCAAGAAGAATCAACAAAATAATGAGGGACAGGTCAATTAGGCGTGTACTCAAGGAGCTCCGAGTACATTGGTAAATCAAACGCCAAATCTCTGCTTTGATCCAGAGCAGCCAACGGGCCAAATGGATGCTTTGCGTCCGACATGGGAAGTGCACCGGATGAGAGACTTGCGGGCGCAGATTCCTCTGCCACTTCTCGGAGGTAAGTGTCTATGCGGTTTAACTTCTGCTGATCGACCGATGGGGACCTGCGCAAGTTTGTTTGGTACGGCGAGGTATCACAAGAGTTAGCCTTATCTTTGCCAAAAAGCACCTGTGGCACGGTATGATGAGCTTGTGTAGATCTAGTGAGCGAAGATTTTCTGCGGGTCTGCAGAGTTTGCCGTGACGGTAGCGACGATTGCGGCGTGGCGACTGAGTGATAATTTTTGAATGTATCGTCATCACTGGCGAGCGAGAGCAGTCTGGACTCATTGTACATACTTGCACCAGGGTAGACCACTGAGGCGAAATCGTCGTTGGAATTATTTTGTGACATGTTGAAAGGAGGAAAAGCAGCTGAGCTCGATGCTTTGGGAACATTGTAGCTGGCGTACTCAAAAAGATTCTGCTTGCTTGTGTTGGAAGACAGGGAAGTCACCGATAAGACGCTCTCGGGTCTTCTTGGACGGTTGTTCTGGGGGAGGTTCTGACTGCTTCCGTGGAAATTATGCAACGCGACGGACGCATTCGCTGCCCCGTCAAAAGACGCCGATGCTCGTAGAGGCTTTGGCTGGTGAGTCAGGCCCAGCGTCATAGTGTAGGGGTTGAATTGTGTGGATTGCGATGCTGACCGACCAAGAACATGCGCTGTTTGGTTGTGAGACGAGCTATAAAGAGAACTTGAGCTCTGGGGAGTGTGTGGGATGTGGGCCGCTTTTGGAGGCAGTTCATGTTGTTCGGCTCTGGGCGCCGTCTGGGGCCTCGCAATCGCCAGAAGCGGAAGAGAAGAATTATCGCCAAAAGAGGACGAGCCCACCAACGGAAATAGAGGAAACATGTTTTCCATTGTATCCAATTCCGCATCTGAGGGGGGATTTGCGAAGTTGGAAAGACCCGAGAAGGCTTGCGGGTCCTGCTCAGCTCTCTCAAGGTCATGGCTTGTTGACGGGAGGCTCTGTGGCGTTTCTAGCAGCGAGATTTGCCTTCCTGGTCCCGGAAAGCGGTCGGCGGGTTTCATTTCACATGACGGTAGCTTTTCTTGGTCACTGAACAGGTTGGGTGAGAAGCAGTCTAGAAGGCCAAACTCGGCCTCAAAGGGAATGGCGATATCCTCAATGATCATTTGGGGCTCCTGAACAAAAGCTAGTTCCTCTCCCTCGGGCTTTTTCTTCTTGGGTTTCTTCTCCTTGCTGCATGTGCACAGCGAATTCTTGTGGCAAAGGCAAGAGGCAAAATGCTGGCCAGGCGACTTCCCTTTTTTGCCACACACACACGAGATATGCGTACTGCGCAGTTTCCGTTGCTCTCGGCAATGCAAACACTGAGAAGCCGGCCTTCCTTTGGGTTTGATCATGGTCAAGGGTTTATCGGTGTGAGTGCAAGAGCTGACTCGATGGCCGCGAATGCATCGCTCACAGGCGTACTTTACACCGTTCAAAAGAACCATGGCAAATAGGACACGTGACTGGGTGGTGACGACGGCCCGAACGATCTTCAGGGTGTTGAGTGTTTTGGTATGAGTCAAAAACCTATGGGATTGGAGAGATCGTGAAAGTTTTAATGTGTGCGCACAGCCAAGGTTTTTTCCGCGCTGCCTGCCATAGAGGGGCTTTTTGCGCGGAGTGCATACAGCCCACCAGAAGTCTTAGTCAATTTCAACTTTACTTTCCCCGGCGTTGGTTTAATTTGCGGCGGAGCGCCGCATGCGATTGGCAGAAGCTGCGTTGCTGTGTAGACGACGCGCGCCCCGAAGCAATGCTCTCGCCAAGCAGCGCCGCTCAGGCTCGGAACTTGGCGAAGAAAGCTTTAGTACTGTGCAACGAATGTGGCAAATTCTCCCTGCACACAACTCCCTCGAGGCTGACTATTTCCCCAGTCATGTGACCATGCGGCAACGTTGCCGTTCGTAAAAACCTGAGGCGTGCACGCCCAACTCCGAACCAATCAGCCGATCAGATGCGCTTCACCAGCGTTTTTTTCGACTGCGAAGCGGCAAGGGACTTGGAATTATGGTGGATTTGTAGTCGCCTACTTTCGCACCCAATAGGCCGGGGGCAGAGCACCGGTTCACGTAGCTTCACTCACTGCGTGTTCCAACTCGTGCTTCCGGGCATCGAAGGCCCAAAGCGACAACACCCGTTGGCTGCAAATGTAAAGGGTCCGCCGAAAAGCGCCATTTTGAAAACTTTTGGTCACGTGATGCAAACTACAACGACCTTCGAATCAGAATAGCAAGACCTTCTCGAAGTGTATTCTCACAGTCATTGAGGTGAAGAACATGCTGGTCTGCACATAGCTAGTTAGGCCGCACTGCAGAAACTTGGGGGCTCACATCCCACAGTCCCGGCCAAGCCGCCTGCCGCCAAGCCGCCTGCCGCCAAGCCGCTTGCTGAGAGCACGTGTTGCTTATGATTCCCTCCATGCTGTGGATGTTTCTGTCGAAAGGGTGCGCATAAAATGGCCGTATTGGGACACTTACTTCCCAAGGTTTCTCACTGGCCCGCGCCATGCACGCACGCATTATCTCCCCGCATTTCGATAAGAATCCCGAGCACATCAGACCACGCTATTTCCTCTCTACTCATTCAAGAAACACCGCCAGTTTTGTCCAGGATGCTAACATATGAAGAGGTCGGTGCTCATAACCACAAATCTGACTGCTGGGTGATCATCCACGACAAGGTCTACGACGTCACGGACTTCCTATCCGAGCATCCGGGCGGGTCAGCGGTTATCCTCAAGTACGCCGGAAAAGACGCCACCAAGGCTTTTGATCCGATTCATCCAGGCGACACCTTGCAGAAGTATCTTCCCAAAAAGTACCACCTCGGCCCCGTGGATAGCGCATCCAAGCCAAAACCGCACCCCAAGCCGAAGACCAGAAGCAACACTTCCGAAGGTACCGAATCCGCAAAAAAAGGACCCAAGCAATCAGTTTCCGGTGACAACGAGGCTGAAGGTGCAGAGATCGTGGATGAGTACGATGTGGAGTATGACGAGCAGGAAGGAAAAGCGCCTATTCCATCACGTCCTCAAGCCGCAGAACCCGAATATGACCCAGAATTATATGACGAAGACGGAGAGCCTCTTAGTGACCATGAAGTCTCCCGGCGCAAGAATATCAAGGCAATGCCAGAACTCTCCCAGATATACAACCTTCATGATTTTGAGTATGTGGCCAAAAACACCATGGAAAAGACAGCATGGGCGTATTATTCGTCCGGTGCCGATGACGAAATAGCCTTGCGTAACAACCATTTATCGTACCACCGGATCTTTCTCAACCCCAAAATCTTGGTCAATGTGGCCGAAGTTGACACCAGCACAACCATGCTCGGCACGAAAACGTCTGTGCCATTCTACATAACCGCCACGGCTCTCGGGAAATTGGGTCACGAAGACGGCGAAAAGGTCCTCACACGTGCTGCTGCAAAACAAGACGTGATTCAGATGATTCCAACGCTTGCGCTGTGTTCGTTTGATGAGATAATGGATCAAGCAGACGGCACCCAGACTCAGTGGTTTCAATTATACGTGAATTCAAACAGGAAGATTACGCAGGACTTGGTGCAGCATGCAGAAAAGCGAGGAATCAAGGGTCTTTTTATCACCGTGGATGCACCTCAATTGGGAAGAAGAGAGAAAGATATGCGGTCCAAGAACGTCGAGGACTTGTCGCATGTGCAAGGTGACGGCGACGATGCAGACCGCACGCAGGGTGCAGCACGGGCCATCTCCTCTTTCATTGATACGGGGCTCAATTGGGATGACATAGCATGGTTTCGGTCAATCACCAAAATGCCGATTATTCTCAAAGGTGTTCAAAGTGTGGCAGATTCCTTAAAGGCCATTGACCACGGGGTGGATGGAATAGTTTTGTCCAACCACGGCGGGCGGCAACTTGACTCGGTGAAAGCACCTATTGAGATATTGACGCAGCTCAACCCCGTTCTTCGGCAAAAAGGGCTCTTGGGTAAGATGCAGATCTTTATCGATGGAGGAGTGAGAAGAGCTAGTGATATACTCAAGGCCATAGCCCTTGGAGCCACAGGGGTCGGCTTAGGAAGGCCTTTCCTTTATGCTATGTCCACTTACGGAGACGACGGAGTGTATAAAGCGATTCAGATTTTGAAAGATGAAATGGTCATGAACATGCGGCTTCTAGGCGCCCCCACAATTGGCCATTTGAACGAATCATTTGTGGATACGTCCGCGTTGAACAGATATACGCCTGACGACAAACTCTTCAGCGCTGTTTACGAGCCTTTGGAGAATCCACCGTTCAAGTCAAAGTTATAGGTCACAGGGTCGTGGAGTTTAACAAAGGCGTGGTCCTTTTAGCGAAGTTCAACTATAAGGTGATACTGCTTTGGAGTTTTATTTGACTGGGAAGGCATCTAGCTTTAGGGTGTAGCTGCAGCAGTAAATCCAGGAATTGAGGCCAGGCTATTTATCTACACGGATTACAGCTACATTTGCTTTGTTTTTCTTTGTTGCAATTATTATATAGGTATTTTTATCAGTCAGTGAGTCTAAACCCATGTCCTTTGCGGGTTCTTAGTTATGGTATACCCACCGCCTAATCTTGCAGGCTTATAGTGTTGATCATTTGAATAAGAGAGTTGCTTTTCTGTTCTGGTTAGGTGGTAATCCCGATTTGCTATGTTTCACAATCCCTGCTCGCCAAGGTTCATTACACGATGCCAACAATCCCACTTCTAAGGGTTCATTTTCGCATCCTCACAATCCATAGGCTTGCACTAGGGTTCATTACACGATGCCAACAATCCCACTTCTAAGGGTTCATTTTCGCATCCTCACAATCCCTAGGCTTGCATTAGGGTTCATTACCGCATAGCATCTCGAGTTCACCACGAAACAGCAACAAAGAAGCTTCTGCTCTTCATCAAAATCCCAAACTTTTCGCCTGCAATATTAGTTAGTAAGTAGCCACAATTATTTCGATCACCAGCGAAGGTCCAAGGAAGTAGGTCAGTATTTCTTGTTTTTTGTTTTTTGTTTTTTTTGTTTTTGTTTTTGTTTTGGTTGTATTCTTTCTAGCGTTAGCTAGTACCTGTCAGTCTTGAGTACCTTTGTCATTTCTCAAGGTGTCCTCCTTTTTACTCCATGAGACTCATAGATGAGTGTTAAAAACCGCAGAGTCACTTCATCAAATGTCAGTTGCAACAGCACCCGCGCCTTGCTCACCATTGAGTACAGTGACTTCACACGGTCCAATTTTTGCAGCATTGCTTCATAAGCTTTTAAGTCAATGCACTTGTCTCTAAAGCTCCTTTGCTCTTCGGTACTGTCGCTATCAAATAGTTCATCCAAATCCTTTTGTGGTAGCGGCTCATTGTTCAGTGCTTGCAGCCATATCTTGAGGAACTGCAGCTGGTACTTTTTCTTCTTATCACAAGCAACGGTAAAGCCTCGCAAATTTGCCAAGCTCACAGTCAAGCCAGCTTCCATACTGTTAATACTTTCCCGTGCATTGCGGTCCATAATGTCCATTGCTTCCAAGTCCTCCATCAATGCGCATAGCCGGTCCTCATAGTCATCCATATGATCATTCGCATTGTGAGTGTCCGCCAAATCTTTGCATACTTTCACAAACTCTACTCCAGCGTCCTGGAGGTTTTTTAAGAGACTGTGAAGGTATGCTTCGATCTGATCGTGGGTCTCATACTGCGTCAAGAACTTCTCTTTGCATTGGCTCATCAATTTGTCCTGAGCGCGCATCAGGACTTTTAATTGAGGGAGCTGCTTAATGCATGGCTGCGAAACATCGATGAAGGCGGAAATGGATTCATCAGTAATACTATTGTCGACATCCTCAAATCTCAGAGGCTCGTTATTGTCGACGGTAACAATGAGTTTCAAGTTGGCGAAGTATTCGTCGACTCTATTTTCGGTTTCGGTCTTGCAGAGAACCTTCAAGTCAACGATAAGACATTGTAATTCAAAGGTGTGCTTGTTAAGCTGTGGCACGAAGATGGCCTCCATGTCAAGCTCGACCCACATTTGACTCTTTGGCTTGTGGAGCCAGCTTTCCAATTGCGACTCGCAGAAATGCTGGACGGGGGAAGCGATTGCGGAGATGATGCTTCTGACGACAGAAAGAGGAGTGATACTCTTCTCAATAGAGACTGGTGTGAGACTCTTCTCAATAGAGACTGGTGTGAGACTCTTCTCAATAGAGACTGGTGTGAGACTTCTTTCAACTGGAACTGGAGATGGGTTTTTCAAGCGAGGAGGAGCGGGATCAGGAGGAGGGCTTTTTTCAACGGGGGCCACAGCTTCAATATTCTTGATTAAACTTTTAACGGGAACCGTGGTGACCATTTTCACGGGCTCTTTCACATTGAATTTTTCGGTAAGGTATTCGGATTTCATCTTTAACGCTACCTTGATTGATTCTGGAATCTGGCTTGGGCGTACTGTATTAGCCTTTGAGGCTTGGTCAAACAAGGCGGCTTTGCGGCTAGCAATAAGCAGCCCATTGGTGTTTCTCAGGGTCGACTTTGCGGTGTCTTGATACACCTCTGAGTTTTGGGGGAAAGCTTGTTTAATCTTAGCTATGGTGTTGTTACCATGGCCAGAGCTGAAGCTATTAGTTTTAGACTTCGTAGTGAGGCTCAGTCCGGCTGAGGCATTTAAAGTTCTGATGAGTGAACTTTTTGGAATGGGAGCTTCTAAAATGGGAGCTTTGACTGCGGGTTTCATGATTTCGGGGATTTCGGCTTCGGGGGTTTCGGCTTCGGGGGTTTTGGCTTCGGGGGTTTCGGCTTCGGGGATTTCGGCTTCGGGTTTTATGATTTCGGGGATTTCGGCTTCGGGGATTTCGGCTTCGGGGGTTGTAATCTCGGGGGTAATGACTTTAGGGATCTCAGTTTGGGGAGTTTCAATTTCGGGAAATTTGTACTCGGGATAGTCGAGCTCGGCAACCTCAACTTCGGGATACTCGATCTCGGGGACTTTGAAGTCTGGAACATGGAATAAGGAAAACTTGAGCCCAGTACCTTTGACTTCAGGCCAGTCGGACTCGGGATACTCAAGCTCGCGAACTTTAAATTCAGGAACTTCGAATAAGGGGTACTTGGCTTCGGGAACTTTAACCTCGGGAACTTTGACCTCGGGAACTTTGACTTCGGGAACTCTGACCTCTGGAACTCTAACCTCTGGAACTCTGACTTCGGGAACTCTGACCTCTGGAACTCTGACCTCTGGAACTCTGACCTCTGGAACTCTGACCTCTGGAACTCTGACCTCTGGAACTCTGACCTCTGGAACTCTGAACTCTGGAACTCTGAACTCTGGAACTGCAACTCTAGCCTTTGGCGCGGAATAGTGCGGCTTCAGGTCCTGTTTCGGAATGTGGGTCACATCCCTCCTAAAATTCGGTCTCTGTTGATATTGGGAGCGAGGAACATCATTGTGCACAGTCCACAGAACAGGTTTGGTTTTGGAATCGAAATTTCTGGTGTCAAGGTTTAATCTGGGCTTTTGTGTCTTGACAAAATCCTCGGGTGCAACTAGAGTTTTAGAGCCGTTGGTGGAAGCTCGGGTCCGATTAGCTTGGTGCTTTCTCATCTTATCAGCAAAGAGAATCTGTTCATCGAGTTCCCTTCTAAGTCGAGCACGATACTTTGAAAGCTCGCATCTTTCGCGATAATGTTCCCTGGCTAAGAGAGCCAACTTTTCAGGCGAGATATTCTCGTGAGAATTCTGTGGCTGGTGGAATGTATCCCTCAAATTCACCATGTCCACGTTAACTTGTCCCATTCTAAAAGCAAAGACTGCTCTGATACTGCAAAAAGCGCGGCCTGCGGAGATGCGGCGCACTTTTGCGGCTTTCACGGGGCAATCCTCGGCGTTGCAAACACAAGCTCGTTTAATGTAGCAAGCCTCGTGTTTCTTCAAGAGTCTGAATTTCTTGAGTAATTTGCTCCATTTCTTGGTAGCCTTGAAATGGATCGCGTGTTTGTTTTCTTGCCGCTTGAGGTTCTTTGGCGTTGGTTTTGCAGAGCGCGCTTTTTCGCAGCCAATTCCGGGAGCAGCAGGCATTTCCTTCTTAAATAAGGTGAAGCCTTTGGGCAGTAACAAATCTCTAAGCTTGTCGATGAAAGTAGTCTTTGGCTTTGCCAAACTCATTGTTGTCTGATTTGACACAGACTTGGGCTTTTGTGCTGTCTTGATAGTGTCTCCACAAATAGGTACATCAGAAGCACCTTCCAAATTCTGGGCATTGTTGCCCACAGTAGCGCCAGTGCTCAACTTGTCCGAGCTGGGCTTGCCAGAGTTCTCAGTAGACTTAGTAGCGAAAGACTCGCGAGGCTTGCGGGAACGTTTGGTCCAATCGGTGGCGGTGGCGGACTTGGAAGCAGCTTTGTAGGTATCGTTGTTTCCCTGTTTTGCTGCATCCATAAGAAAAAGCTCCATCTGGTCGACTGGCAGCTTTGGGCGCTGGTGGCGACTCTTTGTGGCAGGGTGAGCTGCCCGGTGCACACCCATAACGAAGATGATATTTCGGGTATGGGAAAGACCGAAGTAGGATTCGATAAAAGGTTCTTCAAGTAGTTGTCTAGTCTTCAAATAATCGAGAGATAAACAAGTGTTTTGCTTTGGAAGTAAAGAAAAAAGAAAAAAAGTAGTGATCACAAGAAAGAAGTATCATAAAACCTGAGGGTCCAGGTAGCGACTGCGCTCCATGCCACAAATTGCGGTGCAGGTGCTTTGACTCAAGTACGTGCTAACGTTATGCAGGCTTCGGGTCACATACCCAATGAGAAAGCTCTTGCTGCAAGGCAGGCCTTCTATTCAGCTTATCAGATACTCGTCAAATTATTTTGGGAGATCTCGCCAGATGCTGACAGTTCCGAGATATAAGCTTTGGATTTTGTAAATCAAGTTTCTCGATTCAAAACGCCACTTTTGATTATAGTACCAAGATGTGTATGGATGCCGTTCGGAAGCCCATTCTTGTCACAACGAGCAAGCAATTTTTGAGAGAACAAGGGCTTCTCAAAAGAACGGAATCTTTCAGAAGCGTCATCCCCGAATCTTCCACGCATTGGAATAATTGGCACCTGTAGTTGCGGAATTATGTCCTGTAGTTGCGGAATAATGTCCTGTAGTCGCTTATATTCATTTAAAGACCGGAGGTTTGAGAAGCATGTTAGATAGCTTATCACCTCCACGAGACGAGTCTCATTTGAAGGCCACTTTTTGCACCTGCCTAATTCCAAAACTTTAGGCTCACGTGCAACAGCTTTTCTCCCCTGATTAATTGACAGGCACGTTATGTGGTGCGAGTACATGTAAGCGAAAACGGTTACTTGAGCTGCGAGATAAGCAAAGTGCCGCATTGAACGTTCCCTTGCACAGTGACTGTAAGCAGACAACCAAAGTACTTGTTGACAAGACTACGTATTACATTTGCATCATTAGTGAGCGAACTCAAGAATATTATTGTGGAATAAACATGATTCGTGCCGACAAAAATAGAAAGTAGATTGGATGGGAAAAAAGATTGCAGCACCACAATTTCACACATGGTCTCCCACTGCATTACTCACTGTGGCCCTAAGGGGCTTGACTATCGTTGATCGGACGGGAAACAGTATTTTCCACTTGGTATGGCCGCAACCGAAGTGTGTTAGGAAACGAAACCAGAGTTACTATATTACTTACCTGGTAACTATGGATTGAGCTAAATGTGGATGGTGCGGGTAACCCCGTAACAGATGTGCGGGCTCGCGAATGCACACCACACACATCTGGAACCATAACCAGCCATGCGCACCCAAAAGGGATATGCGTATCTAGGACGGCATATTAGGCGGACAGCCTAACCGGTAATATTCCTTTGGGTCTTTTTAAAAAGTAGTTAGTTGTATATTCGAATACTCAAGATAACTATAAAGATCCTGTTCCCAGATTCCTTATAGTGGAATATGACCGTTCTTATATGGTTCTACGGGATTAGGCTGTACGCCTAATCATGCCGTCTTAAATACGCATATCCCTTTTTAGGGGCGTATGGCTTGGTCATCAGGTGTACCATAATGAGTTACAGTTCCTGATTGGGATGTGAAACTTGCTCTGACGCACAGGCTTGGTTTCACATAATGCAGTTGTGTGTTGTGTGCATTTTGCGAGCAAATTCATCTGTTCTGGAGTATCCGCACCATCCTTATTTGGCTCAATCCATAGTTACTAGGTAAGTAATATAGTAACTCTGGTTTCGTTTCCTAACAGAAGGTGTTAAGAGATAGGCTAGTTTTAATAAGGTACACTGTATGTATTGCCTTTCGGTATACTCGTAGGAACTGGCCTTTAAAAGGAGGGTTGCCGTATCTCTTATATAGTTGAGGAGAGTCCCTAGTGGGGCGCTCTGTGCGCATGCCCTACGTGAAATGGGGCGTTAGGGGCGTCTTAGGGGACCTAGACCCATTTGGGCGTCCTCAACCTAAACGGGACGTCGGAGACTCTTTTTATAGAAGGGGTTATGTTCCACCACGCAGTCAGATCTATTAAAAGAGTCTCCGACGTCTAGTTTAGGTGGAGGACGCCGTGTCGGACTTGAGACAAGACGCCGTGTCGGACTCGAGACAAGACGCCGTGTCGGACTCGAGACAAGACGCCGTGTCGGACTCGAGACAAGACGCCGTGTCGGACTCGAGACAAGACGCTGTGTCGGACTCGAGACAAGACGCCGTGTCGGACTTGAGGCAGGACATTGTGTCAGGCCCGAGGCAGGGCATTGTGTCAGACCCGAGGCAGGACACCGAGTCGGACCGAGAGTCCAACCCGAACTCTCCTCAACTATATAAGAGACACGGCAACCCTCCTTTCAAAGGACAGTTCCTACTAGTATCCCGAAAGGCAATACATACAGTGCACTTCATCAAAACTAACCCACCTCTTAACACTTGGTAGCGCAGCGTTCTTTCCCCATCAGCTATGAGCCCAACCCCCGACGACACCCTCCCCTCCGGTCAAAGACCACACCAGTTAAGCAATGCCGCAGAACCTTCCCCCTCTCCGTCAGAAGACGAATTGGTCAGAGGTTTGGCTAACCTTGCAATTTCCCCGGAGAGAGGTCCGAACCCCCAGCGCCCCGAACCGGTTCCCGAAACCGCCGAAGATGCGGCAAAGACCGAAGGCGGCACCCCAGGGACCGACATGGACATGGTCGAAGTAGTCAAGCAATTGAGAGAGTATCTTCCTTTCTTGGCCGCCTTGAAACAGCGTGACCATGAACGGTCGGAGCAGGACCAAGCGACTGCCGACTCAGTGACTCAGGACCAGCCAACGGCCCCCCTGGCCGGAAGCACCTCCCGGAACTCTTCATCGACGTTTTCTGCTCCCGTCTACCGAACCTGGGCAGATCAACTTAAGAGCGTGCAAGGTATCCCCATCAGAAAAATTTCTGGGGAAGAAAACGCCAGTACGATCGACAAGTTCTTCAAGACAGTGGCTAGGGAAGCGAAGCGGGCACAACTCGATGACCACTTCCAAGTCCGCCTCGCAGCGTTTAATCTCACTGGCAAACTCGCTCAATGGTCCGAAGCGTTTCTAGACGAACCCCGATTCGAAGAAACAGAGGCAACTTTCCGTGAATACGAAGAGGAACTCCGCAATTACTATCGGAGATCTAGGCCCTGTGTCAACAGAGCAAGTCTCTTATTGATTCACAACAGACAACGGGGGACCTTAGAAGAGTACTATCGAGAGTTCTCCCGTCTTTCCCGACTCGCCGATGAGTGTTTTAGCCTCGCCCCCGTCGCCCTTAACCACTTTCGTGCCGGTCTCCGGAGGGACCTCCGCGATCGAAGCCTCAATGTGAAAGTAAATACTTGGCAAGAACTTTACAAATGGGCTATAGTGGAAGAGAAACTCGACATTTATCGAAGATCTCGAAATTACGGTGGCCAAATGGTCCACAACACGCAGACCTCTTAGGGACCCTACGCAGGGAAACCCTCTAACGCCCCCCGACCACACGCGTCCCGCGGCTACCAAAGCAACCAAGGCTCCTCTTCGCAGTCAAAAAATTAGGCAGGTCGTCGCTGGTCCTTCCTCGAGCAAGGTCCACGATCTGGAGATGTCCGCCTGATCAGCGCGACCCGCGACAGGGCTGACCCTCGCAGCTAAACCGCGCGAACACTCAAGGGTTCACGGAGAAGCCACCCGCACCTGATCTCCTACACAATGATCCCTACCGCCGGAACCAAGATTCCCGCTCGGCGAACATAGGGGACCCACCACCAATGATTGCCTTCGTTTCGCGACCGAAGTCTCGAAATTTCTACTTCCATGAACTCACCATCGGTGCCTTCAGCTACAAAGTCCTCGTGGACACCGGAGCGAACATTAACGCCGTCTCCACGAGTAGTCAAACAGTCGAACCTACAGCCATTCCTGACACCACCAATATGGTCCGGCTTGTCCAGTTCCTACGAGTATCCCGATTGGTAAAAAAACACAGTGCCTTTGATAAAACTAGCCTATTCCTTAACAGAAAGCACCACTTGTTGTAGTAATTACTTCAGAGTTTTATCTCACTTATATTCAAGCTCACCCCACAATAAAGAGCGCTTGATCGCTTTCCTGCATTTTGCATGAACGCATCGTGTAGAAATGCTACGCACCTGGGTGCAATTTTTGCTCTAATCAGAGCAACAGTGAAAAGGGATATCTCCTATCATTTCAACACAAGCATCTGCGGCTGAGTTGGAACCAAATCCACGACTAAGCATGCGATTTTGATAACCGGGAGAGCGTTCCAAAACGCAGAAAGCAAAGAATAGAAAGTTGATAGTCAGCGATACGCAGACTAGGCTCACTTATCACGTATTTCTGCAAACCTTAATATCGGCCTATTCTAGTATGCACTGAATAATGAGTCCTTTTGGTAGATCCGCCCGTGGGAGAATCTTCCACTTCTTGAAATTGTAGTACCTTTAATTACAGTCGCTAAACACTGCATATGCTGCACCGACGAATGCAAAGTATAAGCCGGTCTAACACCCATAAACATTTCCCAAATGAAATCGGGAGACCTCCTTTAAATACCAGAGCTTCCGTTTCCTGTTCCACTGGGTGGTTTTGTGGGGCACAAATGATGCAAGACTTGTTTCCAAATTAAGGCTCAAAAGCGGCTGGAAGGGTTCCAACCCTATGTTCAAATTTGGCAAATTCAACTAAGGCATCCTTGTTTTACTCATTATGCCAGCTTTTTGATTACTCCGATATGCTTTGGTCAAAATTGCTGTCTTCTTTGTATGTATCATCGGAGAGCCACACATCAGCTATAGAATGTTGAGCTACTGTACATTGTCCGAATTTAGTATTATATTTAACTTTTCATGTAAGCAGTGTATCTCTAGAAGTTTCTAAGCTAATTACAAAACACCGGAAGCTCCTTCAATGATGTCTTCTAGGTCGATCCCAATTAAGCTCCATCCCTAGTTATGAAGTCTCTTTCCTCCATCAGTCTCTTCCTCAATCAAAATCTCATTCCTCAATCAAAGTCTCTTTCCTCAACCAAAGTCTCAAATTTCAGATCTACTTGTTTCACAATCCTCAAGAGTGTACAGGTTCATTAATAGTGCGTAAGAATCCCACTACTGGGGGCTTGTGGAGCATTTTCACAATCCTCGAGATTCAAAAGGTTCATTAATAGTGCCCAATAATCCCACTTTTAAGGGTTCATGGAGCAGTTTCACAATCCTTAAGAATCAACAGGTTCATTACTGGTGCCCGACAAGCTCACCTTGAAGGGTTCTTGTAGCATTTTCACAATCCTCAACAAATCAAGGGGTTCATTACTGCAAGCAGTTTAATATTTTTGAGTGACTTAAGTTGGGCTTCACAACTTTTTTTCAGTTTTGATTTGAACAATCTCCTGGATAGTTCGACTTTTGCAACGGATCACAAAAGGATGGTAGGGTATGCTGGTAGGGTAGGTTTCCATTTTGGATTCTGGAAGTGAATCGGGGAACATCACTCGAATAGTCTTTTGAGTTCTCTTTCTTCTATGGTTCTTGGGCTTCTTTTTGTTTTCTTTGATGTCTTTGTTTTTGTTTTTTGTTTTTTGTTTCGTTTTATTTCAATTTTTTGTTTCTCTTGTTTTTATCTTAGTCTTTGTTTTTTCGACTTTGTTTTCTGGATCATCTTTCTCCATGTCACAGGGACAGCTTGGTATTATTATCATCCATTTGACTGTTCATCTTGTCTTAGGCTCTCCTTGGAATCTGGTCGCGAATGTCTCTGAGTCTTTGATGGTAGTCATTCTTGGCCGCATCAAAATCCTCGGCTGGACAATACTCAGCTTGTGGACTGATTCGATAATCATTGAGAACTTGATAGTATTGCTCAATTTGTTCTTGCACTTTTCTAGAGTGCTTGTCACATCTTGTCTCCTTCACTCCAAATAGCGATTCCACCCTCGAGAATATTTTCCTGAATTTTTTCGAAATCAAGAACTTGCCACTTTGAATGGCAGAATACCTAGGCACCGTATCAAATCTTTCACAAGGAAGCCTTGGCCTTCCTTCAAACACCTCATTAAAAATCTCATCTCTGAATATGACCATGGGACATAACTCTTTTGCACAATATCTCTTTAATGGTCTTTGTGCACTTATGCACAGCCCATGACTGTGGCGCCCCTCAAGCTTTGTTGTAAGACGTCTTTGCTCATTAAGATGGACCGCCTGCTCGTAATTCGGAATCCTTTTCATTTTGAGCAGCTCATAGAGATTGGCGCAATACTCTTGTGAACCCATAGATAAGCCCCACCCTCTTTTGTACTTTCTAATGTCCACGTACTCTCTTTTCACGCTCCTGGGTCCACAATCTGCTAAAGTCTCGTATTCATGGTGATTGTTGCAAGCGTTTTGGGGAAATGATGAAGAGAAAATGGTGGTCTCGTCGCCCGAACTTACAGAACCACAGTCCAGAAAATCCTGCCCGGAAAAGTTTTGGTGAGATTGATGCATTCGATGTTCCAGTTAGCGGCAGTGGCGTAGTCGGTAATGTTTCTTGGTTGAAGTTGGTGGTTAAGAATATATGGCACTAAATCTGAAGAAGAAATGCTGGTAGATGATCGCAAAACCAGGCCACAATTTGAGAGACGTAAATATTTCGCAATGCAGCATGAACATAAATGGCTGCGAAATGAGATCGCTTGTATGCAACCCGCCAAAGCCTGCACTACTTACCATTTCCAACCATGTAAATCATTTCAATATATGTAAGAAAAGCTGAACGCAAAAGTCGCCTTCAATTCTGGCAACTAGATTCGGGCAAGAGCGCCTACACTCAAAACAATTTTTCTATTTTGCCTAAATCTTCGCCCCAGAGCAATTTATAAAATGGCAAAATTAAACCTGAATAAAATCAAAACCAGTTTGCGATAGAAACAACAAATTTGAGTTGCCAGAGGCAGTTCGATTAGGAACAAAGGAATCTCAAGTCCGATATGAAAGTGAGAAAAGTTCTTGCATCTAAAGATTTGCAAAACATGGTAGTTTGACCTCAGTTCATAATAAAGCTACCAAAGTGTGTAACAAAAAGTAAATTTGATGAGCAAGCAGTCAGTTACATCTAGAATAAGTGACAGTGGAATGTGCTTGCAATGCTGGAGAAGAGTTTTGGCCTTGCAATTTGCACCACTCAGCACGGCTCATTCCAATGAGGAATATCTGTATCACATGCGTATTTTTAACAATCTAAATCGCGTACCCATTTTCGGCCGTTCTGTCTTCTCTAAGTCAAGTCGAAGGACATGATTAGCGTCTCAAGATGTAAAGAACACCGCGAAGATTTGCGACTGCGGACTATTAATGCACGCTTCTTTTCGCGTGACAATAGCCGACTATTTGCAGGCAAAACTAGAGGCCTCGGCACGATTAGAAGCTCCAGACGCGCTTCTCTTCGTCGGCAAAATCTTTTGGAAACTCCCGCACTTGTGAAAAGTGAAGAGGACACTCAAAAATTTCGTACACTAAAAATTTGAGCATACCAAAAAAGTGTTGTGTGCGTATTGGTTTTTTCTTATCACAGCCCCGACAAGGTCTAGACACGGTCTGGATAAAATTATGAAACGCACGCAGATCGAATGAGGAAAAATTAGACTATTGATCCGGCACGTGATGCGCCGCGGTGTCCACCTTCCAACCCGTGAGAAAATACCGGAACGAGGGTACATACACGTATTTTCTCTGTTCTCGTCTTCCACAACATTCTGCCTTCGTTCACACCTGCTACAGGAAATCGGAAAAAAACTTGATACTCATTTTGTAAACGTCGGCAAAGTCTACTTACAAGAAAGCTTGGACCATTCCGCTTCAGTGAGATCAATCATAAAACCGAGGTTAGTGTATAATGGCCTCCTCTTATGAAGTGGGAACGTATGTATTTATATCCTGTGACTTTGTTCTGACTTAGCTTTACTAACCCGAAGCCGCTGCTGGTACCCTGACGAGAAATTAGGATGGATCGGTGTGACCACTTTATCAAACACTAAAAAGGGTGATACGTATACCTTGGAATTTGTCGCTGAGAACGATGACACAAAGTCTTTTACTGTCACCACAGATAACCTCAGCGAAGATAACAGCGAGTTACCACAGTTACGTAACCCGCCAATCTTAGAAGCTGCTGAGGATTTGACGTCCTTGTCTTATCTCAATGAGCCCGCAGTTTTACACGCAATCAAAGTACGGTACTCCCAATTAAACATATACACCTACTCTGGTATTGTCTTGATTGCTACGAATCCGTTCCAGAAGGTGGACCAGCTTTATTCACAAGACATCATACAAGCTTATGCCGGTAAGAGAAGAGGTGAATTGGAGCCGCATCTTTTTGCCATTGCCGAGGAGGCATACAGTTGCATGAAAGTTGATGGCAAAAATCAAACAATTATTGTCAGTGGTGAGTCCGGTGCTGGTAAGACTGTGAGTGCTAAATACATTATGAGATATTTTGCCTCGGTCGAAGAAGAGTCTGAGTTGGAAAACAAGGTCGGTACCGAGCACAAGTCTGATATGTCCGATGTTGAGAAGCAAATTCTTGCAACTAACCCTATAACTGAAGCCTTTGGTAACGCAAAGACGACCAGAAACGATAACTCCTCTCGGTTTGGAAAATACTTGGAGATTTTGTTCGACAAAAGCACTTCCATTATTGGTGCTCGTGTCAGAACTTATCTTTTGGAACGTTCCAGACTTGTCTTTCAACCTCTGGCTGAAAGAAACTACCACATTTTCTATCAAATGTTGGCAGGCATGAATGAAGACGAGAAAGCATCCCTCGGTTTAACTTCCGCGGAGGATTTTAACTACACAAATCAAGGAAACGCCACAAACATAGCCGGTGTCGATGATGGCAAGGATTTCGCCCTTACTAATGAGTCTTTGTCTTTGATTGGCATAGATCAATCAAAACAAGCGGATATCTACCGGATCTTGGCCGGTTTGTTACACATCGGTAACATTGACATATCTGCTACCCGAAATGATGCTCATTTGTCTGCAGATGAGCCGAATTTGGTGAAAGCTTGTCAATTGATTGGAATCGACGCTATTAATTTCAGCAAGTGGTGTGTGAAAAAACAAATCACAACTAGATCCGAGAAGATTGTCAGTAACTTAAACCACAAGCAGGCTTTAGTTGCAAGAGATTCTTTCGCCAAATATATTTACTCGGCTTTATTCGACTGGCTTGTGGACTACATAAACGCTGATCTTTGTCCCCCTGAAGTGGCAGAAAAAATCAATTCTTTCATTGGCGTTTTGGATATTTATGGGTTTGAACACTTCGAAAAGAATTCTTTCGAACAGTTCTGTATCAATTACGCAAATGAGAAGTTGCAGCAGCAGTTCAACCAGCATGTCTTCAAGTTGGAACAAGAAGAATATATCAAGGAGGAAATCGAATGGTCTTTCATTGATTTCGCCGATAACCAGCCTTGCATCAATTTAATTGAGAACAGGCTAGGCATATTGTCCCTCTTGGATGAAGAGTCCAGATTGCCAGCTGGAAATGATGAGTCTTGGGTTGAGAAAATGTATCAAAACCTAGACAAACCCCCCACTAACAAGTATTTCAAGAAGCCTAGGTTCGGCCAAACGAAGTTCATAGTCAGCCATTATGCTCTCGATGTTACTTACGATATCGACGGCTTTATTGAAAAGAACAGAGATACAGTTGGCGAGGGACATTTGGATGTTTTAAAGAACACTGAAAATGAAATGTTGCAAAGTATTTTGTCTGTCATTGACAAGAATGCGGCGTCCATTGAAGCAATCAACGCTAATGCTTCCAGCAAAAAGTCCATCGCTTCAAAGAAGCCCACACTAGGTTCTTTGTTCAAAAACTCCTTGATTGATCTTATGAACACTATCAACTCCACAAACGCACACTACATTAGATGCATCAAACCGAATGAAGAAAAGAAGGCGTGGGAATTTGATTCTTTAATGGTTTTATCTCAATTGAGAGCGTGTGGTGTTTTGGAAACCATCAGAATCTCATGTGCAGGATTTCCCTCCAGGTGGACCTATGTGGAGTTTGCCGACAGATACCATACCTTAGTTCCTTCAAATGAGTGGATTAAAGTTATGAGTGGTGAGACTACTCAAGATTCTGTTGCAGGTCTTTGCGACAAAATTCTCAGTGAATTCATGACTGATAAGCAAAAGTATCAATTGGGTAACACCAAGATCTTCTTTAAAGCAGGTATGTTGGCTTACTTTGAAAAATTGCGCTCTGATAAGCTACACAAATCTGCCGTTCTAATCCAAAAGAATATGCGCAGAGTTTACTACCGCAAGAAATACTTGGAGATTCGCGGCTCCATTATCCTCCTCGATTCTTTGGGTCGTGGTTTCATGACGAGGAAAAGAATTCAAAAAGACAGAGAAGAAAAAGCCGCCACTAGCGTCCAAACTGCTGTGAGAGGTTTCCTCGCGAGAAAGCAATACAGGACCACTCAGGATTCTATTCTCACTTTACAAAAAGCTATTCGTGGTTTCCAAGCCAGAAAGAGTATAAGAGAAACCCGCATTGAGAGATCTGCTGTGGTTTTGCAAAGTTCTTACAGAGGTTTATTGTCAAGAAGAGAATTTGGTACACAAAAAAAATCTGCTATAATTATACAGTCGATGATTAGAAAGAAGCTCGCGAGACGTGAGTTCGAACAATTGAAAATTGATGCGAAATCAGTTAACCACTTGAAAGAAGTGTCATACAAGTTGGAAAATAAGGTCATAGAGCTCACGCAATCACTTACGGGCAAGATTCAGGATAACAAAAAGTTAGTGGACGAAATTCTGAGCCTTAAAGAATTGTTGCTCCAATCCAATAATGCAACTGAAGCGTTGAAGCTGAGGGAAGCTGACTTCAACTCCAAGTTAGACTTAAATAGTGCGGAGCACCAGAAAAAAATCGAGACATTGAGCAAGGAGTTGAGCATCATTCAGCAAGAGTATCAATCTGCAGAAGCTAAGATTGAGCAATTGACTAAGGAACAAGCCGAATTGAGAAAAAAGGTGCAACAAAACATCGAGGCCCTAACCGAAGCCAAAGAAGCCCTTGTGAAACGTGACACGATCGAGGTAGACTTGAAAGCACACATTGAGCAACTCAAAAGTGAGATTACTGCACTTCAAACTCAGCAGGCTTTGGTGGCCAATGCCAAGATGAGAAGTGCTAGTAATAAGCGTCATAGCAGTGCCATTGACTACAATGGAAATTCATCCCTTGAGCAGCCGCAAAGGCCTGTTTCTGTTATTGCGGTTTCGAATGACGATTTTGTTGATGTTGATGATATCAATGATGCTCTTTTCAGACTTTTGAGAGATTCTCGGAACCTTCATAGAGAGATCGTCGAAGGCTTGTTAAAGGGGTTGAAAATCCCTCCTGCTGGGGTTGCAGTAGACTTGACCAGAAAAGAAGTCTTGTTTCCTGCCCGAATTATTATTATCATCTTATCTGATATGTGGAGACTCGGACTTACCAAAGAAAGTGAAGAGTTTTTGGGCGAAGTTTTAGCCGCCATTCAATTTATCGTGTCAAACTTGAAGGATGATGAAGTGGTCCCAAAAGGCGCGTTCTGGTTGTCGAATACCCACGAATTGTACTCATTCGTCTCCTATGCACAGCAAACGATCATAGCTAACGACACATTGTCTCATGATATGAGTGAAGAAGAATTTGACGAATATTTAAAGCTAGTGGCTGTTGTCAAGGAGGACTTTGAGTCCCTCTCTTACAACATATACAACATGTGGATGAAGAAGATGGAGAAGGATTTAGAGAAAAAGGCAGTTTCTGCTGTTGTTATCTCTCAATCACTTCCGGGGTTCATGGCTCCAGACAGTTCTCCATTTTTAGCGAAGGTTTTCTCTCCCGGTGTGCAGTATAAGATGGATGACATATTGTCGTTCTTTAACTCGGTCTATTGGTCCATGAAGTCTTATTTCATTGAGAATGAAGTGATGAACGAGGTAATTTGCGAATTGTTGAGGTTCGTGGACGCTTTGTGCTTCAATGATTTAGTCATGAGACGTAACTTTTTGTCGTGGAAAAGAGGTTTGCAGGTGAATTACAATGTTACGCGACTTGAAGAATGGTGCAAAGGACATGACATTGAGGATGGATCTGCTTACTTGAGTCACTTGTTTCAAGCTGTCAAATTGTTGCAATTGAGAAAGAACACAGCTGAAGACATCGATATTATCTATGGAATTTGCTACTCATTGAAACCGATTCAAATCCAGAAGTTGATTTCACAGTACTACGTTGCAGAATACGAAACCCCCATTGCACCTGAAGTTCTTCAATTAGTTGCAGATAAGGTAAAGAAGACTAATGGATCAAATGACGAATTGTTCGAAGTGATATCCGTTGATGGGCATTTCAACGATCCTTTTAGAAATGTGAATTTGAGGCCATTCTCTCGCGTTGAGGCTTATGTACCTGCATGGTTAAGTTTGCCTGTCATAAGGAGAATTGTGGAGCTCGTGGCAAAGAATGCATCTGCCCTGGAAAATGTGCTGACGGGCGCTGACGCATGAGCATGAAGATAGATAGTGAAAGTTGCGATGATTTTTGTTTATGTACTATGTTTAAAAAAGGCCTTTATTAGGATATAATCACTTTTTAAGATTCTCCATTTCCCGTGCTGTTCTAGTTTTCATCTGTAAGGCGTGAAGGCCTTTGTTCTGGAACTCATCATCTAGGAGTTGATAAATGAGTCTATGCCTCAGGGGCAAAGTTTTACCCTCGAACTCGTTGCTAACAACTTCCAATCTGAAATGGGACTCTATGATGTTAGGTGCCAGTACCATAGCCTTATGATGGCTGTGCTTATGTGAATCGTTCGACACTTTCAAGAAAGAAGGATTTAATGAGGCAGTGATTTTTTCTATTATCAGAGTCTCGATTGGCCCTGGGGTTTCTGTGGACTTGATCACTTGTGGAGTAGTTCCTATCATTCTCTTGAGTTGTCGTTGCAAGCTCGCTCGGGTGAGTGTAGAGAGCATTTAACTGCGTACGGTTCGAACGATTGATTTGTGGTGCGAAGGAGCGTTTTTCAAAATCGCGTGTACAATTTGCTGACGCGAGAAGTGGATCTCACTCATATCAAAGGTCAAATTTTTTGTATATTAATGTCTGTCTCGGCATGTTGCGCGCTGCAGATGGGGTTCAATAGGTCAAAAAGACAACATCCATCACTTTGTAGTTATTCATTGATTCAGGTTTCTATCTCACTCTCAAATTTTGCCCTCTTTGGCCGCGCTTTTCTAATTTTGCCTGTCTCTTGCTTTTTCCCTGCTCTGTGACTTCAGAACGCTCATCTTGCGCTGCTGGAGTGTTTTTCTTCATAAACGACTTTGCTAATGAACTGACCTTGTATATAACGAACACTGGGATTATGGTATAAAGAAACCACACTAAATTGGATCCAAATACTAACATCAATAAGTCACAGATCCACGTGATGTAAATGCAATCGAACATATATTCAAAGAGACCCGGACCTTTGATGTCTTCACCACTCTTGATAAGCTTTCCCTGACCGCCGAGTTGTTCCTTTGTAAATACAGGGCGGCCACTTGACTCCAAGATATATTGACATGCGAATGCTGGGAGTGAAAACAAGAAATACTTCCATTTGCTGGAGGGCCTTTTGAAAACAAAAAGTCCGAGTAAGACAAGCGAGTTTACAACGAGAGAGATTATGTGCAACTCTCGTAAAGTCTTCGCGTTGGCGGATGCAATTTTTTTGCTACTCAGAGATGCCATCGTCGTGATTTTTAGGCAAAAATTGTTAAGTAGATCAAGGTGTCAGATTCGCAGTTGACATTCGATAATGTATTTATGCGGTAGTGTATCGGGACTTTGATCGAGCGCTATTCGACTAGCCAAATTGTTGAATTAATTTGTGAAGTCAGGCGAGGATTAAGGTAATTATTGTATTTAATTTTTATATTCCCGAAATCTTGTTCACTTATTGGCTTTTTTTTATAGAGTTGGTGTTCGGAACTTGAATTTGGCCCAAAAGTCGCTTGGCCTGAACCTTGAATATCGCATTGTAGAAATAGGACGCTTGGGAAGGCACCATTGGATTACTCAAGCTTTCTAGAATCCGCTGATCTAAGACCTCAACCGCAGCTTTCGTGTATCTAGAATTGTCATGTCTTAATTTGAGAAAGGTAACAAGCGCCGCACATTTCATCAAATTGAACAAGGTATATGAAGGGTCACTCCAACATCTTAAAACGATTCCTGGTAATTCCCAGAGGAGGCTTTGAGATAATGAAATCTCGCTGAAGGACGCGAAGTATAAGGCTTGTTCATTGTAGTTTGAGGCGATATATGTGATCTTTTCGTTTATGTTAGCTTTGACTTGAAGCGAGAAAGGAATGTGATCTAGAAAGTTGGCCTGGAAGTAAGTTATGGAGTGGAAAAAAGAATAGATGGTGAATGATATAAGTCCCATTGTCCAGGGGTTCAATTTAAAGCTCGTCACGAAAATCACCAAAGCAAAAGTAAAGTATTGCACACTTTCATTTCTCAAAATCTGAGTACTTTGAAAGCTTTCGGGTGTGAGTTGTTTCAAAACGCATCCATAAGATACCAATTGCAGAATAATAGACAATCGGAAGAATTGCTTTTCTTTTGTCACACTGATGAATTTGAATAGGAGAGACGCGAAAAAGAATACAATAGCCAGAACATGCCCAAGAAACCAGTAAAGTTGTGCTGTTTTAGCCATCACGATAATCTTTTCCTTAAAGTTGCGTTGTGGTATTTTAGTAGGAGGCATGGTGGTACTCTTGTGTCGATCAACAGTTGGGCTCGCGTCGAGTAATGCGAGGTCCCCTCACCCTAACTGATTGCAGCCTTCTACTCGAGGTAAGTATCCATGAAGCATCGTATAAGTCTTATTCCCAAAAGAGTCCCCAATCAGCGTAACGAGAAAGAAATTCCCATGTCGAAATTATCTTGAGGCCGGGTGAGGATGTATATCCCTTTTTTAGTTTCAATTGATTCCCCGGGTTTTCAAAATATTTCAGTTTCAACGCAATTAAAGCATTTTAGCTTCAGGACTTGAAAAAAAAAAATCATTGTTATCACTCTGTAAACTTGGAAACGAAGCATCACGACAGAATATATAAGGAGTATTCGATACCTACAAGCACATGACTCGTCAAATGACAATTGATATAGAAAAGAGCCTATTTACATTACTCACCTGCATGTAATAAATTCTGGAGTAGGCGAAGCAGATAAATTGCGATTTCTTGAAGAATGACCAACATTGCCTAGTGTGATACAATCTCATCATGGATTTTTGTTTTTTTCTCATAGGATGTATGTGGTTTAAATAAATGGGATTGGGATTTTTAGCGATCGTAGTACTAAGTCAATTTAGTCAAGGAATTTAACAAACCTTTAGCTGAGGGCGGGCAAGTGGCTTGTTATTGCGGAAGGTGCCACAACCAATCAGTGTTTGGAGTCAAAAGTAGCAATTGGGTTACTCTCTTCTTCGTTCCAGTTATTCCCTTCTATTTTAAAAAGAGATTGAAGTGTAATATTTGTGGGGCTTCAGCTGATTTAGATGCTGGTGGTTTGGCTAGGTTGGAGAAAGGAGAACCCATTGCGATTGGCGGGTGATTTATAAGCTTGACTTCTGGGGTGAGAAAGAATTTGGGTGTGGTTTAGGGATACATACGTTCATGTGTTGAGTCGAAAAAAATTATCTGAATTAATGCCCCAAAATTTATGCATTTTGATGAGAAATTGAGAGTGGCTTAGGAATACATACGTTTATATGTTGAGTTGTAAAAAAGTATCTGAATTTAGCAGTGTAACAGATCGAAAAACTTTTGAAAAAAACTCTCGAAAACTATTGTCCCCCACATCAAAAGTTAGCCCTTGCTCTAACTTCCTCACCATGCTTATTTGCTTTTTGGATGATCTCCTTCTCATCAATAGTCAATAATTGACGGTCTTTGATAACATAGTGGCCATTGATCACCACGTTATCCACATCAGCTCCGGTAGCAATATAGACGACCATCGAAACGGGGTCTCTCATAGGTTGCGCATAGAGCTTATCAAGTAAGTTGATGGTGATAAAGTCTGCCTTCTTGCCAACTTCAATCGATCCGATCTCGTGTTCTTTACCTAAAGCCTTGGCACCAATAATAGTAGCCATCTCGATCACCTTCTTTGCTGGAACTAATAACGGGTCACCGTGAACCGCTTTAGGAAGAAGCGATGCTAATTTCATTTCTTGCAAGAGATCCATAACATTGTTACATGGACAACCATCGCACCCAATACCTACCGGGACGTCAGCTTCGAGCAATTCCTTCACTCTGGCAATCCCACTTCCAAGTTTCGCATTCGATGTTGGACAGTGGGCCACAGAAGCACCCGTGTGACTTAAAATCCCGATGTCCTGGTCGTCCAAATGCACCATGTGCGCGAGAACAGTACGAGGGCGAAGCAATCCAAGTTCCCGGCAATAAGTCATGGGAGTGTGTCCTTTTGAGGCAAAGAACTCCCGATCAGCCTTGACCTCTGCACAGTGCATGGTAACACCGATGTTTTTCTCTTCGGAAGCCCTCACCATCTTTTTGTATAATTCCTCGGAAACTCCACCGGGTGTTCTTGCACCAAACCAGACCTCAACTCGTCCATCACCGGACCCATCAAACTTCTCATGGCACTGCAAGGCATTATCGAGAGACCTTTCATCTTCAACAAGCCCGGGATCCATGGTGATGCCGGCTTGTGTTGCGTAACGTGGTTGGTCCATAACAACTTTTCCGAGACAGCCTCTGATACCAGACTCGACCACTGCCTTTACAGCGCCCTCGAAGCCATAACGTTCTGCAAACAAAGATTCAACAAATGTTGTCGTTCCAGACTTCAACATCTCCGAAATTGTTAGCTGAGCAGCCACATACCCATCCTCCTCGGTGAAACATCCTTGCATCGGCCAAACTCTATGGCATAACCATTCGATAAGGGCTAGGTCATCTGCAGCAGTCCTTAAAAGAGACTGAGCTAAATGAACATGAAGTGAGATTAAGCCGGGCATCAAAATTTGCCCACCTAAATCATGAACTTCTTCGCCCGGGTATTGAGCGATAATATGTTGACTGTCACCAATTGCAATAATTTTATCCTCTTTCACGACGATTGCCCCGTTATCTATTACTTCAAACTTTTCATTGACGGTGATGATGTTAGCGTTCGAGTACAACATTTTAATCTTGAGAGCTTGTATTCAACTCTGCGAATTGAGAATATCGAAGCAATTTATAGTTCATCAAAGATATTGCCTTATCTTCCAGTTCGGATGATGCGACTAGTCGGAAAATGCTATCCGCACTCAAGCCTGAAGCCGCCCGAGCATTACTAGGATGAGCAAGTTGTCAGTGGAAATATTCGGCTCTGTCAAAGCTGACTAAACGATCTTCTGAGTTTCAAGATATATGAATTTGAAACATTATAGTGACATAAATAAAATGGTCAAGGCTGCCCCAAAGCCTACGAAAGTGTCCCAAAGCCCACGAAAGTGTCCCAAAGCTCACGAAAGTGTCCCAAAGCTCACGAAAGTGTCCCAAAGCCTGCGAAAGTGTCCCAAAGCCTGCGAAAGTGTCCCAAAGCCTGCGAAAGTGTCCCAAAGCCTAATTTGAACTTCTTATCGCGCATTTTTCATGGAACGAAGCCTACACATCAGAAAATAGAGCGCTCACCTTATACGAGAAGTTTGATTATTGAATGGATTTTGCGGCATCTAATTAAAGACCAGAGTCGTGCTCTTCAACTCCCTTTTGTTTTTACGAAAATTCTGGAGCGTAATACATCGAATGTAGTATAAAAAAAATTTTGCAAAATTTTTTGTCAGATAAGGCGACGGGGTGCGTCTTGAATTCATGTTTAAGACGAAAACGATATCTAGTTACCCTCGATACCCTGAGTTTGCATCGGAGAAATCACCAAATATGGACTTCAGGGCGTAAGGGAACCTCAAATCACCTGATAAAGAATTACAAGTGGCGTCTGAGTACATGGCATTATCTGACATGAAGAACAGGGCGGCAACAGAGTATTTTATGTCATCTGACGCTGAATGAGGGGACTCTAGGTGGAGTCTAGATGATCCCACTCCAGAACAAAAGTCAAAGAAGATTTATCACCTCGTATTCCAGTTTTACTACTCGAAAGCGAGTCAATTAAATCTCCGCATAAACGTGGATCAGAACTTACAAGACTGAAAACAACAGTTTCCAGAGACGTATTTATATGTTCCGAAGATGGTGGCCCTAGGGTATGATATCGCTACAGTCGTAGTGAGCAACAAGAGTAGCAAACTACATACTTTTGACATCATAGAAGTTCTAATTTCATGCTGTAAGTATTAACCTAGAAGCCAATCAACTTCATAATACCGTAGCCCACCGTGACAATTAACGCATAGGCAATGAGGGAGCTTGGAACCCCTCTGGTAATGAATGTGTTGACAGTCAAGTAAGGCTTACCAAACTCATCTGTCATACAAATCGCGGTGACGTTGGGAAAGCCTGATGTGGGCAAGCCCATCGCAGCTGAGCAAAGTAAAGCACTAATCATTATAAGAAATCTCGGATGAGGATCGCTCATTTTTTCACCAATCTCAGACACTAGCGGTATCACAATTAGCGCAGCAACAGTGTGACTGACAAATGTAGCCATGGTCAAAATGAGGAGGCCAAAAGTCAAAGTAACACCAAACAATGAGAATCCCTCAACTTCTTTCTCTATGGTCACAGCAATCGTGGCTAAAAGGCCAGATGAAGCTACAGCTTTACCTAGCGCAGTCCCCCCCATTGCAAGCACCACGATGTTCCAAGGGTAATTGTTGAAGTCTTCAGTGGTTAGCAAGCCGGGTCCAAAAAATAAAATGATGGGTATCAATGCTATAATTCCCATTTCCCCAAAGATACCTTCTAATTTAGAAGCGAAACACCATAAAACTATTGTTGCCACAGTCACAGCGACGATGTACCATTGGATACCGGTAAATTTGTCATCTAAAGTTCTTATAGAAACAAGAGTTGTGTTTTGAGAATTGCATTTGAACGTCATCAATAAGAAGATCCAAACAAGAATCAAAGACAAAGCACAGACAGGAAGTGCAATCACAAACCACTGACCCCAAGATGGTTGTGGGTTCATTGCCCCAATGGCAATCATATTTTGCGGGGAAGCAATGGGAGAAGCCATGCCTCCTATATTAGAAGCAAGGGCGATTCCCAAAATTAAAGGATTTATGAATGTGGAGTCCTTGGGAAGGGTCCTTAGAAGTGGTTGAATCAAAGAAAAACACAAAACTGGCGCTGCAACGTTGGAGACCCACATGGAAGCAAACAATGCAATTGCCATTACCGTCAACAAGACAACAGACGGATTTGTTCCCGATCTTGATAATACCCAAGTGGAAGCAAGTTTTGCTATATTGTATTTAGTCAAAGAAGCTGCCAAAGTAAAACCGCCGAGTAAAAGTAAAATGACTGAATTCCACATGCTGGAAAGAATAAACTTCGAGGAGTCAGTTGGATTCATTGGCGATCCATCAGTGTACTTGAGAACACCAAAATTCACGATCAAAAGTGGGACTAATAAAGAAGTGACAAACAACGGGATGGTTTCTGTCGCCCACAAAAGAGAGGCACAAACTAACAAGGCGAAGCAATGTTTTTGTGATAAATCTTCGAAAGGAGAAATATTCAAAAGCAAGACAGTGAGACCAACTATTAATGATAGTTTCACGATGGTAGGATTCCGGAATGATAAATTGAACGATGAAAGCCCAGATGTCGACTTATTGTTAGCAGAAGTCGAACCGTTCACATTAGAGTTAGCAGCTTGAGACTTTCTCTCTAATCCTATCATATCTCTCCATACTGTGTTTCTTTCCCACACAACATGGTCACGAAGATGAATCGAGAGCTCAGACTTTGCAGTATCTAAATCCTCCTGATTGCATATTAAAGCGTAGAGCTTTATCAATGATTCAAGTTTTTCATTGGTTATTTGCATCGTCGACTCTTTAAAGACGTATGTCTCTTGAGGTAATTTTTTGAGATAATCATCTTTGATATGCGAATTGAGAGACTTATCGAATTTTTTCAAAGCCTTTTTAAATCCAGTATGATTAAGCTCAATAAAACTTTTGAGCTCGGATAAATTAGTGTAGAGGCCTATGATTCTTTTTCTCAAAATAACTCTCGATTCAGAGAGGAGTAAAAGTTGAGGTGGAATCGTGTTTAGCTTCGAAGCCCAAGCCGAAGAATTCGGGGACTTCAAAATATCATCAATTGATTTCGATTTCCAAAGCTTAGCAGGTGTATCTGCATTTCCGCCACGATATTGTTCAGTCTCATCGTCGTCGTCGTCGTCTTCAATGTCATCTTGTGTGAACTCGGTGTCAGGATCAGTCTGCAGCGGTAAGCCCTCTTCAGAGTATTCAGAGCCGCTTTTGCTACGCCTTCTTCCAGTTTCATCTATCAGAGGATATTTTTTTAAGCCATAACGCTGAAAGCTGGTATCTCCCACCTCCGTGTTTTCAAGCTCCCCCTCAAAGGCATTGATATCTCTGACTAAATCTTCAATGTTCAAAAATGTGAACTCTTCTTGTGTTTTGAAAAATTCATCGATTTTTTTGAGTTCCAGATCCAAAGCAGAAAGGAAAACACTTTCTGGGTTACTCGCTCCTGTTGTATTGGTAACTAAATAAGCTCTTTCGAGGTCTCCGCCTTTCTTTCTTAAAGATTCCCTTTGCAAAGCATAAATAAGTTTCTTCAAGGTAGTGTAAGAAATGTATTTAGATGACCACTCTGGAACAGCATTGAACTGAAGAGAGTGGGAGAACTTCATATCTGGGGTAGCACCAGCGGTAGAATCGTCAAATAGTTTTTCCGTGCACACGCACTGTTTACGAGCGTCTTCAACGAAGGATCATTTGCGACCTTACGCCAAATGTGGTCAATTGCTCTGCTCCCGAACAGAAACCGAGTTGCTACTAAAACTAACTCTATATTGAAATTTTTATTTAAAGGCAATTCAGAGTACTAGCAGACAGTTTATACTTCATGCTAACAAATTGAGAGAGATTGTGTGGATCCCTAATTCCAAACCGCATTTACCCGAACATTCCGCGAAAGCGAAGTGGGGAGTGAGAGGGGACACAATTTCATTCGCGCTTTTTCAAGTCAATACTTCTGGGCTCGTTTTATGGATTTTCTAGCACTTATTGACCATAGATTCCTTTCTCAGTCGAAAATAGATACCGCAAAGACTATAGAAAATCATAGCGGACTGATTTATACTGCCTATAGAGTATTCGCAAACCATAAACTCAACTTCTTATATATTTCGGCATTCATCGTATCTTGTTGGATTATACTACCTTCCCTCCCTCAAAATAATCAGAGCAAAGATAAGATAATGTTTTCCAAAAGACCGGATAAAAACACTACTGGCTTAATCAATATGAGAAATGATTGTTTCGCCAACTCGAGTATTCAGGCTTACTCATCATTGCCAGGCTTAACGGAATACTTAAACAAGATGTTGGATGCGTTCCTGCAAACAATTGATATTGTGAATAGCACTGGCATTGACTTAAACGACATTATGGCAACAGAATCGATATCGAAGCTCTCGCACTCAAAGTTCAATAACAAAGACTCGACCGACGTGAAAAAAAATGTGCTGGATTACTTCAAAATTCCTTTGCACATTGCTCTCGCCAAGATAATCAAAAAGTTACAGGAAACCCAAATGACATCAAGAACTGTTTCAGTATGGACCTTCTTGCATGAAATTGAGAGGATTTACAACGCCAAAATTTCAAGATCACAACATGATGCTCACGAACTCACCCAACTTATAAATGAAACGCTTGAAACGGAGAACATTCTTTGTTTGAGAATCTTAAGAAGCTTGAAAGAAAATTTGTCAACGAGTGACTCATCTCCTCCAGGGTTTGAAACCGTCGAGTTTCCTGAGTTTCCTTTCGGTGGTTTGGCTTTAAGTCAGATGAAATGTTTGGCGTGCTCACATGTTTCCAAGCCCAATATTACACCATTTTTGATGCTTACCTTGCATCCTCCACAAGAGATGAGCTCGGATCTTGAAAAATTACTTGATGAGAATGAGTCTGAGACAATTAACGATTATCATTGTTTAAAGTGCACAATTGCCAAAGTGGTGGGTAATGAAGAACTTTTCCGCAAGCAAGGTAAAGTGAATGAGCCGGAAGAGTCGGCTATTATCTCCAAGATAATTGAAATGAATGAGGACGAGCATTTTTTCATCAATGAGGATTTGTCGCCAGAGCTTGAGAAGTACTTGAAGGATTATAACAAGATCGGCTTGGAAAGTCTGAGGATAACTTCGACTGTGTATCGTCAAACACATATTTTGAAGCCACCAAAGGTCTTCGGCATTCACTTGTCGAGATCCACCTTCGATGGGGTCACAGTGACGAGAAATCCCTGCCGAGTTAGTTTTAGTGACAAGTTGTCACTTTCTATTGATGAGACTTATCTCGACGACTTGCAGAAATTTCAGCAAGGATCTCAGAGTGAACCAGTGGTCGAGAAACCCAGCACTCGCTTGTTGACTACAGATGTTGATGACATGGAAGATGAGAACGTTCAAAGAGAGGACGTTGATGAAAAAGGAGAGGATGGAGAAGATTCAGAGAATAGTTTGGATGCAGATGGAGATGCGGATGGGCTGGGTATTGACAACTCAGACTCAGACTCGCTTTCGTCTGCTGATAGTTCTCCTTCTTTGATCACGACATCTAAAACGGATACGCTCAGCAGTGCTCTGATCTCTGAAGATCAGACTAAAAGTTTGATGAGGCATTTCAGAAAGTTCAAATTCAACGAGAATAACGTTTACAAGTACCGCTTGAAAGCTGTTATAAAGCACCAAGGATCTCATACTCAAGGGCATTATGAATGCTATAAAAGAAAACCTTTGTTTGTTAAGGATGCCGATGGTAACTACATCAAGTTATCTCCAGAAATAGACGAGGAACTTTTATCGAAGGTAGACGGTCTGAGCGATGGTGCCGTAACAAGTCACAGCAAGACACGAACATCTTCAACTTCCACAACTCATCTGCAAGAAACAATAGAAGGGGATCGTGGAAATTTTAGAGAGAGATTTTCCATTATGATTGGCCGAAGGCCCTCTATATATCAAGCTGATCCCACCGAAGCAAATTTGCAAGAAATTATAGACTCTGGTCTTGCGACACCTGCGGAAGTTTTTGTTGAAGGCGGCGACTATTTTCAAGCACCAAGCGCTCACGATTTTCAGAAACTGTTTGATAAATTTGCGAAAAACAATTCGCATTCCAAGAGCTCCAAAATCAAGATGAAAAAAATCCCATCAATCATCAAATTCCCATACTGGAGAATCGGGGACTCTCAAGTATCTGAGGTCTCCAAGTCGGCTGTTATGTTCGAGACCTCCAGTGCCTACATGCTTTATTATGAAAGATTTGATCGCAAACAGATCAAGAGGTAATTAGTCGCGCAAAAATATCACGTGTGGCAATTCTTTTCTCATATGATGTGTAACTTAGATTGTAGGTGAGCGATGTTCCCCAGCTTCAATTCGTCTCAACGAGCTTCTGAAAGTAAAGACTCTCTCTCGGTACCGCAAAGGGATTCAGGTCGAAACAAAGTTTCTCTTGCTCCGGGACATTCTCCTCTTGACTGGGCTGCCTTAAACACTAACACCCCTACACATATCTTAAGGGGTGTTCCAGCGACCACACCACCCGCCCATTTCGTGCATATACCTTCATCAGAGCTCAAAAAACATAATACTCAGGACAATTGCTGGACATGCATCCATGGGAAGGTTTACAACATAACCCCTTACGTTGATTTTCATCCTGGTGGAGTACAGGAGATAATGAAATGCGCCGGGCGAGATGGCACGACACTTTTCAATAAATACCATAGCTGGGTCAACCCTGAGAGGTTATTAAATAAGTGCATGATTGGCATTTTTGTGGAATGATCAAATCGTACTCAAATTTGCCCTATAATTACCCTGTTCATTCTCCAGTCATGATCTTCGGTGGGTATGAAATCGACCAACTGCTCGCGAAGCCCTATCCCAATTAAGTAAGGTGATGATCCATAATGTTTGAAATGTAAACTCAAGAACTTATCGTAAAACCCGGCCCCGTGGCCAAGCCGATCGCCTGAGTTCGTGAATGCGACGCCCGGGACAATCATCACGTCAAGCTTGCTTTCGTCAAGCACATTTTTTCCCACTGAAGGTTGCCTCAAATTATATTTACCTTCAGGTTTCAATTTCGCTATTTCTTCCATAGATGTCATCTTTAGAAATTCCATGTCAGCTTCACCTTCATTTGTGAAGAAACACCGAGGGAGAAAAACACTTTTTCCATGACTTATACAATACTCTATGATACCTGAAGTATCAACTTCTACATTTGGCATATTCATGAATAAACCAACTGAATTGGCATGCTTAAAATGATCGTCTCTCACCAATTCAGCCAAAACCGATTTTGATTGTCTTTCCACCGTAGCTCCACTCAATGATAGCAACTTTGTCTTAACTATCTTACGCAAACTGTTCTTGAGCTTCATTTTACCCGACGTAGCTGGCCCCTGGTGGTTCTCGTACAAATGGGGACAAATATTTATGACTACAATCAAATACGCGCGACTAGTCATCTTCATATTCCTCGCACAAGTACGTAACAGGACGCAGCAAATGTAATCCAAATATATGGCCCTGAGATTTGTGATGATCAAATTTGCTCTTTGAGTTTAGCAATTAATGCTACCTTTGAACACTTCCGTTGTACTGAAGAAAATGCTTTCTTATTTGATTTTGTACTTCACTGCTATGTAACCCTCACAACCGATTCATCAAACCTCACAGACTTCCTGCGTTCCCCATTACATTCGAAAGGAATCTCTAGCTCTTCTCCGGCTACTAGGTCATCTGAAACTTTTTCGAGCATTTTCTTGATTTCTTGCTTCTCCTGATTCTGCTTCATGCCGCTAGACTTTCGTTTCAGCTGAGGGTCTGATTCTCTCTCGCATCTGTCACAATTGCAAATAAAACCCCAATTAACGCGAAGTTCTCTTTGCCTTTGGCTAGTGGTATGGCTTGGATTCACATAAGAAGTCGTAAGTTCCTCGTCGATGTCCAAGTCCCTACTAGCATACACTTTGAGCCCATCATGCTTCTTGAGAGAAGTTTCAACATCCACGTTGGGTGAGCAATTGTGGTTCAAATGAGACTGTACAAGAAAGACACTAGAGTCAAGGTTGTTAATGTTGTAGGAACCCATCATGAGAAGAAACTCATCAAAAGTTATACCTTTCGCAGATGCCATCGGAAAAACCCCCTTAAACATCTCATAGCCCTTTTCCCATAATGAGTCTTGTTGCTCTTCCACAAAAAGGGCGCCGCCTTGCATAGAATCAAAAGCGCCAGCTGACAGATTCAAAGCCTTATATCTTGTTTTTTGGGAAACACGGGCCATGGCTTCGAATTGATCGCCTTTCTTCTTTGTTTTGTCAATAAGTATGTCAGCATAAATGATAGATATAGCATATAGTGCATTCCACTGCTCATCGATGCAATACTGAGCAAGTTTGAGAAATCTTTCCGGGTCTACTCGTTTGATGGTCGCTTTCGAGCCATGCTTCAATGCGGCATGGCGATCCTTATCCAGTCTCTTGCAAGCTATGGAGCACCATATCTCCAGACAAACATTACAGTCAAGACCTCTTAAAACAGATATGCCTGACATAGATCTTGACGTATCGTTTCCAAGCTTACCGCAATACGTGCAAGCTTTACCAATATTAACGAGTTCAAAATGTGACAACAGCGGAATCAAAAAAAGCGGTGCTTCTTCCCATATCAACTCCCCCTTTCGTATTGGTCTAGTGGCGAAGAGCCCTTTACCTCTTTCTGGAGTCATGACCAATTTAACTGAATCTGGTAAACGGAGGTGAGGTGTCTCCTTCGATATAATGTCTTTTGCGTAGCTGAATTGCTCAATAGGCGGATTCGGCGCAAGACCAAACTTCTGGAGATGCATTTCGACTTCAGGTTCGGATAATTTCCAATTAGCATGTCTAGATTTCACAATTGCACGGAGCTCGCGAATCCCCAAAGACTCAGTTGATGGGTCTTCTTTCCATATGGCAATAATCGAATTGACAACCTCCCTCTCATATGGAATGTAGTCAGATTGGGTTTGATCTTTATGATCATTAATTTTTACTACTTCTATGTCACTTGCGACCATCGCTGGCTTATTATGAGAAAGGGTCTAGAGGAGGCAAGGAAAAATGTATTCAATTCAAACGATCATGTGACCGTCTTTTTCTCTAGTCTACATACAGTACACTTATGAGCGTTATGATCTCAAAAATATGAGCAAATACCCGGATTGCGATTTCTAAAAATTGCCCAACTAAGTCATTCAAGGGCCTCATTCTTAAGTATGATACGTATATTTCATCTCTCAGTCAGTTCCCCCTGCTTAAAACCTACAGTCAAGGAACTCTCTCACAAGATATCGCGTAAACTCCTTCCTAGATACCCTGAGCAAAACGTATCAATTAGGATTTTGCACAATTGACAGGAGAAATTGAATTGAATCACATAGAGCATCGTGAAAAAAACTTACTGTGTCGACGATTTTCGAGAATTTCGCTAAGCTTGCTACTATCGCCGAACGTTTGAAAATAAAACTCATTGCTTTGAAATTAAGATGGCACTCATACCAACCTGAGTAGAGCTTCGCTCTCGACTAAAACCTTGCCTTTCGCAGACATAACTCTACTTTTGACAACTTTGCTTGATGGATAGATATGACTGCCCTCAGGCGTTGATGTCTCTAAGACCAAAATTTGATTAGCCAAAGTCGGATAGCGATAAGACACATTCATGGATTGGACTCTGTAACATTTCATTGGATTTTTTGATGGAGCGTCAGATAAAGAAGCACCCGCCTTACACAGTTCATTGAGTAGAGCCGCTATGGCACCACCATGGATGAGAAAAGGATAGCCGCACATTCTGTAACCTAGGTGAACCAAAGTGATTGTTTTCCCCAAATTGGGTTCAAGGAAGAGTACTGGGTTAACCATTATACCACCGGGTTTGGCTCTTAATTGACTGACAAGAGAATGCTTACCCATTGAGTAAACAGCTAAAGGATCCTCCATTTTTACCCAATTTTCGGTATTTGAGTATTCAAGCTTCTGATGAAGAGGATGTGACTTTATTTCATATTCGATCTTGACAGGTAACATACTATTATCCAGTGGCTTTGTGATTCTCTCATATTGTTCAAAAAGGGTTTCGCTGAACGCTAAAGATGCACCAGCCAAAAATGAAACGGTGAGTAGCTTCCAATTGAAATACGAACAACGTTTCAAGGGGTATGGAAAATTGGGCGGTGTCCTGGAACTGCGTGTGACATATTGTCTTGGCCATACAACCAGTCTAAGTGGGGTTCTAGCAGCGACGTTGAGACGCATTGCTTACTTAGTATTCAGTGCAACTTCAACCCGCCACTTCGAGTCTTCGTACTGCATATACAGTTATATTTTGACCTGGAACCACAAATTCCTAGCAGAACGATAAAATTGACGAGCTGTGCGGTATGAATAATCCATAAAATGCTATTCTTCTATCTTAAAACTCATGTGCCCAAAAATACGTACCGCCCAAATGTAACTTCGGAACGCATACTTCGATGATCTCGACAAACTCAATTCAATGATGTATTTTCAAGTAACAAACCATCAACAGCCATCAACTGTATAGAAAACTAAGAGTTCAGACAGTCCTACATCCTCAACTGTAAACATAAAACAGCTCAAAAAATCTTCAGTGCAGCAGCATTAATCGTTTTTTTCGGCCCGACATTCACTCATCCACTACCCACAGCAAACGCCGCCTAGGAGCCTCTTGAAAATATAACGCTTCGTGACGAAGGTTGATAAACATATACCGCCCCTACAAGCAAATAAAGTGAGTTAGCCCGACGAAAACAGTACCAAGCGTCTAGCCAAAAACCATTGGGAACATTATATCTTTGCATAATGACTATTAATTTCCACTCAGACTCCCTTAAAAACGCAGTTGTATTCAAGATTCTCAGCAGATTTAATACAAATAGTGTAGTAAGAAAACTCAGCAAATAAGCAACACAAAATACACATACTAACTACTACTATTTGGAAAAGTAACGCACAACTTGTGCTACAAAGGTACTTGAAAGAAAAAATACTTCCATTCTGGTGAGTACGTCGCCTTAAACAAGGTAACTAAAATTTGCTATTTTCTAAATCTCACAGAAGAGAAGATTAATTTGTCTCTCCTGGTATGATCTGTTATTCTATTGCAATAGGCTGCCTGCTTTAAAACACCAATACCACATATCTTGTCAGTCTAATCCCCAACAACTTTGACTCAGGAAGACGATGATAGAGAGTTTCACTCAAATATACCATAAAAAACAATTGTAACATCCTACCATTGATGAGGTAATCAGAATTTAATATTCCTGTCGCAAGTTCTCAAACTCTTTCTTATTTTGGTTTGCGCAATCAAGATACTCATACAATAAGATAGTCAACCACAGCAACGAAACTGTACTCTGATAAACGTATGAAGAAGATGAACTTCAGGTTACCGAACCAATTCAAATAGAGTGAAATAGTACAGAGTAAGATCGTCATCCAGAAACACTCCTTGAAGGATATAGTCATGACCGGGGAAAGACGTGGACCTCTCTTTACAACTCTGCAACAAAAGATCTCGATGCTTTAGATATCTAATAAATTGCAGATTCACCATGGGTGCAAGCATTATATATGACTCAAATTATTGTATCTACTTAGGACGGTTCAAATAGAACAGTAATTTTGATACTACTGCCATAAAGCTAGAGGACTGAAAGTTCATAAGCTAGGTGAAGTCTACAAGTGAACAAAAATTGCCCCATTAATAATAGCACTAAAAATTGTACGCTCATGTGAGAATACACTGTAGGAATAACCGGCCGCCAATGCTGTCTTTATGCTTGGAATACGAAGGGAATGCCTACAAAATAAAATATGGATGTGGTGACAGATTTTCGGGTAATCAATTTAGCTTTTTTATCTTTCTTGTGTCATTGAATTATTTCGCTCCATCTCTTCGAATCTTTCATAAAATAATCGCAAAAATGTAAAGCATAAAATGTTGCAGTTCATAGTGCTGCTAGAATACTCAAGCTTTCTGCATAATGCAAGATGTGAGTTAAGTAGTCTTATATAATGAATTGAGATTTGACGCAAATTTCGGTCTTTAAGAAAGGCCACGAAATTCTGGGTTCATTTCTTCGGGCTGTTCTTTACAAAACAGTAAGAATTCATTTTGTTCTTATTATGGAATTTCACTGATTTTGATACATAAATACATGCTTGTACAAGTTATGCTTGTTGTTTTACGATATTGATATGTGACGTAGTTCTCTATTGCTACAATTATGATTAGTTTTGTTTGTATTTGTATTTGTATTTTATGGAAGCAGTGTATATATGTGAGATCGTCAAATCCCGCACATCAAGTATATCCTGTTCACTTGTATCCTTTGCCCACCTTACCCTATGTGAATATGAGGCTATGCTAGGAAGCCACCAAGGCGAATGTGGCTGTCTGCTCGTGAAGCTTACTTGAATAATCGCGATTTAGTCGTCGTCATTATATCATTTTAAGAAACATTTCTCTTGCCTATACCACCCTTGGCGATCTGGCTGGAGATGAGGATTCGTTGTCCGGATCTGTCACATTAACTATCTCCAAAGTCCAATGCACGTCCGCTCGATACTGATAGAGTCCGGAGGAAACCCTTCACAAACAAGGTTCTGAACTGAAGCGCTTATTTCTACGATTAGCCAGTTGTGTCTGTCATCATAGCAGTCGGTGTGTTCCCTCGACACTAAAGTTTTGTAAATATGTGCCCCCTGTTACTAATAGAATTATCTATGAAAGTTTTCAAATTACCTAAAGATGCGCCTGGCTTCTTTGACAAGATTCCTATTGCATGGCTACTATCTATCATAGTTAATAATTACATTTACCCAAATCAATCATATATGGTGCTCCTCGCATTCAAAAGGCAAAGCATCTCTTCTTAATAGTAATTGCAAGCCAACTCTGAACAATAACTTGGTAGAAAATCTCATGAAGTATATTATTTCAAATGTAATTGATTGATCATTACGACCTATTTCAAAGGCTCTTTTATACAACATCCAAATTATGGGGTCTCGAATTTCAATATTTATTGTCTGCGGCACTAGCCCGTAATGTCTCAAATTTCGATGTCGCCGATAACATCATTACTGTCGATAGCATTTGAATCCTCTTCCATAAAGTCTTCCCCAAAATCGTCCTCAGGATTTCTTATCGTACGCCTGCCAAGCTTCTCAGCTTCTGCACCCAGAAGAGGTGTCGCACTTCTATTAATCTGAGAATATTGAGAACTGTTTATCGCCGTGAGATATAAGAAGCAGACTCGCTTTCTTCTCTTGTTGTAAATAAACCAATAGTATGACCACATAGTTTGATAAGGATAATTAAGATCCTCCAATATTGACAGGTCGGATGGTTGGAACTCATATATCTTGCACCCTTGGTCACTCATAAGCGTCAATGGATCGCTGGCTCTTGGAGAATTTGCATTGCTGAAGCTGCTTTTGCGAGTCTCAGAAATGTTTTGAGTCGATATATTTGGCGAGCGAACAGGTAATATATCCATGTAGACATTGATCGTGTCCCAAATCCAACTAAGCAAGTCCTCTTTTTTACCAAGAGAAATCAATTCGCTATTGAAGCGATTAATCAAATCTTCCGAATTTTCAAGCTTGTGAAAATTCTCAGTTGAAGGCTGCAAATTGGAAAAGTCATGGTCAGGATAAGTGGCGTTCAAAATTGCTATTAAATAGGCAAAGGTTTTTCTGGTGGACGCCTTCTTTAAAGACCCAAATGGAGACTCGTCGACCGCAAACTCTTCGTTGTTCTCTCCGAGAAGAGACAGAGATAGATTAGACTTGTGTCCAAAATTATTAGCATTCTCGAATAGTTCCGACTTGTTGAAAGTAAACAGGTTTGAGCTGCTACGCCTTTCACGCTCCAAAGTGTCAGCACTGGAACTTCCCTTCCGCACGAAATTAGGATGAGGGGGTGAGGCACTGCTGCCGAATATGGAGTTGACAGATTGTTTTCTTTCCCTATCTATTGATTGAGAAAGTTGGTGGTCTTCCAAAATTTGCTCCACGTGCTTGTCTATTGTTTTGAATAATTTCTTGTCAGAACCTATTGCTTTCGTTGTGAAAAGATCACAGCCACCTTTAATTATTAGATTATTATCGAGGGATTGGAAATTAAGTTCTTGGTTCACCAATTCTATATCAAGCTCATCCATGAACTTCATCGTGGACTATGGAGGTGTGAGACAAGCAAGACTTCCTTATCGATACGAGCCAGCCTCGCACCCGCGTCGGATTAATAAATGTCAAATCACGTGATACACTCTCGGATCTCCAGCTTTCCAATTTCGAACTCGATACTATCCAAATTTTCCGAACAGAGAGTCTTCGAAGATATGACTTTCGCGAAGCGTCTTAATTTCCAACTGAAGGAGGGCTGATCAAAACGCGACATTTGAGTTTCTCTCAAATCGGGCGTCATTGATGTGGGCCGTTCGTAGTCGAATTCTGGCTCATACAATTTCCAAAGTAAGATTCTCTGCATTGTGAGCTTCGACCAAGTGTAGCCTAAAGCCGGTGTTTTCTTTCCAGGCCCGCCGATATGTGAAAACCTTCTGCTTAAGGGTATGCTAGCTTCATTCTTATCTTCGAACGTGTAGACCTTTCTCCTTTTTATAGAATGGTTTTCACACTTTTCTTTTTCCTTCAAAACAAGAGACTCCGAAATTGCTGATTCCATATTCCACCCTGAAAAAGCTCCAACTTGATTCTCATATTCAAGGGGGTCATATCGTGGAGTGAAATGACCATTAGGACTTTCAGGGCCGAAAACATCGCTCACTTGGTTCGAAACTAAGACAGCTACACTGTGGTTTTTCGCCAAGCTTGACAAATACCTATACAAGTGTAGTAGATAATGTTTTTTCGAAGTCCTGTTCCTAAAAGATGAGTCGCTTCTCAAATATGCACTGGACAGTTCGTCAAACCGCGCCTTGAGTTGGCTGAAGCTTGAAAGAGAGGAAAGTTCATTCTCCTGTTCCGAAAGATAGTTTCGCAAATAAACCGATGTGTTGATAAACGCGTCTTCGGATCTCAAATGATGACCTATGCTATCAATGAGGATCATTTTAACTTCTCTTCCACAAGCTTTCTCTTCCTCGAGTTTGATCCTAAGTTGCGTAAATAATATATGGTCTAGGTTCTCTATATCCTGACAATAAATATATGATATTTTCTCTAGAGCCTTTTCGTCCAGCAAAGTAAAATCCGAGAGACGTCTGCTCTCCAATGAGGCCTCCGTAGATATATATATGCTAGATTGCTGCGTCTGTTTGACCCCAGTTGAAATTAATTTTTGTGCTGCCATCCAGAGAAGAAATTGTGATTTGCCCGTACCGCTGGCTCCAAAGACCTCTGTCACTTGCCCAGGGTATATTCCCCCTCCCAAGCGTGTATCCAATGATTTTAGTCCAGTAGGTATCACATCCTTTTCGGAAAATTCAGTAGGACGTAAGTTTGAAATCAAAAAATTTGAAAAATCTTTCATGCAGATGGGAGACAGATCCAAAGACTTTCCCACACGAGACACTGCCACACCACTTTGCGGAGATGATGTGCTATGATTTATCAAATCAACAGAAGTCAAACCATTACGAATCAGAACATTCTCGATTTCAGTAAATGAATCGTCATACCAAGCGCTAAAGATGTCTGGAAACTCCTTCCCTAGATCCATAAGAAACACTCACGCAGCGAGAAATTTTGCGTTGCGCGTGAGTAAGTTGATCCCAACTAGTGGCGAGGGACGATGTGGTAATTAAAAAAAAAAAACTGTACATTGATACAAGAATGAAACTAACTTTATATTGTAGCTTCAATTGACTATAAGCTAATGAGCACCAGAGATGAAGAACCATTTGTCAATAGACTTGTCAATTGCTGCTGCAGGAAGCGGAGAAGCCAGAGGAACTTGGGCAGATTCACTAAAAGAAGCAGTAGAGCTCAAAGTTGTGTTCGTCAAGTCAATCTCGCCTGGGTTGGTACTTCCCTTGATCAATTTGTCCCAAGCTTCAGCACACTCTGAGATGACTTCGTCAGCATATTTCTTGTTCTTACATTCACCAGAGAAAGCGAATTGATTCTCGGGCTTTCCATCAGGAATTTTGTAAATTCTGAACCACTCATTGGTGGCTCTTAATAATCCTGGCAAGTGAGTCTCAACATCTTCGATGTCATTCAATTTTGAAGCCAATGGATCGTTGATGTCAATGACAATCACCTTCCAATCGGTTTCACCTTCATCCAACAAGGCCATAACACCCAAGACTTTGACTTGCTTGACCTGGCCAACAGTCGCAACCTGTTCACCAATTTCACAGACATCCAAAGGATCATCGTCTCCTTTGGCCTTTGTTTCTGGATGAACTTGATTAGGATCTTCCCATGTTTGTGGGAACGCGCCGTAATTGTGGATGTAGCCGTGGTGGGGAAAACAATTTCTAACAAATCTCAACTTACCCTTTTTAGTGTCTTGGATGATTGGGTTCAACTTTTGTTCCTTGGAAATCTCCATCTTGGCGTTGGTCCATCTTGGGACTTCGACAATCATGTTGAGAACAGTCTTCTCCTTGTTAGCATACAACGGAATATCATGGAATGGAGAAACAGGCTTTCCATCTTGTTCGATGTAAACCTTGTATTCTAAAGTGTTGGCAGCACCAACTTCACGGGTAGAGTAAGACATTGCGAGTTGTTGCTGAGACTACGTACTAAAATTCTCCAAAGTTTTATTACTCGGTTTGCATATAGACCGATCACGTTATATCACCTGTTCAACATAATAAACACTTTTCGCAACAAGTACTTATTTAAATCATTAGCGATCATGGGATTGCAGATTGCATTAATCTCCGCTTTTTTAGCCAATAACATCCCTCTTGTGAGCTCTCTTCGAAATAATTTTATATTAAGGGAGTCGATGTGACTAGCGCTCGAGGTAAGAATCTCTTTAAGGAAGCTCATAAGCAATCTCCATTCCCTTTTCGCAATTGTTAGAAACTCACGCTCATGCTCATGTAAAAATGCTCCAGCAAGTTGAACATCTCGAACATGCCCATGGTCATTAGACAAGTAATTCCAAAAAATTCTTAACCCATACACATCTGAGTCAAAAAATGCCAAAATTGGAGTCTGAGGGAGCTTCTCTCTTATCACTTGTGTGGCGATCCTAGTTGCGTGATCCGGGAAGCCCTTCCCACTTATCAAGATAACAGAAAGGTTACAGTCCTTGATATAATCACTGAATGATCTTAAAATGGCTTCCTTCTCGAGAATTATAACCACATCAATACTCTTACACAGGTTAATCGATTCCAAAGCTCTGAAGTTGGGTATCATGCTCAAGTCATTCTCATATCTCAATTCCAAGACGGAATTTGGTGAAAATTTCAACTCAATTTGGGGGCCGCCCCAAATTACACCTTTCGATGATGGTATGATTTGCAAATCGTCAGGCATAGATAACTTGAGCGATTTACAAATTCTTTGAAGGGCCATGTTCAGATTATCTTGGCTTCCGTTGAAAGCTGTAACATCTCGATAGTAAATGTCTCTCAATGTAGTTAGGCCTGGGCTGTCTAAATTGAAAATCAGAAGTCTAAGAGCGAAGACAATAGAAGAAAAACGAATCGATTGGCTTTTCGTTTCTCCAAACTCACGAATGTCAATCATTTTCTCTGGCTCTTCCCTGCATTTTCGCTTAGCTGAGTTCCGTGTTTGTATAACCAACTCTTTCCCACTGAGGCATATGGAAGAACACGCTCTCCAGGCCGCTGAAACAATATCTATTGGCCTCGGGCTTTATGTTAGAGATTCTTTAGAAAGACAAGGAAACTATTTAACGTACTCATGGTCATCAATGCTCCTCACGAGCATATAAGCTTGTTTTTTCTTTCCATCTAAACTTCTCAAAGTTATCTTGTGTATCATCGAGTAGGCTGCAAAAAATTACTAATCGTGACCTTAATTTCACAGATTCTAGCAAGCGTATGCGAAATATGTTTCGAAAAATCAAAGAGGATAAGCTGTATTGAAATCACTGCTAAGTCGATGTCCTTTTTCCTTATTCTTAGTATAGAGTGTTTTGTTTTCTTGTTTTTGGATTGAAGATAGTAGGAAGTGCGCAGGCTCTTAAAAAATGCGAACCTGAGTAACTTTCGGTAACAGAAGTTTTCTATCTGCTTCAATGACTGGTTTGATTTGAAAAATTTGCTTGGTTTTGAAGACTCCAGAATTTGTGGCTATTCAAAAAACACTGGCTGCCAAGTTGGCTGGGGGATGTTTTTGCTCCATTATCTTTAGGAACTACAAGAACCAAGAAAAAAACGACACCCTGCATATAATCTGAACCCCTCGAATATCCCGAGCAAAAATTGAGTTGTATAAAAGCAACTCAAACATAACATTTTGAGTCCACTCTTACTCATTTTTGATCGAGCTGGCTTATTTGAAAAGCCATCGACTACCTTTTGTCAGAAATGCCTCTTTTCAAATTTGATGACTCTGCCTTGATCAAGAGATTTTACTACACTTCCAGCGGCGGTAACGGTGCTCGTTGGGCCTTCTTTGCAATTTTGATCGTGCTAATAATCATATTTATTTTGGGAACCATAAGGGTCAATAAAGGTCGAGCTAGAAAGGGTAATCAACCAATTTATGGAACTAGGTGGATGACTCCGCCATCATACCTTCAATCACAAGGACAATATAATCATCACAATCCTGACGGCCAAAATGCATATGTTCCCACATACACAGCGACAGCAAATGATAATGATTTGGGTTACTATGATCCGAATGGAAACTTTCATTCGAATCCAAATACCAAAGCTCCTCAAATGCCTGAAGCAGCACACTTTCGAAGTACTTCAAATGCTGGTTATCCTACGGGAAACCCAGGCAATACGCCTGTGGTCAGCGACGAATCCTCCATGTACAGAAGACCTAGTGGGCCCCCACCAAACGGTGAGAGTTCCTCGTCACACGAAAACCTGATACAAAGACCTAATTATCCTCCCCCACAGAACTGAAGGGTGCCTATCACTGCGCGCAATTCAAGTCTCTATTTCCTTCTTCATACGTGAGACAACAGGACTAGGGTTGCATAGAACTTTGTGAGTGTACTGAAATGTTTTATATTTAAGGAGTGTGTCACAAACTTTAAACTGCGCTCGTAATTAGCTTCTATCAAAAAAGTAGTAAATAAAGCAATATATTGTAGCCGTTACTTCGCAAGTTTTCAATTTGCCTCTGCATTGTTGTCTCGTACAGCCGAGTCAGCTTGTATATGGTGAGTAGGCTGAATACCAATATGCGCAGAAGTCAGTTCGCTTTAAGTATCACATGGCGTACAGAGCTTTGTATACGCAGGAATGATAAGTTTGCGGGTTCAATGCAAGAGAAGTTTTAGAGGTGCAATGCGTGGTTAGCAATTCATCACTAGCTGACCCTAGGACTCCATTAGCGAGGCGAACTTCAAGAACTGAAGGTTTAGCTTTTCTTCTTGACTTTGTTCCGGAACACCAGCTTGTCGATCATTATTTATTAATGACATTTTAACCTAGTGATCGTAGAGGACACGATCGCATAGAATTTTTGCAAAGATATGTGCATGACATGACACATTCCTTGCGCGCTTTCTAAGGTCATTCGAGGAAGCGGCTGGCCCTAATGTTGCGCGCTTCTTCATCGCGAGTACCTGCATATTACTCGGAATTTTAATTCTAGCCCGAGAGTTGAATGTTGCTAGCATCGCATTGAGGTTGGTATATAAACAGGGCGTTTCCCACTCCGCGACTTTGGCCGCTTATCAATTGCAATAGAAATGGCTGGGTCATCGACGTCGTCCGATAGCTCGACATCGGCTTCGCAGTTGTTGTCATCCCTTATTCCTAACTTGGTCATTTTTTCAGTTTTTATGATCCTCTTTATTGCTCTCAGAAAAAGCCACAGAAGAGTCTACGAGCCACGTTCATCGGTCAGCACAGTGCCAAAGGACTTACAACCAGAGGAATCTCCAAAAGGCGCTTTTTCCTGGATCACTCAATTGTTGAAGGAACCTCAGTCTTATGTCCTTCAGCAAACTGGACCCGATGGGTATTTCTTCCTTCGTTACCTACTCGAGTTCTCGATAATTTGCTTGGTAGGATGTTTCCTTATCTGGCCGATTTTATTTCCAATTGATGCCACCAACTCTAATGGTCTCAAGCAGCTCGATATCCTCACTTTCGGCAACGTGAAGAATAAGTGGAGATACTTCGCTCATGTGTTTATCTCGTGGTTATTTTTTGGCGCAGTAATTTTAATCATTTACCGCGAGTTGGTTTACTACACAACCTTCAGACATGCGTTACAAGCCACTCCATTGTATGACTCCTTGCTTTCAAGTAGGGTTTTACTTTTGACGGAAATTCCCGATGTTGCAATCGAAGAGCCAAATCTTCGAGAGTTCTTTCCTACGGCTACCAATATATGGTACGCGCGTGATTATACAGACTTGAGCAAGCTCGTTGAAGAACGTACCAAGCTTGCAAACAAGTATGAGGGAGCCTTGAACGGAGCGTTGACTAAAGCAAATAGCTTACGTTTGAAATGCGAGAAAAAGAATGAACCGGTGCCACAACCAGAAGATGATATTAATAAGTACTTGAAGGATGGAAAGAAAAGACCAACCCACAAACTCAAATTTCTTATTGGAAAGAAAGTTGATACATTGGATTACGGCGTTGAGAAACTAGGTGAGTTGAATCGCGACATAAAGAAGGAGCAACTTGAGCATAATTCCAGAGCACAACTACCATCAGTATTTATTGAGTTCCCAACGCAGCTAGAGCTTCAAAAAGCTTACCAAGCTCTTCCATATCACCCAGAACTTAAGAAAAGTGGCAAGCATGTTGGACTAGCGCCTGAAGACGTTATATGGTCTAATCTTAAATTGACGAAAACGAAGAGAAGATTGAAGAAGGTGTTAGCTTCAACAGTTTTGACTGTGACAATTATATTCTGGTGTATTCCTGTCGCTGTTGTTGGTGCGATTTCCAACATTAATTTCATTACCGAAAAGCTTACATTTCTCAAGTTCATCAATAATATGCCAAGTGCTTTAATGGGTATCATTACGTCTTTATTGCCTACGGTTGCATTAGCAGTTTTGATGTCCTTGGTGCCTCCATTCATAAAGAAGATGGGCAAAATCAGTGGCTGTATAACGGTACAAGAAGTCGAAAGATATTGCCAAAATTGGTTCTTTGCTTTCCAGATGGTCAACTCTCTTTTCGTCATGACCATAGCCTCCTCAGCAATCAGTGTTATCCAAGATGTTATTGACAAGCCAGATCTGGCATTGCAGTTGTTAGCCGCTAAGGTCCCCAAGGCGTCTAACTTCTACATCTCCTACCTTTGTTTGTATGGATTAACTTTTTCCTCGGGTGCTCTCTTGCAACTTGTCGCCTTAATATTGTCGAAAATATTGGGAAGGATTTTGGACAAGACTCCAAGAGCCAAATGGAACCGTTACATTACCTTGGGCCAACCTTTTTTTTCTGTTCTTTACCCCAACTTTCAGCTTGTTGCGGGTATCGCCCTCTTGTATGCCATCGTCGCTCCATTGATCTTGGGTTTCGCAACTATAACATTTTTTTTGATTTTTGTTGCGTTCTTATACAACTTGATATATGTTATGAAACCGAATGTCACTGATGCACGTGGACGGAACTACCCTTTGGCAATGTTCCAAATGTTCGTGGCCATATACTTATCGGAGGTTTTATTGGTGGCCTTGTTTGTTTTTAGCAAAAACTGGGCATGTGTTGCATTGGAAGGCTTTTGGATTTTGGTGACAGCTGTATGTCACGTTTATTTCAAGAGAAAGTTTTTACCTTTGATGGAGACCGTTCCCATCTCCGCTCTCAAGTATGCTGCAGGTGATCGCACATTTCAATATCCGATGTATGACCAGGGCTTGAAGGAAATTAAGAGTGAGGGTGAAAACTATTGGAAGGGTGGCAACCAACTTGGGTTGACCAACTCACCAAAGGATCAAGTTTTGGCTGACAGAGATGAATCTGACCTCAATACTGCCACTGGAACGAATGAGAAGAACACCAGTGAAGATAAAGTGAGTTCTGAGGGCGGTGTTCCGAAAACTCGCTCAAAATCATTCCAGCCATCTGGAAGTACAATATCTAGATTCTTCAAACCGAAGAGTAACACTTTCGATATGGTGCGCGATACGATGCCTGACTGCTATTTCAACTATATCCAGTATAACCCTGATTTTGTCAGAACAGCATACGATGATCCTGCGGTTAATGCGCCCGAGCCTCACATTTGGTGCGCTAAAGACAAAATGGGCTTGTCTGAAATTGAGAAGAACAAAGCCTTGGAGAACGGTGTCGATTGCAGTGATGCTGAGGCTGGTTTTGATGAAGCTGGTAAGATTCAATATCTTGGCCCTCCCCCAACTTACGAAGATTCGATTAAGGTTTAATGCTTTTAGCTAGTATATTTATAATCAAAATTTTTTTTGAAGTCCAAACAAAATGGGTACATCCATGTGACTCACGATACGCGAGATTCAGTTGAAAAGATCATTGAAACGGTGGTTAGCATGAAACTGAAAGCAAATTTTTTAACTAAATTGTGTATCGGGAGGAAGTGACCCAAAAACCACTCTTTTAAATCTTCATCTGCTGCTGATAACTCTGTTTAACCACACAATCATCATCAGATATGGATTCGATGTTCGCGACACCTTCATCCGTTCCAAATGAGCCACGCCAGCCGTTCTCGATTAAATAATTCTTAAATTTCACATCCCGTTCTAATAAATCGTCTTCGTTGAGCTGAGGAATGAAGAAAAAAGCGATTAAAACCCCAGAAAGGCCGCAAATAGCGGCAATAATGAATGTCCATCCTTCTCCTTTTGCTTTTTGAATGGGCGCAAAAGTCTTTGTGCCAACAACAGCACCAACTTTTCCAATAGCGGCCGAAAGGCCGTAAAATGTTCCTCGGACTGGGGTAGCGAATGATTCTGAAGAGGTCAAACCCATCATATCACCTGGCCCCACGTTTCCCATCGACATCATGAGTCCGTAAAAAACAATGAACAAAGCGGTGATATTCTTTATCTTATCGAAGGCAAGACCAATAATTAGTCCAAAAATGATGTAGCCGCAAAATCCCAAAATCAAAGTGTTTCTTCTGCCAATTTTATCACATAGATAAGCACCTACAATCACTCCAGGAATCGCAATTATTCCCAAAAGTAAGTTCCACTCAGCAACCCGCTCAAGGTTGCCCCTTTGAGATTTTGGCAACACTGAGGCAATGATGGTGCCCGAGAAAATACCGTTTGGAAAGGTAACGAAGTCGAAAAGGAACCAACAGCCACATGTACCTAAAAGACTTCTCCAATGGTATTTTAATGCCAACCAATATGGGACGTCTTTGCGGATTGCAGACTGCTTGAAGAGTTCTGAAGTGGCCATCTTGTATCTGAAGTAAAACACCGAGAGAGGCCAAAATGCGCCAATAGCGAACATAGTTCTCCACAAGGCATTTGACGTTCCAGTAATTTGATGAACAATCAAAAATATGATGAGCGCAAAGGGTCCACCAAATGACAACGGCAAGTTTGTCACAAGCACGAAAACCCCACCTCTTCTCTTGAAGGTCTCATTGGCTGCCTCATTAGCTGAAACAGAGCACGACGGATACTCAGCACCAATTCCAAAACCAGTCACTCCTCTGAAAATGATAAGCATCCAAAACATGCCGTCGATGCTGGTGCCGTGAGATGCTGCGCACATAATGGTTCCGAATACCAAGAAGAAAGTTGCTACCACAATTGACTGTTTTCTATTCAATCTGTCGGATAGGACACCTATGATGACTTGACCGAAAATTGTGCCAACAAGTGAAGCATTAGAAACATTTGTCTTCATATCGATAGTGTAGTTTTCCGGATACAATTTCGCAAATGCCGTATTAACCATAGTCATCACATTGTTTTGATAGCCGTCGGAGATAAGGGCAAAACCTGAACAAAGAATCGTAAAAATGTGTGCCAAACTTTTCTTTTGTAGGAGCCGTCCCCTTCTTGACTCAGCGTCATATTCAATAGAAACCACGCTGGCCTGCTTGTTCATGTCCATTATTGGTTCCTGAGCTAGAAAATGAGGGAAGCTGTCTTGGCATTTTTTAATTTCAGGAATCAAGCTCTTTTTATTCACGGACTGACGAGCACGGCATGATCAGTTTCTTAATTCTGACATGTGGAGTAATGTGCGTCCTCGCAACGTGTAATGCGCGGGCACAGAACCCCACGACCCCGTGGCATCTTAATTCATGTGAACAGTGACAGACAACGATGACAGAAACAGACACCGATGACTCCAAATGAGCACGAAGTCATCATTTTTGTTCTATTGGTGGGTCTCATACCCATATTCAATACATCAACGGTAGACAGTGCACATCGCCTGTTGTTTGAATGTAAATGTGAATTTACACTTAAGTAAGCTGTTGATGTATGCACACAAGACTCTAATTACAATTTGCGTAATTTGTTAGCAATGACATATAAAGAACGCATGGTCTTGCAATTAACTCTGAATTAGCACAATCCTGAAAATCAGATCATATTAGATATCGCTTAATTAGATTGGCCAATATGAGAGTCCCAGTATAGCCGCATTAATTATGCGCAAGACGAACCGTGCAAAATCGTGCCGTGTGGACATGACTTCACGTCGAGTCGGTACGGTGTGTGCATAAAACTAATCTTGTTTGAATTGCATCCAAGCACGAAGATATAAAAGATTCGCTGCAGCGGGAGTTCGATAAAATTAAAGTTGATAGATGGTCGTCTCTGATTCATGACAAGCTTCATTTCAACCTAGGCCTATATTACTGACACAAGTCTTATAATCATGATGCTTTTCAGCGTTGTTTCAATATACTGCGAAGGGCAACAGTCTTCTCTCTAGGTCAATGTACTTTGCATCTTAGCAGTAGAGGCTGGTGACTCCTTCTGGAAAGTTTGATGGATCCCCTCCTGAACTGCGGGTTATGTGCAGTATAAAGTGACTCATTCTACCAATCACTTGTTGTACATAAACTATCACAAAGTACAGCTGCTATCTAAGTAACAAGAATGCCTATGCTCAAAAACCCCTCAGAAAAGTATGATTCATTCCCGCCAATAAAATTGAATGATCGTCGATGGCCGAGCAAAGTTTTGGATAAGGCACCAAGATGGCTTTCAACCGATTTAAGAGATGGCAACCAATCGCTTCCTGATCCAATGTCATTTGACGAGAAGAAGTCTTACTTCCACAAATTAGTCGATATTGGATATAAAGAAATTGAGGTGGCATTCCCTGCAGCTTCTCAAGTCGATTTCGACTTTACCAGATATGCTATTCAAAATGCGCCGGATGACGTGAGTATTCAAGTCTTGTCCCCTTGCAGAGAAGAGCTTATCAAGAGAACGGTCGAGTCTTTGAAAGGAGCCAAGCGAGCAATTGTTCATATCTATTTGGCAACTTCTGACTGCTTCAGAAATGTCGTATTCGGCCTCTCAAAAGACGAGTGCAAGAATTTGGCGGTCAAATGTACAGCTCTCGTCAGGTCTTTAACAAAAGACGACCCGACGCAGTCTGCTACCCACTGGAGTTTTGAATTTTCTCCGGAAACTTTTTCCGACACTGACCTCTCCTTTGCGCTTGAAGTTTGTGAGGCAGTCAAAGGTGCATGGTCTCCTACTGAGGAAAACCCAGTAATATTTAACCTACCTGCCACAGTTGAAATGTCGACTCCTAACGTCTATGCTGACCAAATTGAGTACTTTGCGAGAAATATTAGTGAGCGGAGTAAAGTTTGCATCTCTCTTCACCCACACAATGATAGAGGTTGCGCTGTTGCAGCTGCCGAGTTAGGTCAACTCGCCGGCGCCGACAGGATTGAAGGATGCCTTTTTGGTAATGGAGAGAGAACCGGAAACGTTGATTTGGTGACTCTCGGTCTCAATTTATATACCCAAGGAATAAGTCCGGAAATTGATTTCTCGAATCTCAACGAAATCATTGACATTGTGGAGAGATGCAATAAAATACCTATTCCTGAAAGGGCTCCATACGGCGGATCGCTTGTTGTTTGTGCATTCTCTGGCTCACATCAAGATGCAATCAAGAAAGGGTTTGAGTCTTACAGCAAGCAGAAGAATGAAAATAAGTCACTTAAATGGAAATTGCCATACCTTCCAATTGATCCCGAGGACATTGGCAGAACTTACGAGGCTATTATCAGAATTAACTCCCAATCTGGGAAGGGCGGTTCTGCTTGGGTTATTTTGAAAAACCTAGAGCTTGATCTTCCAAAGGGCTTACAAGTTGAGTTCTCGAAGTATGTCCAAAAGCAGGCAGAGGTCAAGGGCCAAGAACTTACAAACAGTGAGTTATGTGACTTGTTCAAGAAGATTTACTTCATTAGCTATGGCTCGCCCAATGATGCAAAGGGATTTTACTACAATCTTGTTGACTATTCAATCACCAACACTATCAATGGTGCAAGATCTATCCAAGTTGATATTGAAGTTAATGGTGAGATGAAGTCAATCTCCGGTTCCGGCAATGGTCCTATTTCTGCTTTTTCCAATGCAATTGAGACCGGCTTGGGTGTAAGTATTGTTGTCAAGCATTACCACGAACACTCTCTTGGAACGGACTCGCAGTCGAAAGCTGCTACCTATATTGAGGCGCAATTAGAGGATGGAAGCACAAAGTGGGGTGTCGGAATACACGAAGACGTATCGCAAGCTTCTTTTGTCTCCTTAATTTCAATCTTGAATGCTTTGAATGAAGACTCATGATTGTCTAAAAACTCGATGTGCTTAATCGGGCCGTGAATAGGATCTAGGCTCACGTTGCTTGATTTATGATGCAATTGGCGATATAAGAAACTTACTTAATTCGAAGTCAGTTCTATTTAGTATCAGTATGCTTTTTTGACTTATGATCCGTCCGCTCCATAAACACGTAGCCTAATTAGCCTGAGCTTTTTAACAAGTAAGGTTCACTTGTAATTACCCCCGCTGAACTAGACATACTAATTCTCGGGCACGTGATTTGTTTGCGCCATATCGATCGTCAACTTACATTAGTAAGACACTCGCGATCATTCAAGGCATTGCCAGTTCAGAATTTTAATGACAGAGGAAAATTTTAATTTGGCAGAGACATATCAAAGCATAAGCAATGCAGAAAAACAAGCGCTGCTTCTTGAAAAAATGCTAGATGATTTAGATGGGAAGATGGACAGAATTCTACAGGAGATAAAGGAGAACCGTGAGCACGTGGCAGTAGATCTGGCTACTACCAAAGAGACCTCTGCGCTGGATGGAATATAAACGACGTATCACTGTGATACCTTTGATTCGTGTTCGAATTAGTGACTATTTACGGCTTCCGCCAAGTTCTCCAATTTCAAAAATTCTGGCTCACTGGAAACGACAAATGGGTTATGCGGATGTTTGGGGTTGAAAACCCAAATATCTTGAGTTTCCGAGGGGGCCAACTTCGAAATGCTTATTTTTGCAGAGGCTCCAGACTCTAACCACCATTTCGCTTTCTCTGAACTTGGCGGCGGCATTGCATCATCCGTACCATCCTTAACAAATTTTGTCACGTCGGTAGCCGTAAGAAGAAAATTGATATCACCAATATCCTTAGTATATTTCTCGTAGATTTCGTGTGTAATCTCTCTCTTCCTTTTCTCTTGTACCACTGCAACAGAGGCTGAATAGATCGCATATACGGGTCTATGATCTGAGAAGATTATGTTGCTCTCGCAGTCATAAACTTCTTGTTTCAAAATCTTGTTCTTCGATAAGCTTAGTATCCGGTCTGTCCAAGCAGGCACCCTTTGCTTCTCCGAAGTATCATATATCCGCGTATTGTTGTCGAATTTGTATGTTGGAGGGAACGAAATCTCCATCTCATCGTAAAACGGGAAAGTTTCCCCATTCGCCATTTGCTTATTGAGCTGGTCATATTCAAAGAGCTTTTGGTATTCTTTAGTTTCGATTAATTGCTTTACGACTTCAATCGGCAAGTCGATTCTGAAATTGAAGTCTCCAAGCCATATGACTGCATCATGATCCCTGACTTTTTTGTGTTTCGCAAACATGATTCCTTTTGCAATAGTCTTATAGTTTTGATGCCTCTCATCCACGTTGCTGAATCCCGCAGCCAAATGTGAGCATATCAAGCACATCAGAGTCTTTGAGTAATTAAAGCTGACTCCCACTCCGCCCTTGTTTGCACTCATACCACCTAAACCTGTTTTTTTAATGGAGCCTTCAATGTTCGAAATGTAAGGTAGTTGGCTTTCTTTAATAAACAAAAGCAATGCCGTTCCGCCCATCTGCCATCCCCATAGAGACACATAGTTTTCTTGGCCATGAGTATTAAGTAGCTTTTGAACAGTTTTCTCCCAGCTCACAAAGTTATCCGACTTTGCTGATATCATTTTCCCGGGAGTTAACTCTATCATCTCTTGAAATCCGAGAAATATTAGATCATAGTTTTGATCAACATCATGTCGAGGTGGAAATATGAGATCTTTTAGATTTTCCTCGTCATAAACTGTACCATTAACGTTGAAAGTTGAGGCGAATATCTTAATGCTTTTTCGAAAGCTGTATTCATTTGCTCGCTTGCTAAGCTCATGACTCAAATATTGATGTAGAGGGTTGAACAATATTACATTGTCTTGATCCTGTAATCTGCCCAAGAGCTTAATCATAGCAGATTCATTTGACTTTGGATCCCTTATAACACTGAGATACTTTTTGGTTATTTGCTGCTTCACAGAATGCTTGACTGATGATGTTAAGGCTTGTTGAGTAGAATTCGATGCCAAGTATTTAAGAATCTCGTCGTTTTCAGCCCAGAGGTGAGCATGACGATTCAATAACTCGTGTGATACTTGAATTCCCATATCTTTGAAAGCCAACTGTATCACCTCTTGACATATGATTTTGGAAACGAAATCCACTTTTGCTAAGCAGTCGAAAGAATTGAGTCTAAAAGCACCAAGTTGCTTACCCACATAAAGATTTCGCTTATTGTCAAAAAACATAGCTCCAGATTCACCCATATACTTCAATAGGGGATCAACGACCTCACTTGGATTGATAAACGAGTAGGCAGTCTTCTTCATGAACGATTTTGAAATTGGCAATGAAGTGAAGGTGATTTTAGAATTATACATCATGGCTTTCTCAGATGAGTTCTCAATAGCATCGATGGATGGTTCTCTTGGCTCCGTATACCTTTCAAATTGGTTTTTATACTCTTCGCATAACTGCCCTTTGTAGGAGCTTTTGTCTTGCAGTAAGCAGTTGACGATATGGACATCACCAAAATGTGCCCTTAATCCATCGAAGTGCCTTTTGAAGGCATGGCTGGAGGCTTCAACTGAGCGCGTCATTTTGAGTTTTTTGCCATTTTTTGAAGAGATGATGTTGTTTGAAAAGTGAGATTGTAATTCCCAAAAGGTAGGAACATTTCCTCGGATAATGACGTAAGAAAATGAGAACTTCTCAGAATGAATGATGACTTCACTTTCGACATAATTAGAAACCTCTCCTTCGTCATCACATCCCGTTTCTCCAAAAAGCACCCCACTTTTTTTGCAAGCTTGTTTTGATAGTAATGTCAACAACGCATTTTCATTGTCGTGAAGTGTGACATTTACTGTCTTACAGTAGCCTCGTTTTATCACAGTGAGAAAGCCAGTCTTGTCAAATTGTTCTCTTTCGTATGGATTCAACGTCTCTCTAAACTCAATGAGTCCAGTTATCATATACGTGTTCCAAGCAAATTTCCGGAAGTAAGGATCATCTGATGCACTATGATATTTTAAAGTGGTAGTGAACCCTCTTTCTTGCAAATTGCATGAAACATCAAAAGTTTTTGAGAAATAAAAGTTTCCCAGTGATAGAAACCTTCTTACCGATGCAGCAGGAAGACCATTTAATGAACCTTCCGTCTCTTCGGTGCCAATGGACAGTATATCGTCATCTTTTCTATCAATCCACGAGTCGAAAGTATCACTATTAAGACAATAGAATTCAACGTCATCGATTTCGTAAATGCTTTCATTCAATAGAGGTGACGCCACCTTGGTTGATTTTGTTATAAATCCCAAGTGTATATAACCCTTGACATTAAGGAAGCCAAGAAATCCCTGGAGTTGCTTGTTTGAGGATTTCTTAGGTGATATATCTGATAATGATGAGAAGTTTAATTCTTCAGCTTTTAGAAATTCCACCAAAACTTTGCTATCACCGAGTTGCTTCTTAGAGCTGTCCTTGTGTCTATCGTGTACATTATGTGTGACGTGTCTATGCGAGTCACTTGATTTGTAATACGGGTTTGGGTGACGAATTATCAAGGCATATGAGGAGCTGACGACAACAAATGTCCGCGGATGTTCGTTTAGGTAGACTTTCATTGCGCTGTGCTTAACGTAAGTGGCTTTTTGATAAACTGTACAAACAGTGCTGCGAAGTGACCTGCAGGGTCTCATCAGCAATAACACTCGTTGCCTGCGGCTGCGAAACTGCATTGTCAGCGATTTAATTACGTGGCCATTGAATGACATGTGCAACGGGAAATTCAATATCTTTGCAGACTACTCAAAATTTGATTGAAATGAAATTTCAGTAACAAAAAATTTACTCGAAGAGCATAATTCGGCGCTTATGCAACCGTCAATAAGCTTTTCTGGATTTAGACTTTTTAGAAACGGTAATATGGTTTTTTGGGATCCATGATGGGTCGAAGCCAGACCCAGCTCCTGTAGAGCCACTCGACTTAGTTGAGGGAGCTATCTTGCGGAAATATTTCGCAAATGAAGAGATGTAAAAATAATATCCAAGAGATCCAAGCACAGTAGCCAAGATTAAAGTCAAGAAAAAGAACTGCGGATCCAAAAGAGATATTGGGATATCACTCACTGCCACAAGTTGTGGTCTCACCTTGATCTCTTTCAACTGATCATGGAAACCAACATAAACGGATGGAGATAAAATATACTCATTAGCCATAAAGTCCACTATTATCTCCTGCCGAAGGGTGCCGCTTTCATGCGGCTTGATGACAATTGGTTGAACTGAATTGGCAGTCATATTGTAGCTTGGTTCTCCGGTCAAGGGGTCAAGGAACGAGCCCCCAATTCCCACCAATGTCATTGTCTCCTCTTCCTCATTTGTGACGTTATACATGAGGGTAATTTTATCACCATTGTAAACTTCCACAGCTTGATCCCTCTCATGATCTGGAAATTCCTCTATGATATAATCTGCATCAAAGCTTTTAAGCTCGATTAAATTGGGCTCTGCAGAAGCTTCAGCTTCAGCTGAAAGTTCTGCAATAACTTTCGTGATAAAAACTAGCGATCCAAAGAAGTACGTCAGGACTTTCATTTCGTAATCGTTCCTTGAGTTTGACACTTCATCATTTTGTTCACGCGGGACTATAAGAAGCATGATATTCCTCACGTGACAACACACTTTATCAATATTTCGTCATTTTCATAAGCTACGATACCATGAACCTTACTAATTCAGTGAATTTAATCTTTCATTTGGAAGTTTGCCTAAAGATTTGGTAAATCAAGCGTTATGTGAAATATGGTGCACGGGTTCTGGCGCAACTTTTCTCTGCAGTTTGAGGTAAACTCCTAAGAATCTATCTTGAAAAATATAAGGGAGCTGACACGCATCTTTCAGTCGGGGAGCTATCATGTTTGCCCTTTCATATTCTGATTCCAAACCTCGCAAGAGTGGTATCCGAGCCTTACATATACAGCGTGCAGCGAAGGGCCTTTCCAATGGCTTCAGATTGGTTCGTCAGCAAGAGCCAAAAACATTCCTAAGGCAAGTCAGAAGTCCGGGACATTTATTGTTTTTTGCATCTAATGTAGCTCTTTTGCTACATGTCAAATATATCAGCACCATAAACAAACAAGCAGTGATGGAAAAGCATTTACTGCGTATGAACGAATTGGAAAATTATGAGGAAGTCATCAAGAATCTCGATGCTCAAGAGGAGGCTATAAGAAACCAGATAGTGGCTTTAAAATCCAAAATCGCCGAAAGAGACTCTCACACAGGTCACCAAGAGCTTCATGAAGCTAAAAAAGTGCCACTCAGCCGAAAGGAATCTCTCAAGCAGAACTACTACCACCAGAGAGGGACCATACTGTCTATTTTGAGCAACAAAACGAACATTAACCAGTTGTTTAAGGGACACGATCAACCATACTATGAAGACTCATCGGAAACAAATGAGGCACATTTGCTGAATAAAACGCATTCTTCGACCATTCTGCATTCCTTGATGATGCTATCCAACATGTTCATAAAGTCTTTTCTCGTGGAAATCAACCTACGAAATGCGTTCGATGATACATCAATTTCCAAGTTATACCCGAAGAGCAATTACTTACTTTGCCAGGATTTGTTCCAAACAATGAAAAACGATCCAACAAAAGAGCATCTATACGTAAGCCTAATGAGGCTTCGTGGTAGAAACCATACGCTCAGTAATCCGATCTGGCGCCATTTTGATGAGGGTACACTCAACGATTTACGGGCTGATTTTCAGCATTCCGATTATTTCCGTAGCAGAGAACTGATGCGGCTTGATTATTATCATCATAAGTCTGGAAAATGTCTTAATTATGACAGTGCTAACAAATCTAGATACATATTGGCCATTCAGGCGCCAGTTTTTCATAGCGATGTCGAAAGCAGTGCTGCATATATCGAAGACTTCAGGAAGCTCTTTGCAAAATATGAATCCAATACTCACCCATTGAAGCACTTTGACCTTGTGCTCTCTCTCGCGCAACGCTTGATACAAAATGGTGAATTTGTTCCCCAAGTAACGATATTCAAAGAGCTCCTCGAGCTCTTTGGAAAAACAAAGCTTTACCATTACCAGTCTCTAGTTTATGACATGCTACCGGGATTCGAGCATGTAAAAAGCGTTTTGGCAGATGGTGAGAAACCTCATGAATTCGCCAAGAAGAAAGCTCATCATTTCGCCAACATTATACAAGAAGATCCATCCATTTTGGGGAGCCTTATTGAATACCAGGTTTCCAAAAACGACGCTGACATGTTAAAGCTACTACTCGAGTACCTTGAGCCAAGCCAAGATCTTTCGAACCCCAAAAATTTCATATTACCAACTTTCATGCGTTCGTGGGAAAGCAACTCCGCCTTGCATACTAAATGCCTTCAAGGGGAACTTTTGGCGTCTCCAAGTGTGATTGAGAGCGCGATTGAAGCATGCATCGAACTCAAGGAGTATAAGCAAATTGATAAAATTCTAGGAAAGCTTGTCTATAATCTGGTGCAAGTTCCAGAGGGTATCAGAATTACGCTTGGAAATGATACCGCAACTGGCTTCAATTTAAGTCAGACTACCTCCGAAATCACAGCCAAAAAACAGCTATTCTCTGAGAAGATTATACTTCTTCTTGGAAAAGCCTACATGGAGAGCGGCGATAAGTTGAGGTGCAGCTGGCTAGCATCTCTTATATGTGACAGCTTAGATGACGCCCCGGCTACAAACCTTGAAATATTACGCGACGAGATCTTGCGTTTCACGGAATGTGAACATCAAGAACTTGCACCAACTACGCAATTTGGGCAACTCCCTGGTCCTGAGAATTATAATTTGAATCGCATAAATGGACCGCTGTTGTTCAGTTTGACAGGAAATGTCAGTACCGAGGTGGAGAGACCTCAGTCAATCCACGTCCAAACGCCGGCCATGCATGAGATATATGTGGCATAGCTCATGCCTGTGGAAAAAAGCGGTAAAGGCACGGGCCTTCACGGAATAAGACGCCATGGCTTGAAATTATGGGTAAAAGATTTATGACTTAGGTAATATGAGCTGTAACTGAAGCATAGGCTTCTTTAGCGATCTTGCCATCTTGTTTATACTATCTAAGCCAAATGATCATATGCAGTACATCTCACTTTTTCGGTGATGAGCCTCCTCAGGATAATTGCAACTAAATAACACACGACAATGAAATTCTTGACCACGAACTTTGTCAAATGTGCGGTCAAATCTTGTGATTCGTCAACAGAGTCCTTCCCACTAAAATACACAGAATGTCAACTCGTACAGGAAGAGCTGGAATACAATGCTGAGTTCATAGTGCATATGTTGGATAGATTAGACTGGGATGCTGTGGTCAAAGTCGCCAACGACTTAGGTAACACATCTCTTCCTCAAATCAAACCAGAGAACCTAGACCCTATTATGGAAGACGATCAGGCCATCTTGAGAGAGTTACACACTTTACTCGTGGAGACTCAAATCATCGAAGGTAAAATGGAATGTGCAAACTGCAACCACGTCTACTACATCAAAAACCTGATTCCTAATTTCCTATTGCCTCCCCACTTGTGTTGAGAGCTTTCAATGTCTTTCGAGAAGCTGCTTCGAGAATCTTATTCCGAGTTTTGGCAGAGAGGTGTGAGCTTATCGAGAATGCTCGACCTGGAAGAAGCGCTAATTTGCAGAATAGATGGCTTAGACGCTTTTTAGGCTACACCAATTGTTATTTGCCGGCAGTAGATATGTTTCTCAAGGTCCATTCAACAAATCAAAAACTCATTGAGAATGCTCAATACATCTGCGATGGTCACGGTAGAACGTCAAATTCACAGTGACTTCAAGGCCTAGTTTATTAGCAACAAACTCATAATCTCAGCATCCGTATTGAATACTATAGAAAGTAGATGCTACTCTCATCGCACTTACGTATATTAGGAAAATAGCTGAGCTAAAACGAGTCTACTCCAGCCTCGATTTCAATCATCTCATAGAGCGGCACGCCGTAAGATCACCCATCAAAATTTGTTTTTGTTATCTACGGCGTCGACGACCACGCCTTGAACAGCTCGCCTCGTGCTTATCTGAATTCGCGCAGCTCGCACCTGTACCTCCCTGAGGTCGTCCGGTGAAACCCTTGAGCGGATTTGACCGCCCTGTATACTTCGAGCAACCACGAGCCAATTCAAACCACACAATGTCTGGTGCAGGTAACAGGGAACAAGTTTTCCCAACACGTATGACTTTGGGGCTCATGAAGGGTAAATTGAAAGGAGCACAACAAGGACACTCATTATTGAAAAGAAAGTCGGAGGCATTGACCAAGAGATTTAGAGATATCACACAGAGAATTGATGACGCCAAAAGAAAAATGGGAAGAGTGATGCAAACTGCTGCCTTCTCATTGGCCGAAGTGCAATATGCCACTGGTGACAATATTTCTTACCAGGTAATCGAAAGTGTGCAGAAAGCTCGGTTCCAAATCAAGGCTAAACAAGAAAACGTGTCCGGTGTTTACTTGCCAGCATTTGAGAGTCATGTGAACGAAGAGATTAACGATTTCAAGATGACAGGTTTGGGCCGAGGTGGACAGCAAGTGCAGAAGGCTAAGATGGTTTACACAAAGGCCGTTGAAACTTTGGTTGAATTGGCCTCATTGCAAACTGCTTTCATCATCTTGGACGAGGTCATTAAGGTGACTAACAGAAGAGTCAATGCTATTGAGCATGTTATTATCCCCAAGACCGAGAACACTATTAGTTACATCAACTCCGAGTTAGATGAGTTAGACAGAGAAGAGTTTTACAGATTGAAGAAAGTCCAAGAAAAGAAGCAAGAGGCAGTTGCGGCTGAAGAAGCGGAAGAGTTGGCCAAACGGGAGAAGGAATCTGCTGAAATTGAGGATGGGGAGAATGATGAGGAAAATGATGAAGAGAAAGACTCAGAACCAGTAGAGTCAGAGGCAGACAGCAAGTCTGCTTCTCCAGCACCTACCCTGGGTGCTGGAAAGAAGAAGAAAAACAAGAAGAAAAAGAAGACAGCCAACACCCAGCCTAATGAGGCCGAAGTAGTGGAAGACATCAACAAGTTGACCCTCGGCGAGGGAGATGTTTTGGAGAACAATGAAGAGGATGTTATTTTTTAGTTCTGGATGACTATGAATACATTCGAACATCTTTGTCCTTTTTATTTCTTATGGTTTCTTTGGCTATATTGAGGTTTTCAAGACTGCCCGAGTACCTCATCCAATACACGCTACTTTTAACGTTAAATGCGCCTCGAAGTTACATGGCCTGCTCACTCAATGACAAAAGGCCTGTGCTGTTTACGTCATTTCTATATAGGAGAACTAGTGAAATGAAAATGCGTAAAACAGACTTTACAGCCTTGAGTCAGATAAGAATAATAGCAGTTCCATGCCAAAGGCTGGTAGTCCAAATTGAATTATGCGGCAAGTAACCTTCATCGGTGATAAATAAACTTTAGTAATTTATCATATCGTTTTACTGTCCGTGAATTTCTAAGGCAGCTTCAGTAACGTACGCTGATTACTTTCAATCCAAAATGTCTACTTTGCTACATCTTTCCATCACTTACCCCCAATGCGGAGCGGCATTGAGCGTCCGTTTTCACTATCAGCCGCGCAAACCTAAACTGTCCACCGTACGGTACACAGAGAATCTTGCACTACGTTTCGTAAAGTCAAATTCTGTTCCAGTCTAGTTCAAGCACTTCACCAATATCACCCCAGAACTATGTAATTAAACACAAGAAGTTGTCAGAGAGCACTTGTAGTTAGACGTATCTAGGCTTGTCATACGGCGAGTCGGCGAAAGTCTTGTATATAGTTTATGCTAAAGAGACGCAGTGCAGAATTGCGTATCATCGATACGTTTAAATAGCCAACTTTTCCCAAACTTGTAGTGCTTGGATAGCGTCTCAGTTCTTTCCGTGTATCATATTTCTTTCCACGTAACAAATTTAGAAGAATGTATCTTTTAGAAAAAATTCTGGCTTTATATGTACCGCAATGTTTTCATGTCTTCTTACACATCGGTAGAGGTAATGTTTAAACGGGTAGTTTTTCATACCTTATCAGGACCTTGTTAAAGTCCGTAAAGAGACTCTCAAGAAAGTACCACGTGGCAGGCACATTCCGTTGAATCTGGCAAGGAAATACAATGTTACAGTCTTGCGAATTAGCATTCCACAAATCAACCTATATTTGAGGCATGCTAATGTAGCATCAAAGTGACCAGAAGACAACAAACCCTGTTAAGCAATTCTGGAGGATTTTCAAGCCAAATAAGATCTGTGGCACCAGTCAAAAAGTAATACTGGGCTCATTTGCTGGCGCCAGCGACTTATAAATGAGGGATCAGTTGTGTTCAAAGACGTTCAGACGCATCTCTCGCCATAAAATCATCACCCGTCTACCTATTAAATTGGCTTGATAGACTGGATTCGATCCTTCTTTCCATTAATCACAAGTTGTCGACTCCTTTTTCCAAAAAAAAACAAGGCTAATCTAATCAGAGGTCGAAAAATTAGTGCAACTTTTTCTACACCCCCTTTCACTGCTGCAAAACGCAAAACTCTTGGTTCAAGTCGTCAAAATACTGAAGCAATTGGCGAGACACGTCAAAGCTTTCGTATCGAATACTCCAGCAAGGCGATGGCCCATATCATGTCACAAGAAGCCGAGGCACTTTAAGCACTTCAGGGTGAGTAGGTAATCAAGCCAGGAACCGTAACCACTCAAGCCAGACCCAATGATATGGGTCCCTTTATTTCTGTCTACCTCGAATAATAATCGCTGCGGTGCTGTAAAGGAGATATTTGAGAATTCTGGGTGGCTTATCTCGATATATTGCGCCATTATCCACTTACAATCGGTGTAGCTCCATTATGTTTATACGTTTTGCTAGACTTCAGAACATAAAATACTTTGGTGCTTTACCGGTCTCATTTACAACAGATACAAATTACATGAAGGCCTTGATAGTTGCCTTATTTGTGGGTATCATCAACAATAACCTTGGGCTTGAAATGTCCTTATATTATATAGGTAAGTAGCAATTTCAACGAACATGTTAAGAAACGAGCTCGTCCCGTTTCTAACTCTGACAAACCAGCAAAGCCCTACGAATACATTATGTACAAGTGGAGACATAACCCCTAAGGTCATGTTTCATCATGCAGTCAGATCTATTAAAGAGTCTCCGACGTCCCGTTTAGGATGAAGGCGCCCAAATGGGTCTGGGTCCCCAAAGACGCCCCTAACGCCCTGTTTCACCATCGGCATGCGCACAGAGCGCCCCACTTGGACTCTCCTCAACTATATAAGAGATACGGCAACCCCCCTTTCAAAGGGCAGTTCCTACTAGTATCCCACTAGTATCCCGAAAGGCAATACATACAGTGCACTTAAAATGTTAAGAGATAGGTTAGTTATCTGACTGAGTAGTGGAATATAACTTTAGGGGTCATGTCTCCACTTGTACGTAATGTATTCGTAGGGTTCTGCTAGATTTGTCACATAAAAAAACAGAACGAGTTCATTTTTGTTAAGAAACGAACTCGTTCCGTTTCTAACTCTGACAAACCCAGCAAAGCCATACGAATACATTACGTACAGGTGGAGTCATAAACCCGAAGGTTATGCTCCATCATGCAAGTCAGAGCCCTGAGAAACATCTCCGACGTCCCGTTTAGGTTGAGGACGCCCTATGGGGTCTAGGTCCCCTAAGACGCCCCTAAACGCCCTGTTCACCAGACGCCCCTAACGCCCTGTTCACCAGACGCCCCTAACGCCCTGTTTCACAGTAGGCATGCGCACAGAGCGCCCCATTAGGGACTCTCCTCAACTATATAAGAGATACGGTAACTCTCCTTTTAAAGGCCAGTTCCTACGAATATCCCGAAAGGCAATACATACAGTGCTCTTGATTGAAAACTCCCTATCTCTTAACAATTTTTAAAAAAGGGCGTGTGGTCTAGTGGTATGATTCTCGCTTTGGGTGCTTGATTCGTCAACAAACTTGCGAGAGGCCCTGGGTTCAATTCCCAGTATGCCCCTTAAATTTTTTTTTATCCTCTCTTACTTTATGAAACATGGAATGGTGATCTCAATCCAGGTCAAAGAGCTACAGGCCATTAATTAATTTGCTGGCGTAACTTTAGACAGATACACGCTTTTTTACCTATCAGCGCTAAAGATCCCGGGGATGTTAGGAATATGGGGATCTAAAAACGCGAATTAAACCCGATTGGTTACTCCACATCCAGTCAAAAAAACAGTGATATACCGGAAAAGGCTCAAAATGGTCTATTAAGTTCAATATCTCTTTTTCTACCCTTTCCTCGGATTGTCTTGCTTTCTTTGGTTTTTCTTGATGACGTGTTCATCTAGTTGTCACGAGGCAACCCCGGGGTTCTCGGCTTCAAGTTCAGGACCGCACCGGCTCAGCAAATCAGAGCGCGCGGATTTCGCTATTAGCAACCTGTACCCCATACATGCGAATACACTGTTTCTCAGCAGCTGCGAAGCAGAAATTTTCTCATATCACTCTCAAGAATCATCTTCACCAACACCATGTTAAGAAGTTTGAGAAACTTTTCAACCTCTAGAATCTCGAGGCAGGTCATTGGATCTGCCAAAGGAGAGACTGTGAATTCTACCAAGTATTTGGGCCAAAAATACCATGTGATCGACCATGAGTACGACTGTGTGGTTGTCGGTGCCGGTGGTGCGGGTCTTAGAGCTGCTTTTGGTTTAGCCGAGGCCGGATTCAAGACTGCTTGTGTCTCCAAATTGTTTCCTACTAGATCTCATACTGTGGCTGCCCAGGGTGGTATTAATGCCGCTCTTGGTAACATGCACAAGGACGACTGGCACTGGCACATGTATGATACTGTGAAGGGATCTGACTGGTTGGGAGACCAGGACGCCATTCACTATATGACCAAAGAAGCCCCAGAATCTATCTACGAGTTGGAGAACTATGGTGTTCCTTTCAGTAGAAATGAGGAGGGAAGAATCTACCAAAGAGCTTTTGGTGGTCAGTCCAAGGAGTACGGTAAGGGTGGTCAAGCTTATAGAACCTGTGCTGTCGCAGACAGAACCGGTCACGCATTGTTGCATTCTTTATACGGACAATCCTTGAGACACGACACGCATTTCTTCATTGAGTTTTTTGCAATGGACTTGTTGATGCAAGACGGTGAGTGTGTGGGTGTTGTCGCCTACAACCAAGAAGACGGTACATTGCATAGATTCAGAGCTCACAAGACGGTCCTCGCCACTGGTGGTTATGGAAGAGCCTACTTCTCTTGTACCTCTGCCCACACATGTACTGGTGATGGTTTCGCCATGGTTTCCAGAGCAGGCTTGCCTTTGGAAGATATGGAGTTTGTGCAATTCCATCCTTCTGGTATTTACGGTTCTGGATGTTTGATCACTGAAGGTGCTAGAGGAGAAGGTGGATACTTGCTCAACTCCGAGGGTGAGCGTTTCATGGAGCGTTACGCTCCATCTGCCAAGGACTTGGCATCCAGAGATGTGGTTTCCAGAGCTATTACCATGGAAATCAACGAGGGAAGAGGTGTTGGTCCACAAAAAGACCACATGCACTTGCAATTGTCCCATATCCCAGCTTCTGTTTTGAAGGAGAGATTGCCAGGTATCTCTGAGACTGCCCACATCTTTGCTGGTGTTGACGTCACTAAAGAACCTATTCCAATTTTGCCAACCGTCCACTACAATATGGGAGGTATCCCAACCAAATGGACTGGTGAGGTTCTTAAAAAGAACGAAAAGGGTGAGGATGAGGTTGTTCCAGGTTTGTTGGCCTGTGGTGAGGTTGCTTGTGCCTCTGTTCATGGTGCCAACAGATTGGGTGCCAACTCTTTGTTGGATTTGGTTGTTTTTGGTAGAGCTGTTTCCCACACCATCAGAGACTCCTTGACTCCAGGTACTCCACTTAAGCCAGTTTCTAAGGACCTTGGTTTGGAATCCATTGAGAACCTCGATAAATTGAGAAACGCCAATGGCTCTAAGACCACTGCTGAGATCAGATTGAGCATGCAAAAGACCATGCAAAAGGGATGCGCTGTCTTCAGAATGCAAGATACTTTGGACGAGTGTGTTGAGAACATCGACAAAATCGACAAATCCTTCTCCGATGTGAAGACTACCGACAGATCCATGATTTGGAACTCCGACTTGGTTGAGACCCTCGAATTGCAAAACTTGTTGACCTGTGCAACTCAAACTGCCTACTCTGCTGCCGCCAGAAAGGAATCCAGAGGAGCTCATGCTAGAGATGACTACCAAGAGAGAGACGACGTCAACTGGATGAAGCACACTTTGTCTTACCAGAAGGATTTCGGCCACCAAGTCAAGTTGGACTACAGAGATGTCATCAAGACCACTTTGGATGAGAACGAGTGTAAGCCCGTTCCTCCTGCCAAGCGTGTTTACTAGGCATCATACCAAGCATAATTATGACCCGATTCCGAGGGAATACGTAAGTTATTGAATATATAAATTAAGTGACTCGCTGCTCGTATTTTGGCTTAGTGAAAAGATAAGCTTGACTGGCACTTCTCATCACAAGAAATCTAGTAGATCGTTGGGATCCCTGTGTTGTATTCCTGTATTTTTAGTCTGTAGCGTGGATCCCGTAGAGTTCGGTGTCAACACCATATCGGACGAAAACCCAGGAGGAAGCTTAACTTTCGCCGCCACAGCTTTATTACCAATCGATGCACCGTTAATGTGGGGTTGTATGACCGGGGTTTCGATATTGGGTTTCACCGCAGAAGCATTGCTCCAATCTATCGAAGGAGATGACGACGTCAGTTCTTGCATGGGGCCAAAATCGTCCGTATCCTCTTGTTGAATTTTGAGATTATTGATAACCGATTGAGTTTGGCGACTCGATTCTGCACTTGTAGCACCAAAATTAAGACTCCTCCGTGGCTGCAAATGGTCCTGTTGGCTTCCTCTCTGTGCTCTCAGGTTAGAAGATCTCAAAGTCAATGGTTTGCTTGCTGGTTTCTTGGCATTTTCGTTCATTGAGTCTGCATTTGGTTTGAGTACAGGAGTCCTAATGGTAGCCTCCTTGGGTGTCTGCTTTATCAGCGAATTGTGAATCAAAGTATCAAAATTGGCGGAATTGCGAGGAGCATTCAGATTCAAGCTGTCTAGCTTCTCTGAGACAATCTTCAGCTGAATTTTTTCTATGCATGCCATGAACAGCTCAAAGTCTTGCCTAGTGCAGTCATTGCATCCAAAGACCAATCTGAAACTCTGGCTCAAGACTTTATCAACGGATATTTCCAAATCTATATCGATTTGTGGGCTTGTCTGAAGATTAACAAAGAAAATTAGGATTTCTTTCACAATCCGCTTGTCTCTGCTCTTCAAATTCTCTATGATTGGGAGCAATTGCTCGCTGACGATTCCACGATCTATGATTTTCTTATCTATCAACATACCGAACGTTCTTATCGTTTCCAACTTGGTAGAGAGTATAGTAGTACTTTTGAACACTTGGCAAAGCAATGGGAAGAGAGTATTCTTCATGTAGGGGAATTCAAACCCTGTTGCGACCAAGGATAAATTTTTGAGGAACATATCCTGAAGGGCTATTTGATCTTCTTTGGTGTCAGACTCCTTCGTCACTTTTTCCAAGGGTGTCAAGCAGAATTCGGACAAATCTTTGACGATGTCAGTGACAGCTTTTTGTGAAAGTTTCTTAGACATAATGTCGATGTTTGTCACCATCGACAACCTCACTCTCACTGAAGTCTTTGCGAGTTTGATAAGCGGACTTTCTGATTTCTTGGATCCTTTGTTATTCATGATGGAATCACAAATTCTGTCCAGGAATGACAAGTTCAGCAAGGACTTTCCGATATTGAAGACCACCAGTAACATTTTACTTATGTAAAGGTCGGTCTCCAAGTCCAAAGTTTTGTTATTTTGCAAGAGATTGACTTCAAATTGTATGCACTCGATGAGCAAAGGCAAGAGCTTCGCATTACGGAAAGTATGCGGCAACAGCGATAGAATATCATCCGAGCTAAGGATTCCATCTAGAAAAACAACCTTTTCGTTGGTGCTCTTAGTTGTGAACTCGTCAATAAACCACATGAGCTTGATCAAGCTGCCATTGAAAAAATCAGAGTCTATGAACTGGTTAATAGACAATCTGTCGTTTGGAAACCTGGCTAGCAAGTGCATCATAATTGGACATAAAGACGCAGGTATATCCTTGAGTAAATACTTGAGCTCTGTTGGTCTATGATTGTAGAACTTTTGTTCGAACTTTCTGAACTCTTTTTTGTAATCAGAGACATTATTGATTTCGAAGCAATTAATGAGGTAGTCGCCTTTGTTGTATAGGTAGTAAACCATCATTCCCAATGACCAAACATCGTTGGCAGTTGATAATCTCTCCGTGTGGTCATCAATGACAAGTTCGGGAGCGATGAAGTTAAGGTTGTGGTTTGCGTAATCAATCACTGATGAGTTGTTCATGATGAAGTAATTGCGCTGGTCTTGAGCATTCATCTCATTCAAATTCTGGAGGAATTTGAAACCGGCAAGTTTCCAGTCTCCCTGTTGATTCACAAATATGGACGAAGGCTGTAGATTCAAGTGCACAGTCGAACAATAGTCATGCAAAAACTGCAAGCCTTTGCACATCTCCAACAAACCTTTCTGAATGCTTAAATCATTTTCTTCGCCAAGAGAAATCGATAAAAGATTACCCAGGACAGGCTCCGTTGCAAAGAGAAACTTGGACTTCGTCTCCTCAAGTACTTCAAGAACCGTGAGAATCTGAGGATGCTTTAGTTTCGTTAAATTGGAAATCTCCAACTTGATCTGCTCGTAGTACTCGCTGATGATGACCTTGGGGTTTTTCGTGTTGGATGACTGAGAGCACAAGCGGTTGACATGCGATTCAAGCTTACTCTTATCGAGAATAAATACGGAAGCCACCTTGCCATTCTGGCGATGTTTGGCAGGGTATACTGACCATAGCTCTGTAGTAAATGAAGCATTGTCAGAGACGCTGTAAACACCCCGAATTCCAGTTTTGAACACGGATTTAAACATTGGTGAGGGCCTGGCGGAATGTTTTGCGAGAATAATTAGACTCTTTCCGCATGTTTAGTTCAACGAGTGCTCTGGGCGTGATTGCGCGTAGTGTACGTCTCTGAAATTAGCAGCTAATTCAGTAGTGTATTGATAAGCTGTGATTTATAAAAACTTCTTTTACAGGCTGTAGCCCTTCTTTATCCGTAAATTGAAGATTATTTCTGAAGGAGAATCGGGGGAAGTTTACGATCTGTTCATGACGGGACTCAATACCTGCGAAAAGTAAAAGGCAAAAAGGTCGCCGAAAAATCGAAATCACAGCTTTTACAAGAGAAAAGAATTGGAATGTACCAAAAACTGACTCTTCAATGAAAGCCCCATTCACTTTAGGAAATTAGGTGTTTTGAACGTAATTGTGTTGGGGCTCTGAAGAAGGCACGTGACCCAGCGCTGAACCTAACTCGCGTTTACCTCCTCTTCTAATCGACGTCATGGAGCTTATAGAGGAAAGATACACCAACTCGGCCGATAGGTTGGACAAGCCGTCGCAGTACTTAATAAGAAAATGTATCCGGAAAGCCAATTTTGAGAACATCGCCAAATCGATTACGCTGAAAACCGTCTATGTTGGTAACTTGACACACTTCACCACAGAGGAGCAAATCCACGAGCTCTTCTCCAAATGCGGAACCATAGACCGAATTATCATGGGCCTCGACAGAAACAAATTGACCCCTTGCGGCTTTTGTTTCGTCATATACAAGTTGGAGGAAGGTTCCTTGAATGCAATGAAGTTCTTAAAAGGAACATATTTGGACGGCCAGAACTTGGAGATCGACTTAGATCCAGGATTCAGAGAGGGCCGGCAGTTTGGGCGTGGAATCTATGGAGGACAAGCATCACAAGAAATGGAACAAAGCGGGTTTGGGGGAGGTGGATTTGGAGGCGGCTTCAGAGGCGGACTGCGCGGAGGCTTCAGAGGTCGCGGAAGGGGAAGAGGTGGATTCAGAGGAAGAGGAGGAGGCTTCAGAGGCAGGGGCGGTGGCTTCAGAGGAGGCTTCAGAGACACTTATGCACCAGACAATAGGTGAATTCTGATAAGCTGTTTGAATTTGAGGGAAAGTTTAGGTACACATTAGTAAGAAAATATGATTGGTAGCAATTTTTGCCTGGAGTAGGCACTGGCAATTGAAGTAACTCCAGAATCAACGTGGCTTACAGTTCGGCCAATACTAATGCATGGGCTTCTCATGGACTTCCTCCCCGAATATGGAATCTGCATGAGGTTCAGCAGAAGGCCTTGTCCTGACCCTGTGTCTTCCATCCTCTAGGGATATAACCTCCTTGAGATTCATCACCAAGGCCGCCAAATACAGCACAATTATCAAAGGAAGAGCCACAACAAGGGCCAAGAGAAAAAACAAAACAAACACAGAAAAAGCTCCCACATAGAATATCACAAATATAGCCACTAAACCCAAGAAATCATTGCTTTGGCTTATACTGGTGAGACAAAGCGAGACGAGACCTCCTTCTAGTATTCGGCCCAAATCAAAAAGCTCAAGCACTCTGGCAAACGACTCAGAACTTTCGGTGTCTTGGTCATTGAGAGCCATTACGCTATTTGGAAGTGCCGGCATACTCTCGTTCGTCAGTGTGATGCAATAAATACTATCGAAAATGGAAAGAACCTTACTCCAATTGCAAAATTCTGTTAAGCAAACCTCGATGTCTGTCCTACAGCGGAAGTTGTTTGAAGGAGGGGCAGATGGGTGCAAACTCGGCCGCACCGTTTTCAAGTACATACTGCACAAGTGTGCGTCAGACGGCGCCAAATGTGCTCATGTTCTGACGCCTTTTCTATAAGCTAAAGTTGATAGCACCAAGCTAGTTCTATGTAATCCTTTCTTAGTGCTGGTCTATACTGGTTACACCAACAAAGGCATGCACGTGAGAACATCTGGCTAGTTCCAATATGCTCGGAATCAAAGTCTAGCCCAGACATGCCGAGTAGTCGTCCACTTTGAATGCAACATTGTAGCAGTAATTGTTTGCGTAACATTCTTCGCTAATGGAAGACCCATTCTTGCAGTCTGGGACGTATGGATTGTTCCTGTACACATAGTTGGTATACAATTGAGCAAATTCAACATCCAGCTGATTGGCTAAGCGCTTGAGAACAAAATCATCCCAAAACGTTGCATTCAATGGAGAGTTTTTTGGCCATTTACCCTCCGGGTCATATGCGTCACGAGGGGAGTATTCGAATAACCACTGGGGCTCTTCAGGTCCGTTCACCCAAGTCTCGTTCAAAGGCGTATAGTAGTTGTACGCATTGATAATGTTAAAGGACTCATCCTCCACTTCATAATATCTCCAAGATGGATTAGACGGTCCGAGAGGAGTAATAGACTGAGAAATCCAGGCCATATTGATAGGGGTAGAATCATTGGAGTGTAGGATCTTGAACTGGTCCTTATGTGTGTGGCCATAGAAGATATTCGCAATTGTGTACGGCGAGAACCTCTCCACGATTTTGGCAAAAATGTTGGATTGAATAGGGAGTGTGTCACCGTCGCCTGCGGGGATGTGTGCCAAAATCCACACCCTCTGGCCATTCTTTTCACTCTCCACTAATTCATCAATCAAAAACTGCCACTGTCCAAAGAGATCCGGCTCATTCTCCATGTCAATGTAAGAGTACAAGTTTTTCTGGTAGTAGCAGTTCGAGTTTAACGAGATGACTTTAAGACCACGCTCTGTGGTTGTGGAAAATGCCGAGTAATGCGACGTCATTTCAGACTTTAAAGACTCGTTCAACCAACCATTGGAAGTCCACAGCTCGGCTATCAACTCGTCGTTCCAATGGTAAACTGACTCGTTTAGTGTGACGTTGTTCAATCTGTGTGGAGCCAATTGCCCATAGGGGAAGGTGTCATGGTTTCCCAAAGTTGGGAAAATAGGAAGGCCTTTCAAGTAATGCTTCATAATGCCGTACGATCTCAACTCAGCAAGCTTGGTCACGTTGGCATCACAATGAGCCACGTCGTGATCCACAATGTCTCCTGTAAAAATCGAGAACTCGAAGTTCTTAGACTGAGAGTGAGAGGCTATGTAGACCAAACTGTTGTTCAATAAAACTTCTGGTGGGTCACATTCATAGTTACCAAAAGTGGATGCGGGCGTATGTGCCCAGTTCCAGCCCCTATACTTTGGAAAGTCTTGATATTTTCCTGGGTGAAACGTCTCGTTGTCGTAAAAAGCATCCGAGTAAAAGTTAAGAGCAATAGAGCTATCCGCACCAGCATTTTTGTAGACATTTGTGAAGTTGTAGTGGGAGTCAGTCAAGTCTGTGTTATACGATTCTGGGAGGCAGCACAAGCCCTGGGAGCAGTTTGCCTCCAGACCAATCTGGTAGCGCAATTCGTCATGGAAGTCAGAAATGTGCAACACGTTAAACAAATCTCTGTCTTCGTTCTGGTACTCAGGCTCAGAATTGTGAAGTGGCTGTTTCTCGGGCCACATGGAATCCAAATCTATAATCAGAGACAATTCTGGGGTCTCAGGAGCCTTGCAATATTTGCCCTTATAGTGACAGTATGAGTCAAGGGTCAATTTGGAGGACACGTTCATGTGCTTGATCATCTGGATAAAGTCGTTGGAGAATATGTTGATTGAAGTCGTGCTGTCAAAGCTGTCGCCAGCAAAGCTCTCCACATCCGTGTTGTGAGTATTAGTGAAGATGAAGAAGTCCACAAAATTGCATTTGTCATCTTTGTTACGATTCTCCAGAAGGCAGTACTCGTACAAGAGCAAAGCGACGAGATTCTCATACTCAGGTTCTTTTTCAACTATGCTCTTGGCGAACTTCACCTTGTTATGGCACTTCTCGCAGGAGGTTCCATTGAATTGCTTTAACTCCTTTAATTTGGACGTGACGTAATCGCTTTGCTGCGTAGATAATTGTGGCAAGAGGTCAGAGATTATAGAGCCTTGGATAATTTGTCTGCTTTGGATTTGTTTCTGAACCGACTCAATGTTATCGATGGTATGGGCCACCACTAACCCAAAGAAAATGGGTGCGAAAAGGAACCAAATCATGCTTCAGTCGTACGAGAGGCTGAGTAAAAGGGCGGTATTTGCAGATCAGCCGCGGCTCTGTGGAAGAGAGTATCAGCACTGAAGCGATTGTGGAATCAGAATGTTTTAGTTTTTACAACGAGACGCAGAAGTCATGGTTCTTATAAATGCTGTGTCTCGAAAATGCGACAGATTGCGCACCACGTGGCTGAGGAGTGGTTATGGGTTGACACATTCCGCCGCCTTTAAACGCGTACATCCGACTACTTGTAACTTTGAGCTGTTTTGGATTGTTTACTCACTCGTACGCTGTGCATTTATGCTGGAATGCGCCTTCCGGTAAGCTTTTGGTAAATTCATGGCCGAATTGCCACACCGGTTCGTGGGGTTTCTCCGGCATTCAACGCACCTCGTGGGTTGAATTGAACATCAGGTCATTTTGCAATTGGTGGTCTGTGCAGTCCCGGAAGAATTTCCGAAAATGAACCCCTCGGATGCCAACGGGGCAAAGCTCGCAATCACCCTCGGAATGGGGAGGGCTTTGGCTGCGAAACTCCGTGCGCATTGCGCAGAAATGCCGGAAGAGCACATTAACAAGAACAGCCAGCGGAAAGTAAGCTTACGAACATAGGATGCAGGCTTTGCGAAATGGTGGGACTAGAAAATATGCACTATCAAAGTTAGCATTCCTTAAATCTTCTCAGCCAAGTATGTCTGCACCGTTACAGCCGGTGACGACCGCTACAAGATTATTAGTTTACAACATTAATTACATTAAGCCCACTAAGTCTGCTTCTTTTCAGAATCAGTAGCGGATGCAGAGTCAGTATTAGCGTGGGCCGACTCCTTCTCATCCTCATTGGTAACTTGCACAGGCTCCGGGTCGGTCTTCGAGTTATAAAGCACAATTCCATTTTGCCTGGCAAATTTGCGTTCCTGCCTTTTGTACAAGTACAACACAAGCAATGTCCAGAGACACAAGCAGAAAGCACTGGTGGCAGTAAAGGAGTACCCTTTCAAGAATCTGGGGGCTTCCTTTGTTTTCCACACAATCACGGACATCCAGGCCGTGGAAGCCTGGGCCAACATGTTCATCACCACCAAAATCACAGCACGCTTCTGGGCATCCCTACGGCAAATATCGTTTTGCCACGAGTACAAGACCGGAGCCATAGCCCAGCCGAAGTACTGCATGCACCATGCAAACCACTTTGCCCTTTCGGGCACCTCCCAGACGGCCAAAATCACATTGCCTGTGATGTTGAAAACCTGCGAGAGGAATATGGCAGACCAACGGGATTTAAACAAGTCAGCATACATGCAGGTCAAGAAAAGCCACATGATTCCCAAGCCGGGCGTCAAGGCACTGTAATCTTGGAGCTCACCGGGGCCGAATCTGCGGAGGGACTTCAACCACAAAATGTACGCACCAGAAGCACCGTTACTGTTATTCCAACACAACATGTTCCAGAAGGCCAACACGTAGAATTCCCAGGAGGTCAAAATCAGCTTCCAAATGTCTTTGGAGACCAACGACTTGAACAAATGCATCTGAGGTCTGCCTGCAGTATGGTTTTGCTTGAGCTTCTTTCTCAACAAACGGATCTCGTCATCGGTCAACCAGATCGAGTAGCAGTCCGTGGGAGTACCAGGAAGCATGTAAAAACCAATGATGCCCACGGCCACGGACACAATACCATCTATGATGAAAATCCAGCGCCATGCCTCCAAGTTTCCAACTCCCTCGAATGTGCGCATAATGGCGCCGGACACCAATCCAGAGGTAAGCACACCCAAGTACTGGCCAATGTAGTAGACCATGGAACGACGAGCAATCATGGCCGGGTTGAAAATAAAAGTGCCAAAAAGGTATTGGTAGGCCAAGTATGAGGGTGCCTCAAACATACCGATGAGGAACCGGATGGCCTTGAGCTGAGCCAAGGTATTGACCTTGTAGGTACCAATAGTCAAGGCACTCCAGCAGAGATCCAAGCAAGGCAACACGTAGTTCAAGGGAAGGCCATACAATGCGTACATGAAGGGAATCTGGAACACAATGTTTCCCACGCTGAAGAGCACCTGCGTGTTGACCAAGTCGTTCCCCTTCATACCGAGAGATTCCTTCAACCCGCCCACATATGCGTTGTTCAAATTGGTCTGGTCAAGATATTTGACCCAGTATGCCATTAAAGAGTAAAACGTCAAGAGAATGTCGATTTTCCACATGAGCCTGCGCTCTGCGGGTGTGTCGTTCTCATCGAACCACTTGTACCATTTGTGGTTGGACCGGGCAAACTTATTCCAGCGGTACTCATACTCGTCGAAAAAACGCCACCATGGTCTGTTGGCCTCGTCTCGGTATTCCAACAACTCGGGGGCTTCTTTGGTTTCCAGCTCGTAGTTATTGTCTTGCAATCCTACTTTCTGCAATTGGCCGTCTGCTTCCACGACTTCCTCGTCCTCGTCAACTACTCTCCTGACAGGGATGAATCCCCACTTGAGTCTGCTCAAAGGCTCCTTAAGAAAAGACATCTAGTTGCTTACCAAGAAAGTTTAGACGTGCATTAGACGGGGGTAGGTATATATATATATGTGGCGGGCATGAGCGCTGTTCACGTGCTGCGGCTGCGATGGCCGGTTCCGGCCCTGTGGAAGAGTCATCGGCGGTTTTGCAAGAGATTTTTTCTCTTTTTTTTTGGCAGCCGCCGATGGTCCTGTATTTCGGCCTCTAATGATACTATAATACTTGAATTTGGTCCATTGGCCGTACTACAATGGCTCGTCTCCAGCATTCTCGCTAACTATGGAGTCCGATGCTCTTCGCATGCCCGGAATTTCGCGAGGTGAGGCTTTTACTGCACATGGGACTATGTGCACGCTTAATGCACTTCGTTTCTCGACCACACAAGAACTAAAACTTCTTTTCAAACTTCGAGAGGGCTTGGACGGCTTCGAAGAGTGTGGCTTCAAGTGTTTACTCTAGTTGATTTAACATAAATTACCGTTTTGGGCATCCATACAGGGCCGGACTTGGGGGAGCGCACGCCGTGCAAAGATTGGGCGTTGAACATGAGACGCGCATAGTTTCACTGCGTGACTGCATGGTTCAAGCACTAGCTCGTATAAGAGTGCCCGTACACATGAAGAGTAAGGAAAATTTTCAAGATCAGAGAGTGTGGAGTGAAGCAAAAGTCGTTGTGACGGTCTTGCTACCTCTAGAATACATAAAAGTATACGTGTTCATGTAGCCCTTGCCTTGAGAAGACCTCGCAACAATGAGTCATGTTTTAGCCGTGGTGCCATTCTTACCTTCAAAAATTGCGGAGTTATTCAGAGCGCGTGCAGTCAGGAAGGTTTTTTTCTCGGCAAAAAGATTGCAGCACCACAATTTCACACATGGTCTCCCACTGCATTACTCACTGTGGCCCTAAGTGTCTTGACTAACGTTGATCGGACGGGAAACAGTATTTTCCACTTGGTATGGCCGCAACCGAAAGTTCCAAATTGGGGACTGAGTCACAAGCTTTAACCACTTGAATACTCGATATCGTTTGAGCACGAAATTTGGTAGCTTTTCCTTGATCGTTGTAGGTTGAGGCGTCAACTAAACTTCTGGTTCTCTAACTTATGGAATAAGGTCGTACCACGAGACGAGTGCTTCGTTGATTTTCTCGGAAAAATAATAGGTTGGAAACTGACGTATCTCCTGGATGCAGTCGCACCCGTGCATCAGTGCTACTACTCGAACAGCGCTTATCAATACACCACTAAACAGTCCGCCACAATACGAAATGTCCCAGCCACTGAGAAAAAAACTCCTTTTGATGGGCCGCTCAGGGTCCGGAAAGTCCTCTATGCGATCCATTATTTTCTCCAATTATTCTGCCTTTGATACCCGTCGTTTGGGCGCAACCATAGATGTTGAGCACTCTCACTTGAGGTTTTTGGGAAATATGACTTTGAACTTGTGGGATTGCGGTGGACAAGATGCATTTATGGATAATTACTACACAACGCAAAAAGACCACATTTTCAAGATGGTGCAAGTCTTGATTCACGTTTTCGACGTGGAGTCGAAATCCATCAATAAGGACATCGAAATCTTCGTCAAAGCGCTCACCAACTTGCAGAAATTTAGTCCCGACGCTAAGATTTTTGTTTTGCTACATAAGATGGACTTGGTTCAGTTGGACAAGAGGGAAGAGTTGTTCCACATCATGATGGAGAAGTTGCAGAGGATCTCCAACCCGTTCCAATTCAAACTTGTAGGATTTACCACGTCCATTTGGGATGAGTCGCTCTACAAGGCGTGGTCGCTGATTGTGTGCTCATTAATACCCAATATGAATTTGTTCAATAGCACGTTGTTGAAGTTCAATGAGGTTCTCGAAGCAGAAGAGATCATTTTGTTTGAGAAGACTACTTTTTTGGTAATTTCGCTGACTGCATCCATCCAGCGCCAGAAACAGGGCTCCAATCTTTCTAACATTGACGCGTTGGATCCGAAGAGATTTGAGAAGATTCTGAACATAATCAAGACTTACAAGCAGTCTCTTTGCAAGCTCAGGTCGAACTTTACAAACTTAGTCATTCGCGGGCTGAATGGGTCGCATTTCTACATTGATTTTCTCACTGACAACTTGTTCATTATGGTTGTGTTGAAAGACCGGAGTGCCGACGGCAACTACTCAAATAGACAGGAGGATTTATTGGTGTTGGAAAACATCAAGGATGCGAGGGCATGGTTTGAGAAGATCGAAAGCGGCAAGTGAGTGCCCTGGAGCCTTAGTCGGCATTTGGCGATTACTTCGTGATAAAACTACAACTCCGTGTGGGAGCATACGGCGATAGAATACGGCGCCATCGAGGCCCATGCGTCGGTAGCGCTTTAGCATGCCCAGCGGAAAATCTGTGCACCTTCAAAGCTAGATTTCCACCCAATACAGAGGGCCTGCATGGCGGTCTTGCCTGGAATGTTCAGATGCAGTATGGACAATACAGGCGTGATGGAGAAAATCACTCATCACGCGTATGATGAGCGAGCGCGCTGGTATAATTCCATCAGATGCAATTGAAATGAGCAATTTTCCTTGGAACTATTTTTCTTCCCGTCGACCTTGCGCAGGCACCGGATTCCGGCCCCTCTTGGCGGCCACGTCTGAAACCATTAAGCTTTTAGTCTGCGCGCGCTATACGATGTTTTTCTGTAGGCCACACGCTCTCGTTTAACACCACTTCTCTTTGACCTCCAGAGAATCTACCACCCTCCTTATCTCACATTCCAAAATGGGCAAGTTAGTCCAGCTCCTCACCCACCCCAGCGAGCTCTTCGCGGTGATCCAATACAAGGGATTCAAGAGCTCGATGTTCCCGCTCGACCTCACCAATGCGTCCCCCACGTTGATCACCTGCTACGAATACTTGGACTTGACATCCCGGTCGTTTTCTGCGGTCATCAAGGAATTGCATCCGCAGTTGAGAAACGCTGTGATGCTTTTCTACTTGGTCTTGCGTGCTCTAGACACGGTCGAGGACGACATGACTATTGACCCGAAGACGAAGGTGCCGTTGTTGCGTTCATTTCACGAAAAGTTGAACACCAAAGACTGGAATTTCACCGGCAACGGGCCCAACGAAAAGGACCGTGCTGTTTTGGTGGGTTTCGAGAACATCTTGATCGAGTATCACAAGTTGAAGCCTGCCTACCAGGACATCATTAAACGCATCACGCTCAAAATGGGCGGTGGCATGGCTGACTACATTTTGGACGAGGACTTCAACACCAACGGTGTGGAGACCGTGGCCGACTACGACTTATACTGCCACTACGTGGCCGGTTTGGTGGGCGAGGGATTGTCGGACCTCATGGTTTTGGCCGGCTTCGCCAGCCCCGAGGTGCAGGCAAATGACTACCAGCTCTCCGAATCCATGGGTTTGTTCTTACAAAAAGTCAACATCACTCGTGACTACCACGAGGACTTGGAGGACGGCCGGGCTTTCTATCCTAAAGAGATCTGGTCCAAATACACCAGTGCGTTGGGCAATTTTCACAGAATTGCTGGTGAGAAGGAGAACGGAGTAGCGTGCATCAACGAGCTTGTTTTGAATGCTTTGGGCCACGCCACCGACGTTTTGACGTACCTCTCCTTGATCAAGGAGGCCACCAGCTTCAATTTCTGCGCCATTCCACAGGTGATGGCCATTGCCACCTTGGCAGAGATCTACAACAACCCTGCGGTCTTGGAACGTAACGTGAAGATTAGAAAGGGCACGACGTGCAAGCTCATTTTGGAGTCACGTACGCTTCCGGGCGTGGTCAACATCTTCAGGAAATACATCCGGGTCATTAACAAAAAGTCTAATGTCAAGGACCCCAACTACTTAAAGATCGGAATAAAGTTGGGCGAAATCGAGCAGTTTTGCGAGATCATGTACCCTTCCAAGAATGCCGTGCCTCGTGGAGCCCACCGAAACATGCGGAGCATCAATGAAAATATCTTGGCGCGTGGAAACTTCGACGTGGACGGCGAGAAGATCATTCAACAGGAATTGTTCAAGTGCTACGGTGTTTTCTTGTTTTCAGCCACGCTTTTGGCCGCTGTTTTGGTCAGGGTGATAATTTAAGCGGCTGTTTCTGCGACGGCCTTGGCATGCGAACGACGAAAACCAGAGAGGAGTGCCTGTAACAAAAGAGCTTGGAACAGGATTCTTAAAACAAAAGTGGTTTCGAACGGAAAGAACTTTCTGAATTAGAATAGAGCTCCAGAGCACGAGTTCCGATCACGAAACAGACACGAGAGCTCCACATCACGGATTACGTGAGACAGTGCTTGTATAAATAGAAAATAAAGTACACGAAATATCTTAGCTCGTGACCATGGAGCCAAGAAGCAAGCGCGTACGATACTCAAAGTGCTATATAGCACCGCCGGGCGTGTGCCATTATACTCTTCAATGTTATCGTACTGCACACAAGGCGTATCCACATCAAGCCTCGCACTGCCCCGCCAAGGCACCATAGAAACTACACAGCCGATTATTTTACGGTCACGCCGGTTCTGAGGCAATCTGATATAAGAATCAGGGTAAGACTTTCAAGAGACCAGTACAAACACGACGATCCCTTTCGCACGATTTAGCAATTTTACACGAATTGGCAATTATACACGAATTGGCAATTATACACGAATTGGCAATTATACACGAATTGGCAATTATACACGAATTGGCAATTATACACGAATTGACAACTACACACGAATTAGCAGAACAGTTAAAGACTACACACTAACCTTTCAATTTCATGGAGTTACCGGTCAAAACCATAAAGTGGCTGGTGTATGAGCACGTGACGCCTATATTACTCCAAGTGTCCAATGGCCCGTGTCCCCTAATTGCGTTGGTTAATACGCTACTTTTAGCGGAGGATATTCTGCAGCGGCTGGAGACGCCGCGGGATCCAGCCGAATTGGCCAACCTCCGGAGACTACTCAAAGGCCACGTGGGCGGCAAGGTGTTGTGCACGGATGTCATTGCCGCTTTGGGTGATATTCTCTTAGCCACCCCGGATTTGGACCAGACCGTCCTAGACAATTTGCTCAACAGCCTTCCGCTCCTTCATACAGGCCTCGAAGTCAATCCGAATTTGGTTACGGGGAGAGTCCACCAATCCGACTTGGCGGCGCAGGTGTTCAGCGCTTTTGGCCTAGATTTCATGCACGGCTGGTGCATTGCCCCGGGCGAAAATGAAGACGGCGACAACCCCTACTCGGTATTTGTGGAACATCAGGACTTCAATTCCATACAGGATTACATCCTCCGTCATGAAAGCTCGTCTTCCCTGCACCAGGCGCAGAAGTGGCTCTGTGAGAACAGCACGCAGCTTACGAGCCATGGATTGCAACTAATGCATCTGCAACAACTTCCCGAGACAGTGTCGATTTTTTTCCGAAACAATCATTTTTCGACGCTCTACAAGGCCGACGATGTCTTTTACCTCTTACTTACCGATGGCTCTTTTGATAAATCCTCAGGTTATGTGTGGCAGTCCTTAACCAGTATTCTGGGTGCCGGTGACTTGTTCTATTCTGGCGATTTCTCGCCGATTCTGGCGTCCACCTATGCTCCCGGTGAACACTACGAGATCGAAGACTCGGAAGATATGCTACTTGTGCTGCAGATTCAGGAGGAAGAGGATTCGAACTACGCCGCTCAGCTCCAGAAACAGTACGACCAAAGGCGCAAAAGGCTGAAAAGTAAACCAGACCTCCCGGGTAAAAAGGACTCGGGGAAATCAAAGAAGTCCGCTTTGCCAAGGAATTCGAAGCAGACAGTTGAAAAGAAACCACTGCCAAAACGCAAATCTCTCTGCGTAATTATGTAACGAGAACTCGAAACATATCCCAACATCTTTTCCACATATTCTCATTCTATATTATACAATTACTCCTTTTCCGTGGCCTTGTCAAACTCATCCGCAACGTCACTGTCCACGTCTGATTTGGCCTCTTCGTCATCATCTCCTTCGTACTCCATTGGGTCGTATTCGGACCGAATGTTGTCCATTTTCTTCAACTCGTCGGTATTGGGCTCACGTAACTTGAAGTTGAGCACATCCACGGTGCTGTCGTGCAAAAAGCGGTTGATTTCCGTGTTGGTGGATGCTCTGTATTTTTTCAACTCCACCTTGCCAGAGATGGGGCTGTAGTAAGCTGCGCGGCGCTTCTTTGAGTCATTGTCAGACACGAACTTGATGGCCAACTCGCCGTACGGCTTCTTGGACCGCTGGTAGCTCATGTCATAGTTCTTGTGATGGCGGAACCGGAAACTCTCCAAGTTTTCATCGTCGTCCGCCAACGAGTTGGCCGGCTGTTCTCTCTCCACTGAGTCCAATTTCTCCCGCAATTCCCGAAGTGACTGTGGGTCCTTGTTCTGGTAAAGACTCACCCACTCGCCGTCCTCCGAGGTGATGGGCCGGTAAATGGCACACTTCAATGCATCTTTCTGCAAAGCCGCATCATATGCGTCCTTCTCCTGCCTCTTCAACGCCTGTAACTCTCTGCCAATCGAGGCAGAGCCAGTGAATTTCACGGTCAAGTATTTCGTGTCCATCATAGCCGTATCCGGCAAGAGTTGGAACGTCAGCACTGCACGTAAGTGCTTCTTGCGGGGATGTCTGAACAGCTCAAAGTTGGAAAACGACTCCTGTGCATCGTCGAAGCTCTTCTCCACGGCCTTCAACTGCGATTCCGGATCCGCCTTATCGTCGGCCTCCTTGAGAAGACTGGCCGCCTTTTCCTCCAGCTTCACTGCTGACTGGCGGTCGGCAATGTACTCAGTTCTTCTCAAGAAAGACACACCTGGCTCGGACTTGTTGATCTTGCCGATTCCTGCGTCTCTGAGCAAAGCCCTGTCTTTGGCGTGTAAGGGAATGGCATTGTTGCTGAAAATCACGTCGGGGTTGCTGCCGTCCAAAAAGCCATGCACGTCCAAGGGATTCATGGTCATGCCGAAATCATCGTCGATTTGGCCCACGAATTGGTGGAAGTTTTCTTTGCGGAAGAGGGAACTCAATAGACTCTGGTGCTCCTGCTTCGGGGACACTCGCTCCGTGGTGTTGTATTTGATAAACTTGGGGTTCAACGGCGGCGCAGGCAAGCTGTTCGTGTACCGGATCTTGGCGATGTAGTCCTGCCGTACTGGTTTGTGGCTCATGGCGGGTGGTGCTGGGTGACTACGGTGCTTGGGGCACTTTGGTGAGCTCGTTTTTTCGGCGTGCGAAACTCAAAAGTTGGGTAGTGTATTTTGTTCCGATTTAAGCACACAACTACTATCGTGCAGACGTGTTCAAGTCAGCCTTTCGGGCGTATTCTGATCTATTCGCAGCGACTCGCTGCTTGGCATTGTCACTACTCCAACGTGCGCCGATTGAGTACACTCCCTAGCGCCGATTGAGTACACTCCCTAGCGCCGATTGAGTACACTCCCTAGCGCCGATTGAGTACACTCCCTAGCGCCAAGCACGGCTTGCTTCACATTAAAACTTCTTGATGATGTTGAAAAAGCTCTCACCCTGGGTACGAGCAATATCCAACTCCAAATCGGAAACCTCACGTGACCCATCGCCGCCTGCAAAAGTACCGGCGCCCCAAGGGGAGCCTCCGTGCACCTGCGAGTTGTCTGCCTGGCCCGGGTGCGCGTATCCCAAAGGCACGTACACCATACCGTGGTGCACCAATGTGGACAAGGTGCTGATAGCCGTGGTTTCCTGGCCTCCCCCCAAAGTGCCGGTACTCACAAAGATTCCTGCAGGCTTGCCCCGCAAGCCCTGGCCGGCCCAGAGAGCGCCAGTTTGGTCCCAAAAAGCCTTGAACTGCGTGGGGAAGTTTCCGAAACGGGTGGGGATTCCGAACAAGAATGCATCGTAGTCTTTTAAAGTGTCAACCGTGGCCTCGGGCAAATCCGACTTGATTCCGCCCAACTTCTGGACCAAAGACTCGGGCAAAGTCTCCTTAACTTGGAAGATATCTGCCACTCCGCCGGCAGCCGCAATGCCCTGTTTCTGGGCCAATGCCAATTTGCCGATGTGCTGGTAAAGGGAGTAGGTGATGATAGCAGTTTTTGGTGCCATTGTGTCAGGTGTTATTTTGATGTGAATTGAGACAGGTGTTGTTTTGATGTGAATTGAGACAGGTGTGCTGGGTCGCTAAAGGGGTTTCACTCTTTATATTAGAACCTATGGCTGCTGGGCGGGAGCCGCATTTACTAATACTTAGTAAAGGCGGGTTGCTTTGTGCAGGTGACCGGTGTACTGTTTCTTGCTATGGATCGCGGTGAAAGCGTTAAGCGCGGCGCTGTGCAGGAACGCTGGACTATCTTGGGGCATGACGTCACGGATGTTGAATTTCAAGATGGAAACTACATGTATTAGCCGTCATACTCTGTGGGGTCGACTCCGCCGAAACAGAACACTTGATGAGACTCAGGCTTGTCCAAACGCTCCAAGATGTTGATGTCCAAGTCGATCTTGCCCAAGTTCGAGCCTTCGTGCAATGTATCGCTCGTGCCGTGGCTTGCAGGCAAGATGTTGAAGTTCTCCTTAACTCTGCTCTTGGTGGCCGTCTTGACCAATGGGATGAAGCCCTGCAAGTATGACCATTTCAACAAGATCTCGATCTTGGAGATCTTGTAAGTGTGCTCCAACTCCAACAACTCGGGGTCTTGGAGCTGCTGGCCCTGAGTCAATGGCGAGTAAGCCTCTATGAGGATGTTGTGGCTGGTCAAGTACTCGCGCAACTTCACCTGCGGCAGCCATGGGTGCAACTCCAATTGGTCAACTGCTGGTGTCACCACAAATCCATCACTGTTCAACAACTCCTCAATGTGTTTGATACCGAAGTTGGAAACACCAATGGTGCGGATCTGAAGTACGTCATTTCCGGGATGCAAGTAGAACTCCTGCAACGCCTTCCACGTGCCGATTCTCTTGTCTTTGGAGGTGTTTGGGGAGTGGATCAAGACCAAGTCCACGTATCCAATGTACTCCTTGACGTCTTGAGCGATCTTGGCCACGGCCTTCTTCGTCTCGTCGTAGCCTTGGTCGGTGTTCCACACCTTGGTGGTGAACCAGATATCTTCTCTGGAGACATTCTCGTTGTCAGCAATGAACTGTCCAATTGCCTGCGCAGCCTCCTTTTCGTTGTGGTACACCATGGCACTGTCAATGTGGCGGTACCCCTGAGATAAGGCTTCATACACCAAATCAAACGTCTCTTGGGGAGGCAATAGGTAGAGCCCGAATCCGGCCACGGGTATGTAGTTGCCGTTGTTCAACTTGTACTTGGTCGTCTGGGTCAATTGTTTGGCCACGGTTTGAATTGTCATTTTGAAAGAATTAATGGGGGTTCTGTAAAAGAGGCGTCGTTGGGGAGGCGCGGGCCGGCGACTTTATATTCCCGGTTGCAATGCCGCCACAGAGTGCGCAATAGTTGCTCGTCTGTGTGCAGGACCGACGTGGCCCATTGATTGGGGAGGCGCTGGGCAAGTAGGGATGAGCGTGCAGCACGCAAACTGGCGGAATCTGTCCCGGCAGATCCCTGGGCTGTAGAGCCCGCGTGCACGTGACATGCCCGGTTTGGGGGTGAAACGTTACGCCTCTGGCGGCGGATTCCAAGCTGACGCCAGAGCAGGCTCCGACTCCAAGCACGATCTTGACGCTAAGCACGATCTTGACGCTAAGCACGATCCCGGCGCCAATTCCAATTCGGTGCGGAGAAGCAGAGCCAGAGGGCCCCCAGTTCTGGTGTTGGGGGGTGCGCACTCATCTATCGCCCACCAAAAACACCACTGCGCAGATAACCGATAACAGAGCGTCAAGTCACCCGTGGAAACAGCTTTCAAATTTTGCAAGACCCCGAAAGCACATCATGTCCTCTAGAAAAAAGACCCTTTTGAAAGTGATCATTTTGGGCGACTCTGGCGTGGGCAAAACCTCCCTTATGCAGCAGTTCGTCAACAACAAGTTCTCCCACCAATACAAAGCCACCATCGGCGCCGACTTCTTGACCAAAGACTTGACCATTGACAACAAAACCGTCTCGTTGCAAATCTGGGATACCGCTGGGCAGGAGCGGTTCCAGAGTTTGGGCGTGGCCTTTTATAGGGGCGCCGATTGCTGTGTTCTATGCTACGACGTGACCAACGAAAAGTCGTTGAACAATTTGTCATCGTGGAAAGACGAGTTTTTGATCCAGCTGAACGTGGCTAATCCACAAGATTTCCCCTTCATCATCATCGGCAACAAAATCGATGTGGATGAGTCCAAGAAGATCCCATCTTTGCAGAAGAAGTTGATGAACATCACCAACAATCAATTGGGCGGAATGAAGTATCCCGTGTTCGAAACAAGCGCCAAAGACTCCATCAATGTGGAGGTTGCATTTGAGGTGATTGCTAAGATGGCGTTGCAGCAGGAGGAGTTGAATGAGGGCTCCAGAAATGACATGAATGATGATTACAACGACGCCATTAATATCCACTTGGAGAACTCTCTGTCAGGATGTGCATGTTAGCGCCCTGGCGGAGTGGAAGGGACTTGTACTTAGTCGTCAAGTTCGTGGCTCCGAGCCTAGGATGTTGTGCGAAGGTCAATGCTTGAAACTAAAGCCGGGTTTACGATCAAGGTCTCATGAATCAATGATCAGTTAGAGTTCTTTGAAATTTTCCTTTGACCGGTTCAGCTGAAGCTACTGCAGGTCGTTCGGTCGTTTATCTGTTCATTTGTTCATTGTTCATTTGTTCATTTATCTGTTCATCCATTTATCTGTTCATCCATTTATCTGTTCATCTAATTTCCCTTATTTGTTCATTTATTTCTTCATGTTGTTCATTATTGATTCATCCATTCGCTCATTCATTTGTCTTTTCATATAATCTCACTTGAATCGTGGAATTGAGATGAATACTCAATCTTCTCCCGTGTCTGCTCAGTCCTACTTTGATGGAATGCGACGTCAGATGCAGAAGCTTGAAAGTGGCTACTCTGTTGGGTTATGTACTTCCATCCTCTCAAGTTTATGGGTAGTGTGGCACTGGATCGGAAGCTTTGTGTCCGTAAATAAACAGTTTTGATTAGCGGGTATATACCGTACCTTGGTGTGGGCAGAATCTGTCCTGTGGATCGTCCCCCGTCGGGTGTTTTTTGGCGGACCTCCCAACAGCCACGAACGCGAGCTAGTTCCGGATTATATGCAGCGCTCGGACACTCTATTTCAAGCAGCTGCACACAAGCTTCAACAAAAGATCCGCAAGGGCATTGCCCGTCTTAATGTTGTTATTGTTGTTCTGGTGGTTCTGGTACTGCGGCTGTTGCTGCTGGTACGGCTGCTGGGCAATGGGGGAACTGTCCCAGTGTGCAGGAATATTGCCGGAAGTGGAGTTCTGGATGTCAATCACCAACACACCGGCATTTTTGCGGTCCATGTGATGACTCAAATTCGACTCCGTGCACATCTCGTCGATCGCCGGCTTCAACTTGGCCACGCCGTTTTGAGAATGCAACCCTTTGCCCACAATCACCCGCAACTGCGGCTGGCCCCGCCGGACAGCTTCACTGATGCGTTTCTGCAAGATCCACTTGGCCTCCTTCACGTATAATCCGTGCAAGTCGATTTCGTCGGCGGCGGAGTCCGAGTTGTTCTGCACAAAGACGTACTCCGCGGCTTTCTTGTTGTAGTTCTCGGCCTCCTCTAAAGCCTGCTTCAGTTGTTCGCTGAGCTCATGCGCCCGCTGCTTATCGCCGGCCTTGAACGCCTGTTGTGATTCCTGGGCGAGTCTGCTGCGCTTGTCGTAGAGCCTGTTGGCCTGGTCGCGAAAATTCTTGTACGAGCTGTCGGTAGCGTGGTTATAGTCCCTTTCGTCAAAGAGGGCAGCGCCTCTGTTTATTACGCTGGTCATGTTGGCGGTGTCCACGTAGATGGGGCTGAATGTGTTTGTTTACGCCGCGCCGATGCGCACCCGTACACCATGCTTATATCGCTGAGCCGTGCTCCTTTGGTCTTCAGCCTCCTGTGCTGATGTGACTATCGTGCACGTAATGTCCTCCGTCGTGTCTACAAGTTTGTCGTATCTAACAGTATTCAAGTGACTACTTACTTCTTGGCAGCCTTCTGAGCAGCCTTGGTGACCTTACCGGCCTTGTCGGACTTCTCAACAGCCTTGATAACACCAACAGCGACGGTTTGTCTCATGTCTCTGAC
>NKYX01000028.1:0-105403 GCA_002370475.1 Metschnikowia drakensbergensis | reverse complement strand
ATTGTATTATAGTATTAATTAATATTTATATATTACATATATTGTATTATAGTATTAATTAATATTTATATATTACATATATTGTATTACAGTATTAATTAATATTAAACTCATTATATCTATCTTATTTCCTTTTATATATTTTATTATGTTAATAATACCAATCCTATTTATTATCTCATTAAATATTGAAATATTTATTAATAATCTACTATAAATAATAATAGATTTCGTCTACAAATATTATACCTTTATATGGTTATATCAATATACGTCATCATTATAAATCCTTCTTAACACATTTTTCCGTCTTAGTGATACTTTAGTCAAATGTCTCGTATCCTCCTATTCTTATTACTCTTCCTACAGATCTTTGGTCAGCTTCCTTGTATTATGTGAATGAAGAATTTATATGACATTAGGTCACTGTGTCCGCTGCCTTTTGAGGTAGCGTATGTTATAGTTTATTATTTTGGAAGATAGCTTAAGTAATATAGCTTTGAGTCATTGATAGCTTTAAGTCATTGATAGGTTAGAGTATTATAGCTTTGAGTATTATAGCTTTGAGTATAGCTTTGAGTATAGCTTTGAGTATAGCTTTGAGTATTATAACAATTAGAGCTGTTATAGCATTTGGAGCTGTTATAGCTTTAAGTATTTATAGCTTTAAGTATAATGCTTTAAGTAAGTAATAACATTTGAGTATAGCAATAAAGTCAATGATCGCTTAAGAGCTGTAAAGCATTTGAATAATTCATAGCTTTAAGTATTTTATAGGCTTTAAGTATTCTATAGCATTTAAATAATTTTTAACATTTGAGTATTATAGCTTTAATTATTATAGCATTCGAGTAAGTAATAGCTTTAAGTAACTTATAGCATTTAGAGCTGTTATAGCTTTAAGTATAATGCTTTAAGTCTTTATAGCTTTGGAGTTGTTATAGCATTAGGGTCTTTATAGCTTTAAGTAATTTATAGGTTTTAAGTATTCTATAGGTTTTATATCTATAGGTTTTATATCTATAGGTTTTATATCTATAGTTTTATATCTATAGGTTTTATATCTATAGGTTTTATATCTATAGGTTTTATATATCTATAGGTTTTGAGTATTCTATAGCTTTAGAGCTGTTGTAGCATTTGAGTAATTTGAAGCTTTTAAGAAAGTAATAGTTTGAGTATTATAGCTTAGAGCTTTTGAGCTTTTAAGTATTTTATAAGTTTTAGGTAAGTAATAGCATTTAATAATTCATAGCATTCAAGTATTTTACAGCTTTAAGTATTTATGGCTTTAACTATTATAGCTTTATGTATTATAGCTTTAAGAACTATAGCTTTAAGTATTATAGCATTTAATAATACATAGCATGTAAGTAAGTAATAGCATTTGAGTAATTCATAGCTTTGAGTATTATAGCTTAAAGTATTATAGCTTTAAGACATTGATAGCTAAGTACTATAGCTTTAAAGCTGTCAATGCATTTGAGTAATTCATATCACTAAGAATTCCATAGCTTTAAGTAATTCATAGCTTTAAGTAATCTACAGCTTTAAGTATTATAGCTTTAGAGCTGCTAATAGCATTTGAGTAATGTATAGCATTTGAGTAATTATAGCTTTTAAGTCATTGATAACTTTGGAGCTGTCATAGCATTTGGAGCTGTTATAGCTTTGAGTATTATAGCTTTGAGTATTATAGCTTTATGTATTATAGCTTTGAGTATTATAGCTTTATGTATTATAGCTTTGAGTATTATAGCTTAGAGTATTGATAGCTTAGAGTTTTTTAGCTTTTAAGTATGTTGTAGGTTTTATATATTCTATAGCTTTAAGTATTATAGCTTTGGAGCTGTTACAACAATTAGAGCTGTTATAGCTTACATAGCATTTAAGTAATTCATAGCTTTTAAGTATTCTAGAGCTTAGAGTATTACAGCTTTAAGACTATAGCTGAGTATTACAGCTATAAGTACTATAGCTGAGTATTACAGCTATAAGACTATAGCTGAGTTATAGCTAAGTACTATAGCTTAGAGCTGTTATAGCATTTTAGTATTATAGCTTTAAGTATTTATAGGTTTTAAGTATTATGGCTTAAAGTATTATAGCTTAGAGCTGTTAAAGTTTTTAGTTTTTGTAGCATTTGAATATTATAGCTTTAAGTAAGTAATAGCATTTGAGTATAGCATTAGAGTCATTGATAGCTTAGAGCTGTTAAAACAATTAGAGCTGTTAAAACAATTAGAGCTGTTATAGCATTTAAGTAATTATAGCATTTGAGCATTAAAGCATTTTAGTATTATAGCTTTAAGTATTATAGCTTAAGGTATTTATAGCATCTAAGTATCTATAGCTTTGGAGCTGTTATACTTTAAGTCATTGATAGCTTTTGAGAAACCTATGCTTTTGGAGCTTTTATAGCTTAGAGTATTCTATAGCTTTGAGTAACTTAAAGATTTAGAGCTGTTACATTTTGGAGCTGTTACAATTGGAGCTGTTGTAGCTTTTAATTCTTTTATAGAGTTTATATATTAGCATTTAAGTATTCTATAGGCTTTATATATCTATATGTTTTAAGTATTTCTAGCTTTAAGTATCATAGCATTTTAGTGTTATAGCTTAGAGCTGTTATAGCATTTGAGTAATTCGTAGCTTAGTATTGATAGCTTTAAGTATTATAGCTTAGAGCTGTTATAGCATTTTAGTATTATAGCTAACTACTATAGCTAAGATTACAGCTTTAGTATTACAGCTTTAAGTAGAGCTAAGCACTATAGCTTTGAGTGTTATAGCATTTGGCGTCCTCACACGTGCTACAATGAGAAAATACCCCGGTGAAACTATGGCTACCCCTCCTATTAAATTCAATATCGTCTTTAAATAATTTTAGGAGTTGGTACATTGTAGAAAACGGAAGATAACGATTTCATTAGAGATTCAAAGGCGGGAAATAATCAGTGTTGCACCATTTATACCTTTCAGGATGCATTATACTAGGAGCTAGCATGCTAGTCACAGAGAACCAATGTCATCTCATCAATTGGTAGAGAACTTCTCTCATACCAACGTCTTGGTAACGAAGTGGATAGCAACACTTTTCTGAAAACTCTACCGCCTCTACCGCCACCGACTCTGTGGATGTAGTTCTCTTGGCAAGTCGTTGATACCGACAAACTTGTTATCGGTGGCCACCAACGGTGATCAAGATTCGGAGATCTGAACACGTTCATGATGGTCTCGCGAGGTAAGTCGCGTGGATACCAGAAACAGTGAGTTGTGCCTTCACCTTGGCCGTCAAGGTCTCTTAGATGTGGTGTTACAGAAGATACTGGGTGACGGAATGGAGTCAAACGTCGAATTGACTGCTCCCGTCTTCTTGACCAAATTCGACTGCGTTTTTGGTGACTCCAAGACTGGGCTTGGTGGCGACAGCCTGGGTGGTCACTACTTGAGATGCTGTAGATTCTTATACTTATTTTCTTGTATTAAAGATTCTTATGTCTCATATATATCTTCTGATATATACTAAATAGCGGAGACCGGCCCTACGTCTTGTATTTGTGGATGTTTCTTTGGGTAATATTCACTTACGTTTAATGATTATAAGTGATTTACGGGCTGGGACACGCCGACTAGCCACGGTTGGGGCTACAGTGACACCCGTACATCTGGGGTATGCTGCTGAGATGTCCCGAGTGTATGCAGGTTGTAGTATCTAGCTGTTGGCGTTAGCATTAGCATAGCTGTATTAGCTGTTAGCATTAGCCGTATTTACCAGCTTTAGCTGTTTAGTAGTATTACCAGTATCTAGCAGTGTAGCATTAGCACTATTTAGCAGTGTAGCATAAGCACTATTTTGCTGTATTTACCTGTTTAGTAGTATTTTACCTGTCTTTATGAGTTTTTAGCAGTATTTTACCTGTATTTAGCACTATTTAGCACACTAGCACTATTTAGCACACTAGCACTATTTAGCATTTTTAGCATTAGCACTATCTAGCACTTTTTTACCTGTATTTATGAAGGCTGGCAGTATTTACCAGTATATAGCTGTTAGCACTATTTACCACCATTTAGCACTATTTACCACTATTTAACTGTATTTAGCGGTATTTACCTGTATTTAGCTGTATATAGCATTAGCACTATTATAGCTGTATTTAGCATTAGCATTATTGTAGCTGTATTCAGCAGTAATTACCAGTATTTACCTATATTTATCTGTATTTATCTGTATTTATCTGTATTTATCTGTATTCACCTGTATTCACCAGTATTAAGCTGTTTTAAGCATTAGCAGCCAGTATTTAGCTGATTAGCTGTTTAGCTGTATTTAGCATTTTAGCTGTTTAGCTGTATTTAGCATTAGCCGTATTTACCAGTATTTACCATCTGGCTATCCAGAGTGACGGGCAAAAGATAGCAGAAGAATTCTTTAAGATCCGGGGTTGTTTCCAGACAAATCAATGCCAAGGCACTTCAATAGGTGAGCCCATATTGTCGGCTTCTTGCAATCCTCTTCTTTATTATGACATATCGTGATTGAATCCGAGTATTACTCCACGGATTTCTCCATGATCAATGTTCTGATCCACAAGACGTTTATTACTAACCATCCCTTGCTACAGGTGTCTGCACATCCTGGATATGTACATGTTGTTTTGCTCACTCAACTCCGCTAGGCTCAAAATCTAGCACTATTAGTACTATTTAGCTGTTAGCATTAGCTGTTAGCATTAGCTGTATTTACCTGTATTTATCTGTATTTACCTGTATTTCGCATTAGTAGTCTTTTACCAGTATTTAGCATTAGCTGTATTTTACCAGTATTTACCACTATTCAGCACTATTTAGCACTAATCAGCTTTATTTAGCATTTTTAGCATTAGCAGTATCTAGCATTAGCACTATTTAGCACTGTTTTACCTGTATTTATGAAGGCTAGTAGTATTTACCTGTATTTAGCTGTTAGCTGTATTTATCTGTATTTAGCATTAGCAGTCACCAGTATTCAGCTGTTGAGTAGTATTTTAGCTTTATTTACCTGTTTTTACCAGTATTACCTGTATTAAGCTGTTTTTAGCATTAGCAGTATCTACCAGTTTAGCTTTAGCACTATTTACCAGTTTAGCTTTAGCACTATTTACCAGTTTAGCTTTAGCACTATTTACCAGTTTAGCACTATTATCTGTAGTTACCAGTATTCCCTGTATCTATCTCTATCTACATTAGCACTTTCAGCTACAAGCAAAACTTTAAACTATTCTTAACATACTGGAGACTGTTATATACCGGACTGGCCCCAATCTAGTCACATGAAAACAGAGCTCGCAGATTCCGGCCCAAGACTCTTGCATGGGCCGTTGGATGCTGGAGGCAGTCCCGGGCATCGTAGTGACTGACTTATATGCACCGCCAAATCATGCCTTTCCAGAGGCCGCCACGGCTCCAAGGGCGCCGGTTTGCTGAAACAAGCGACAGCCCGGCTATGAGGGGTACAGAATATGCAAAATTGCAGAGTCTTTTACGATGCCAAATGGCAACACAGACTTCGGGTTTGAAGCATTTTTTTGATTGTCTAACGTGAAATTTTGGTGTTTCTCGGGAAAGATGCAAATTAAATATCCTTGAGCGGCCGCTGCCCTGAGTCTTGTGTTTTTTTTATTTTTGGTCTCTTTTCTTTTGTCTCTTTTCTTTTGTCTCTTCTCTTTTGTCTCTTTTCTTTTGTCTTTTTGATCTCTATTTGTCTATTTTGGTAACTGCTCCTTGACAGCACTCTGCAATCTTCCATACCGATATGGCTTCGCTCAACTCTTGGTGTACGGGTCTGCCCTTTTCGGTACCCTCGGTTTTCCCGCTGCGTTGCCGGCCACAGGCTTCAGGAGAGGCTGGCCGTCCCAGAAACCCTTCTCTGGCATCTCCGGAATTCTGGCTTCTCACTGACCCACTTTCAGCCGCACACTTGCCAAATCGGCCCGTTTGCATGCGGCCTTTTTGTCCTGGGGTAGCCGGGTGCACGGGTGTTTGCCAATTCCGAGGGCTCCCAGCGGACTAGCAGTTGGCCGGGAGTTTTTACGACCGCTGGGTTAGAGCCCTTTTGTCATCACCCTTTGGCTCACCTGTCCTCCATAGACCCGTACATCCCTCCATAGACCCTTTTTCCCTCCCGTTTATTTCTCTACAACCACACCAACTATTGTGGGCTCTGTTTCGACTCCCACATTATGGTCTCTCAAGCAAACGTATCACTAATATGATTATCAATCTGGCGCATCTAACCCACTTTCCATTGTGTGGTTCTGCAAGCAAATGTTTTGCTGCACAGGCGTGGCGAGGTCCAGGATTTCCGTGGCTAAAGAAATTGGCACAGTCAACGGCAAAGACATCAGTCTCAAACGAGCTCAATGCAAACATCAATGTCTCAAACGAGCTCAATAGCCTGCAGAAACCTGCATCAACCCCAGTGCCCTTCCCAAGAACTCAAATCAACAGAGACTATCCGGTGGAGGACTGTGCACTCGACGCCATTCAGACCACGGCCGCTAGACTGTGTGCTAGCGTACTGCATGGTATGCGCGGCCTGCATGCCGCATCGTCCCACCTTATCTTGATCATGCATCCGGTGGGAGCTACGCCATTCTGTGCTGGCCTCAGAGCTGGAGTCTGCCTCTGCATCCTTCAAGATGCACCTTCATCATTTAAAGGCACTCTTCCTTGAATGCACCTCACCTTCAGCTCTTCAAGCTATCCAACAGCTGTTCAGCTCTTCAAGCTATCCAACAGCTGTTCAGCTCTTCAAGCTATCCAACAGCTGTTCAGCTCTTCAAGCTATCCAACATCGTCCAGAGGTCAGACAGCCCTTCAACGAATTCCAATTCCACAACAAAGCTTGTAACATAGATCACATGCACAAGGAAAACAACGACCTCCATCACTCAAGCGGAGGCCAATTTCACGAACAAATGACTCCCCGATATCTCCACTCGCATCGGGATGAGCGGCGGTCGTCTGGTGGCTCTTGATTTGCTCTTTGCCTTAACTCATCCGGCGCCTTGGCTTCGCATCCATGGGCACCACACCCACTTGCAGCACGATCTGTTCGGGAACCAAGTCCATCGAAAGGTAAAGTATTGCCAAGCGGGTTGCAAATTCCAGCGGCTGTCTCGAGAGTGTCATCTCAAGTAGCACATGTTAAAAGCATCATTGTCCACTTTGCCGGAATCGGCAAAGGCAAGTGGAAGCTCTCGTCTTTCTGCTTCACTTGGCATATCTTCTTTATCAGCGCGGACTGCAGCCAGGCCTCAAACAAGGCCAAGCGACACCTCACCTCTAAGAGCCCCTCAGCTTCTCCAGTAATCGCTCATGTCCCCGGCTCTAAAGCGTGTTTTTCTTCTGCATCAACTTCACCCACGAGAGCCTCCGGAACTTGTTGCGGTACACGATTTCCTGAATGGCCTGGATCCACCTGTTCTTGTCGCTCTTCAGCGAGGCGCCGAAATCAATAATCTCGCCGTTTGCAAATTTGATCTTGAACATGTTCTCCATCAAGAAAATGTCGCTGAAGTTGCGGTAGTTGCCCGACGACTTGGACATGTTCTCGCGGTCCACGTAGATCACCTCCACCACCTTTTCAAGGTTGATCTTGGCCCGTGTCTTGTGGGAAAACTCGCTGTGCGCCACCAAAGACGTGCCCTCCAACCGGAACCACCGTTTTTTCCATGCATCACAGTCTCCGCCTTCCTGGTGCAAATAGCCCTCCAATCTCAAATGCCTCTCGTGCTTCAAGTCTTGCAAGTTCTCGTATGCCGATTTGATGCTCCGGGGCAACACCTCGTACTCCTTTAGCTTCGGAATGTAGAGCATCTTCACCTCCAATGTGCACACGGGGTACGCCTCTCTCTTGCCCGAATTGCCCCACTCGTTGAAGCACTGCACCCGGAACGTCTGCGCTTTGCCCGTGACCTGCAGCTCGTAATTGTCCATATCGATGTAGCACCTTGCAAACGACCCGTCCGTGGCGAAGATGTTGTCGTACGTGTCCTTCACTTCGTTGGGCACGAACTTGCTCGTGGTGATGATTTCCCTGGACCCGAACAACCGCCCGAGCTTCGTTTTGGACCGCACGACCTTCCTCTCGTTCACCTCTTTGTACCCCACAGCGGCCTTCTCGTATGTGGCTTTCATGGTCAAGATAAACTGGAGCGGATGCTCGCCGCCTGCAAGCAACTCAAACTCTTTATTGATGGCCACACGCTTGTCGTTCATGTTATAGTCTGGTGTCTTGATACAGTGCACCCCGTTGTCCAATGTGATGTTGAACTTGGCTTTGCGCTTGTTGAGGTCGGGCACTTGAATGTTGGTCACGTCCAACACCCGGAAGAAAAGTTTTCCCTTCTCCAACGAGGCTTTCTCCGCTTGATTATCGATGCACTTTGCAGCTTTCTCCGCTTGATTATCCATGCACTTTGCGGCTTTTTCTTCATCCACGTTCACCTTCTTGACGGTTCCCTTGGCGATGCTCTGGTAAACAGCTCTGTGTTCGGAAAGACTCACCTGCTCACTGGCAAGAGTGGAGGGCACCGTGACGGTGCTCAAGCCGTTTTTGTGTTCTCTCAACTTGGGGTTGTTCAACTCGTTTTCCTTGGCCTTGTCGTGGTTCACCATCGGATTCATATTCAAGTCTGCAACCGCAATTTTGGCCAATGCTCGTGGCGACCCCGGCGGTACGTTTGTAGATTCACGAAGAGGAGAGTTCGTCAAGTCGACACTGGGCGGTTTGGCAAGATAGACTCCTGTCACCGAACCATTGTTATGCACCACGCGAACAGGAGAGCCCAACTTGATGGGCGACCCTCTCTGAAACTTTTCCCTTTTTTTCGCTTGCTCTGGCTCCTTGTTCTTCGGTGTCTCCTGCACCTGTAGCTTGTGCTTCTTCATCGGCGTGTCCAAGGTCACTGGAGATCCGTCTCTAGGGGTGTTCACCTGGATATTTGGCGCTGAAAGCCTGTGTTCTAGGTCGAACATGGCCCGGAATGTCCCGCTTTTAGGCTCGCTGGAAAAGCTTCCATTCCTAAACGGGTTTGTGGAGGACACCCTTCTCACCACCGGCTGCACAATTGTTTCGGTGGAAGATCTCTCCATTTCCAGCTCCAGTTGATGCTCATCGATCCTAGCGTTCTCTTGTATCGACACTTTCTGCAGCAACTCAGAGCCGATATCGCTGATAGAAGCTCTGCGCAGCAAAGTGTCTGTCTTGTCGATTAATTGGTGAGCAGCAGAAACAGTCAGCCCGCCGACAATCTTGAGTCTGGAATACTCGTCCTGGGTCATGGTTTTCTTCATTTTCATGATGCGCCGAATGTCGTCTTTGTCCATGCTTGGCAAGGTTTTCATACCCCTGGAAGTGATGGTGGGCTTGTCGAAGCTGTCGTTGAAGATATCGTTGTACTGGTTCTTCGGGGAGAGGACCGAGTTCGAGCGCTTGATTTCAAAGGAAGGAACGAAGAACTTGGACCTCTTCTTCTCCAGGCCCTTGACGGTCAACATCTGGGGCGGCTGGCTCCGGAGCTTGTAGCTCTTAATCGGTTCATTCTTGGAGTCCATCTTGAAGGTTCTCTTTGTTTCGTTCAACATATTGCTTGAGCCCAATGAGTGTCTTCTGCTCTTCAAGCTGGCCAAGCGGGAGAGGTTTGACTCGCGGTCGAAAAACGTGGAGTCCGACACTTTGAGAAAGCTGTTGAAATGGCCCTCGAAGTTGGAGTCCTGCGAAATCTCCGGTAGAAACCCTGAGACGTTCAAGTCCTCGTACGTCTTGTTGACAACTTTGCTGGAGATGAGATTCACGTCCTTGAACTTTCTGGTGCGGAGAGAAACAGGGATGTGGTACTTGTTGCTTGCTTCAGTGTTGTACTTGAGAGCCACCCGAGGAAGCTCGCGGGGCGCCTCCACCTTGTTGCGATCTCTGAGGTGCTGGGAGCGCCAGATACTGAGGAAATTGAGGTTCTGCTTGACATTGTCGTGTTCTGCAGACAACGACTCCTCGTAGGAGTCTGCGTTGCTGTTGATTTTCTGGTTGAAGTCAGCAAATGACGAGTCGTGCAAGTCGAGCAGCGGAAGCCTCATGTTGAGCGGCGGGTTTATGTTGGAGGAGTTTGCAAGCGCCGAGCTGTCGAACTCGGACGAGAGGTCCCGATTAGCCTTTTTCGGAAGCGCAATGCGAGTCTTTGGTGCCAAAGTTTGGTGGGATTCGAAATCCCGGGAATCGGCAAAGTGCTCTGAACCGTCGGAGTCGGAGTTGAAGCCGCCAGAGTTGAAGCCGCCAGAGTTGGAGCCGCCAGAGTTGGAGCCGCCAGAGTTGGAGGTGTTGGGACTCTCGTACTTTAAGTTGCTTGGGTTCTCGTACTTCAAGTTGCTGGTACTCTCGCATTTGGAGTTCTCCGATTCCAAGGTACTCGAATGCTCCATTTTCAAGCTGGCGTTCTCGCAGTTGTTCCGGACCGGGCGGTCTTCAGCCTGTGGCTTTCGGAGATGATGCGTCGTGTCGAGAGTGTCGAAGTGTGTTTCTGAGCCACTCAGCTGCAAGGAAAGACCCGAGGGAGAGGTTTTGATGGGCTGCACGTCACGCTCGACCGCCGATTGGTCGGGTTCCGTTTTGGGCGTGACTTCGTGGTCAGAGTCGAGCGGCTCGGCTTTGATGACGATGCTGGAATCCAGGCGCATTTCGGAGCTTTCACCCTTGATGGGCTCCTGCTTGACCGAAACCAGGTCTCCAGGAAAGCTCGACTGGGAGCCGCAATCTGGAGAGGGCTCCGTTTTTGGCGGCAGCACCAGCTCGTTTTTCACGCCGGAAAAATCGAAGTCCTCGTCTCGAGACACAAGAGACTGCACGGAGTCCAAGACGGGTTTTTCGATGGAGAAAAGCGAAGTCTCGCGTGCGATGGCTGCGTCCGGCTTGATATCGAGCTGCGAAGCCGAGTTCAACAAGTTCATGATGGACTTCTCCGCCAGCTGGTAGGACTGCTCGTAAAAATGCAGGCTTGCGTGAGACAATGGGCGAGTCTCTGGCCCGGAATCTGCGCTGTCATCGGCATTGTTTGCTGCCACTTGTGCCCCAACATGGTTGGGCGGAAGAGCTAGCGTCGGCTCGAAGTCTAGACTCCCGGAGCTCTCGTTGGTGTATGTGAAGAGGTGACTGGCAAAGTCGTCGGAAAAGCCCTTGATGCCGTCGTGCACCTGTGTGCCCTTGGACGAGTGGTCCACGGTGGCCGCGTGCAACTGCCTGTTTGAGTCAAGCAAGCTCTGGAGCGACGACAGCGACGAGTGCGCGGAGTTGAGGTAGATCTCTTGCGTTTTTGCAAGAGCATCGAGGGGGTTTTCGTGAGGAACCACATGCGGCTCGAGCTGGTGGGAGAGATGCATGATGTTGACGTGGGTCTCGAGGTTGGAGGCGTGGTTCAACATGTCCAAGTGCAGGACCAAGTCGTCGTTGTTGGTGTGGGAGCCAGTGTTGAGAAAAACGTTCAACTTGTCGTTCAACGACATCTTCAGCGGGGAGAACTTGTACTTGGAGAAGTCCAAGTCGTTGTGAGCGTTGCCGGCGTCGCTGGCGTGCGCCGTCAAAAGCCCGGTGATTGTATCCAGCGAGTGGGGCGGGGGAGGCGGGCCGGGGGACTCCGTGGCGATGCTGTGGGACTCCGTGGCGATGCTGTGGGAGCCGTCGACGCCGTTCCACTGGTGGGACACGGAAATGGGGCTCTGGGGCTCGGGGCTCCTGCATTCAGTGGCCGCCGGAGAGTATGCGTGCACGGTGTCCAAGTTGGGCTGGAAGCCGACGGTTTTTTTGCTGCCGGCGACGCCGCTGTTTGTTTTAGAGGGCGAGCTTTTCATGATGCTTTTGCTGGGCGACGGGTGGTCTGCGTCTGTTTCGGACTTGTGTGCATCTGCTTCGGACTTGTGAGCGTCAGCTTCGGACTTGTCGCTGACGTAGGTGTCGGAGGACGAATTGAAGTCTTTTTTCTGGGATTTTCGCCGTGGTTCTGGCGCCTTTGCCTCCACGTTCAATGGCTTGCAGGGCGAGTTTATGGGCGAGGTGTCGGAGATGCCCAGCACGTTGGGGTTCATTTGCTGGAGGAGCAAATCGACGGAAACTGGCGTTAGTAAACGGGGCTGCTTTGGGCCGCCATGGCAGCCCGGGGCCGTTGCCACGGAGCACGTGCTGGACGTACGGTTTTCCTGTTCAAACATGTCTGGGTAGTCCATGGGGAGAGAGGCAGACGTGGGAAGAGGTGTAAACAAGAAAGTGCGCATTGGGTAGAAACGTAAACAGCCATGCCGCGGTCCGGCATGTAGTGCTCCTCGCCGCGTCCTGCATGCACCGCTGCTTCCCCGGCCGGGTGCCGGGCGTTGGTTTGCTTTCGGCCGGCGTCGCATTCCTGCGGCGACGCGTAGCAACCGTGCGTGGTGGCGCCGGCCTCGTGCGGGCCTGAGGTGGACGTCTTCTGCATCCGTACATCTCTGGAACATCCGTACATCTCTAAACACCCGTGCATCTCGCGACATCCGTGCACCGCGCATTGACAGATTTCTGGCGGCCCCGACAATTGTTCCTGCATCCAGTACAACCGACCATCGCGCCCGTATATGCAGGACCCTTCCCGGCCCACTTTTCGCGCGCCTGCACATGCCTCCGACCTTTGGTACGGGCAGCAGGCTTCTGGAGTATTCACCACGGTTTCACCCCTGTTTCACCACTGTTCACCCCTGTTTCACCCCTGTTTCACCACTGTTTCACCCTATCTCACTCTATCTCACTCTATCTCACTCTATCTCACTCTATCTCGTCTCTGCTCGTCCCTGCTCGTCCCTGCTCGTCCCTGCTCGTCCCTGCTCGTCCCTGCTCGTCCCTGCTCGTCCCTGCACCGGGTCTCGCCTGGTCAGAGAATGTCCAGCGCATTTGGTAGCCGCACGACCGCATGTTCCAGAACCTGCGCGTCGCACCGCTGCAGCCACCGGCACCCATCAAATTCCCGTCGGGTCCTTTCATCCCGCCGCTCCACCCAAGCCGTCCTGCACCCACGCCCCCTACGCACCTACCCAGGCCGCTCGCGCAACCGCAAGCAAATAACGCGGCGCTCCTGCACGGCGCGCAGGCACCGCTGTTTATATTTTGTTTTCCGTTCCGTGCATCCACCCCTGCAGTATCCATGTGACTACATTGCAACCATAAAGCCTCAGGCTTTTGCCGCCCTCCTTCTCTTCTTTTCAACTACTTTTTTTCCTCTTTCGACACCCTTTTCGAGTTTCGAATTTGTGCAGAATTAAAGTTGACAGACTTGATTCAGTTAAAGTTGACAGACTTGATTCAGTTAGAGTTGAGAGACTTGAGTTAAAGTTGACAGACTTGATTCAGTTAAAGTTCAGACAGACTTTGTTTACAGATTCCATCTTAAAGCAGACTTGAGTTAAAGTTGACAGACTTTGTTTACAGATTCCGTTTAAAGCAGACTTGAGTTAAAGTTGACAGACTTGATTCACAGATTCCGTTTAAAGCAGACTTGAGTTAAAGTTGACAGACTTTCAGTTGTCTACTTTATAGTCCTCACTTTACATTCCCCAGAACAGGTATCAGCTTCTTCTCACTAGATGTTGTTCCAGATCTTGGCCCTGGCCGGCCTCTCGTTGGCCGCCAGCTCGTGCACGTTTTCCGAAACAATCACCGCAGCAGCCACCATCTCTAGCATGAACTCGTGCCCCACCTTAAGCGGAGATTTCACCATCTCAGGAGACGACATCGCCGCCGTGGACTTGAGCAGCGTCCAGGTCATCTCCGGCGACGTGCTGTTCCACAACTCGTCTTCCATCACCGATATCAACCTTGGAGGCATCAGCAACATCACGGGGTCGGTGGATTTCTCGGCCTTGACACAGTTGCACAGCATCGAGTTCAACCAGTTGACCTCCGCAAAGCTGTTGAGCTTCATCTCCTTGCCCAGCTTGTCGTCGCTCAATCTCGGCTCCGGCTTGGCCAACGTGTCGTCTTTGACATTGTCCGATACCGCGGTGTCGTCCATCGACAACTTGTTGCAGTTCAAAACCATCGACGTTTTGAACGTCAACAACAATAAGAACATCACCTCCGTGGACTTGTCGGGCTTGGAGTCTGTGACCCAGGGCTTGACTATTTCCTTCAACAGCGACAACGCCACAGTTCGCTTGGAGAACTTGCAGTGGGCAGCCAACTTGACCATCCAGGACGTCGGCTCTCTCGAGATATCCAGCTTGGAGTACGTCAACGGAAGCTTCATCTTGGGCTACAACTCGTTTGACGATGTTTCTTTCGACTCGTTGACCAACGTGGGCGCCTCCATCCAGATTTTCGCCAACGACGAATTGGAGTCTTTGGGCTTGAACAACCTCACCGAGATCGACGGAGAGATCCGCATCTTCAACAACTCTTTGTTGCAAACCATCGAGTTGGAGAGCTTGGAAACCGTCAAGGGCGCCGTTTCCTTGTCTGGAGACTTCGGCAACTTCACCATGGACTCCTTGAAGGAGGTCGACGGTGACTTCAGCATCGACTTCACGTCCGAGGACTCTTCGTGTGATGCCTATGACAAATTGCACAGCGCTGGCAAAATCAAGGGCCACAACTACAACTGCTCGGCGCCAAGCACCACGCAGTCGTCTTCGTCGGCCGCCAAAACGAGCTCCTCGACCTCGAAATCTGGGTCCAGCTCTGCGGCCTCGAGCTCCAGCTCGGCACCTTCTTCGAGTACAAAGGCCTCGGGCGCCACCTACTTGAACCCAGAAATGGCCTTTGCCGTCGCCTTTGCAGGTGTCTTGGCACTTCTCGTCTGAGTGAACACTCGTGCTTTCGTCTAGGTGTACAACTCGTACTCCTACGGGTCATCAATTGGTGCCTTTCATAGACCCTCACTAAAAGAACCCGCACTTGAACCCGCACTTGAACCCGCGCTATCTCATGCGAGGACCAGTAGTGAAATTCCACTTCGCTATTTATAACTCGTACGTTCACGTAAACACGTGCTTTATGGCGTGAAGCACTGGCATGCCTGCATATAGGCGCTCTTCTGCGCATAGCAAGTGACGCATTCCGCCAGGGCCGAGCCGGGCCCACGCAGCGCGCTGGAGCAACGAACGCAGGTGAAACAAGTATGAAACGGGCCGCATATCTCAGTCACGTGCCCAGGGCGCCCGCGCGGCCCATGTGCAGCACTGTTTTAGAAGTTGCCCGATTTGACACATCAGCATGCTAAAAACAGAACTGGCGGCGTATGCAGGAATATGCGCGTAAACTCTGCTCAAAAGCTCGGCTGGATCAAAGACCCGCGTCGCCAGCAGAAGAAAGCGTCATATATAGAGCAGCCCATTGCTAGCATTGAAGTGGCAACCCCCAAGCAAACACGCCGACCTGAAACAGACAAGGCCGGTCGCAAACACCGCTGAAACACTTCTGAAACTCTCCCGAAACACTAATACCGCCGTCTTTCTCCATGACCGACGTCTTGGATTCCTTCTCCCGCTGTGGGCAAAACCACGTGGTCGACGCCTACCACCAGCTCTCAGACGAAGCCGCCAAAGCCGCTTTTTTGCAGCAGCTCCAAACCGTCGACGAACCGGAAAAACTCGTGGCCACCGTCCTGCAGGCGCTCACGTTCTCCAGCTCCAACGCCCAGTCCCGTGAATTCGCCCAATTGCCCCCCCAGTCCACGGGCACGTTATTGGAAGACCATGGCCTCTCGGACCACTGGAAACAATTGGGTTTGGACGCCATCGCCAACAACCACGTGGCAGTGTTGCTCTTGGCCGGAGGCCAGGGCACGCGCTTGGGACTGAGCGAGCCCAAGGGGTGTTTCGACATTGGGTTGCCATCGAAAAAGTCGTTGTTTCAAATCCAGGCCGAGAAGATTCTCCGCATCCAGACGCTTGCGGAGGAGAAGCGCCCGGGCTCGAAGGTCCGCGTGTACTGGTACATCATGACGCTGGGCCCAACACGGGCAGCCACCGAGGGCTTTTTCCAGAAGCACGGGTTTTTCGGGTTGGACCTGGAGCAGGTTGTATTCTTCAACCAGGGCACTTTGCCGTGCTTCGACTTGGATGGCAAAAAGATATTGATGCAATCCGAGAGCTCCATCTCGGAGTCGCCCGATGGAAACGGAGGCCTCTATAAAGCCATGCAGAAGGCCCGGATCCTCGAGCACATGCAGGCCCACGGCGTCCGCCACGTGCACATGTACTGTGTGGACAACTGTCTTGTCAAGGTCGCCGACCCTCTGTTTGTGGGCTTTGCCATTGACCGTGGGTACGAGTTGGCCACGAAGGCGGTCAGAAAGCGGGACGCATCCGAGTCCGTGGGGCTCATTGTTATGGACGCCCAGTCCAAGAAGCCGTGTGTGATTGAGTACAGCGAGATCGGCGCCGACTTGGCGCTGAAGGCAGACCCACAGGACCCGACCAAGTTGTACCTCCGTGCGGCCAACATTGTAAACCACTACTATTCGGTGGAGTTGTTGCTGAGGATGTTGGAGACATGGACCAGCCTGCAGGACCACTTGCCGTTCCACATTGCTAAGAAGAAGATTGCGTGCTACGACCCTGTGCTGAAGAGTCACGTGGCGCCGCTGCTGCCCAACGGCATCAAATTGGAGCAGTTTATCTTTGACGTTTTTTCGCTGGTGGATTTGGCCAAGTTTGGGTGCTTGGAGGTGGACCGCTCCGAGGAGTTCAGTCCCTTGAAAAACGGCCCGCTGGCCACCAATGACAATCCTGCTTCCTGCAGAAAGCATTACTTGGAGTTGGGCACCCGCTGGGTGCGTGCTGCCGGTGGGCATGTGCCTGAAAATGAAACGGTGGAGGTGTCCAGCTTGACCAGTTATAGTGGTGAGAACTTGGAGGCGGGAGAATACCACGACGGCGACGTAATTTGATTAGAATAGACAAAAAATACCTTCTGTCCTCTGCACATTAAACAGCTTGAAATGGGTAGCAAATGCTGGTTCCCCTCTGTGGGCATAGCTATGCTTGTGTCTGCGGACTGCATAGAGCGCCTGCTGCTCCTGCGCTGGTCCAGTGGGCTGTCGTGCGGGCAGAAAGCTGACTAGTGGTCCAGAAATCACAGCAAAAGGCATGGGCCAAGTTTGCGGTCTTTTGTGGCTAAACCCGAATTTAGGGCTCACTGAACATGTTCAGGTTTACAACTCAGTGCGCATTTTCACTTCCGTACCAAAAAATGTTCAGGACTTCCGCACTCCTCAATCTCAGAAGTTGCAGTTTCACGCTTCTCCAAGTCAAATGTAAAAGCTTTCGCCCCCAAGTCAAATCCTGTAATGTCCTTCGCCCTCCGTAGACACGGCAGGGGTTGAGCGCCCATCAGGTCACAGGCCCACAATCACTTTGCGATCAACAAGCGTGCAGTCATCCCCGTTACTGGACGAGTGCAAAAAAAGAAAAGAAGAGAAAAAGAGAAAAATAAAAGATAAAAGAGCCCGGCGGCAAGCGCCTCTTTTATATCCATTCTGCGTTTGTGGCTGCAAGCGCCCCTTTTGTCCCCTTCTGCGCTTGTGGCTGCAATTCGACGTGACCCCCGCGCGGCCTCATAGTGAGCACCGAACCCCGCCGGAACAAGCCCCGTTCGCGGCTCATGGAGAACGGCCAAAAGCCCGCCATAATTCAACAGCCGGCAGGCAGATAAGGCGGGGTGTACGGATGTCGGGAGACCCGTACATCCAAGAAGTGACTCCAGTAGCGGCGCTCCTGCACCCAGCCGTCCTGGCCGGTCGTGCCTTCGCAGGCGCGCACTGCAAGGGGCAAGCGATGAGCGCGCTCACCCGCTCCAGGCCCAACCCGCCTGCCCCGCACTAATGCGCGCACCCGTACCTCCAGCCTGATCTAACATTGCTCGCTCTCCGCTCAAAAATATCCTCACCACTTCTTCTTGCCATTTGTTTCAGACCCGAAATTCCCGCCCCGTGCTCGGAACACATCTCAGCAACACAGCCCGCATTAGAATCTGAGCTTCTCAAAGCAAGCACTCGCTCCAAATCAGTGCTCCAAATCAGTGCTCCAAATCAGTGCTCCAAATCAGCGCTCTAATCAGCCCTCCAAAAATAGCAGCCTAACCCGCGTACTGCTAACTCCCATTAGACTAACCGCCCATTGCTGAAACCCCCTTAATCTTTATAATGCCACGTCGCTCGTCCACAGCCCCGCTGATCCCCGTGGTGGCGCTGATCGATATCGGCACGACGTCTGCCCGGTGTATCCTCTTCGCCAAGGACGGCACGGAAATCGCCAAGCACCAGATCGAGTACTCCACCTCGGCGTCGGAGGCGCCTGCAGAATCCTCTAACACCGACCAGTTCCGGAGAAGATCGTCGCTTGCTCGGCACAACGAGCCCATCTTCACCGCTGAGGGTATCGCCATTTCCATTTCGGACAATGTCGAAATCGAGAATAACTCCGCGTCCGTGGGCCCCACGCTCCGCTTCCCACAGCCAGGCTGGGTCGAATGTATGCCCGTGCACATTTTGGCCAATGCTGTGCAATGTTTGGTGGCGTGTCTCTTTTCTTTGCGGAAAATCAACCAGAATCCCGAGATCAAGGTCAAGTACAAGGTCAAGGCCATTGGAATTGCCAATATGAGGGAGACCACCATTGTGTGGCACAAAAAAACTGGCCGCCCGTTGAGCAACGGTATCACCTGGACCGATATCCGGACGGCTGAGCTCGTGCAGCACTTGGAGAACATGACCGACCAAGAAACCAAGGACCGCATGCGTGAGAAGACGGGTTTGCCCCTTTCCACGTACTTTTCTGCTGCCAAATTGCGCTGGTTGCTTGATAACGACGATACGATCCGTGAGGAGTACGAGAAGGGCGAGAACTTGATGTTTGGTACTGTCGACACGTGGTTGATCTACCACTTGACCAAGGAACGTGCCTATGTCACGGACGTCACCAACGCCCTGCGTACTCTGTTCATGGACTTGGATTCCCGCGAGTATGACGAGGAGCTTTTGGACTTTTGGGGAATCGACCCTGACAAGATTCTGTTCCCGAAGATTTGCCTGTCGTCTGAATTCTACGGCCTGTTCACAGCACCCAACTTGTCCAACTTAGGCTTCCACAATAGAATTACACAGGAGGCCTACGATATTTTGAAGACTATCAGCAACGTGCCCATCTGTGGGTGTCTCGGAGACCAATCGGCTTCATTGGTGGGCCAGTTGGCTATGAAGCCTGGGGCTGCCAAGTGTACCTACGGAACAGGTGCGTTTTTGTTGTACAATACCGGGCCCCGGAAATTGATTTCCAAGAACGGAAATCTTACCACCATTGGATTTTGGTTCCCCACTTTGGGCGGAGAAGACGGGGCACCGCATTTTGCCCTCGAGGGATCGGTGGCTGTGGCCGGGTCTATCACCCAGTGGTTACGTGACAACTTGAAGTTGATTGCTGACGCTAAAGACGTCGGTCCATTGGCTTCCCAGGTGACCAACTCTGGTGGAGTTCTCTTCATCCCTGCATTCTCCGGCCTTTATGCGCCTTACTGGGACAGAGGTGCCCGTGGTACCATATTCGGCATGACCCAATACACGTCGTCATCTCACATTGCGCGTGCCGCTTTGGAAGGTGTGTGTTTCCAAGTCCGGGGCATCTTGAAGGCCATGTCGGAGGACGCAGGAGGTTCCAGCGATTTCTTGGAGGAGCTGAACTTGCTGAACTCCAAGTTGCTCAACACCTTGGCCGTGGACGGAGGTATGTCTAAGGCAGACGAGATTTTGGGCATTCAGGCCGACATCTTGGGGCCTTGTGTCACGGTGAAAAGAGCAGCTGTTGCAGAGTGCACGGCGTTGGGTGCTGCAATAGCTGCAGGACTTTCTTTTGAAGACGAAGAGGACAGAGTGTGGAAGGACTTGGAAGATGTGATTCAGACCGTCTCCGCACACGAAAACTCCGATAACATATTCCGGGCGCAGATGCCGGATGAGGAAAGGAGAAAGAACTGGAGACGCTGGGAGAGAGGCGTGGAGAGAGCTCGCAATTGGATCGATGACGAGTAATGTATTGTCATTTATAGGCACGATGATGAATCGGTATAAAAAGCGGCCGATTCATCACTGAAAATAAAAAGACCCGATGAGCCCGTCTTAGCGCTTAGCCACTGCATGAGAAGCTACTTTCAACACATCCGTGCACCCATTTCCTTCAGTATGTCGGGTGAGAGTTCAAGCTCTTGGAAAGCTCTAGGTAAGCTCTGAACTCCACCGAGGACTGGAATCGCATCACCGTCCAAGGAACAGCCATTGAATTAATTGTGGCTGTGATGCAGACACAGCCGTACAGTCGCCAAATCTTTTCGAGAACATCGTATGGGATGTACGGGTTTCAAATTGATGCTATTAGCATTGACGGGACTGCCAATCATTGCTCGTCGTCGGTGCTTTCGTAGTCATCGATGTCAATGATAGATGAGCCCAGGAGAGTTTCTAAACACTCTGAAATTAGAGTCTCCGCGCCGAGATTGGCTAAAATGGCATTACCATCATCGTAACTCTCATCCTCACTTAGGATAATTGATACCTCTTTTCCCCCGCACATGTTCTCCACCAAGAAAGAGGAGTCTGCTGGAGTGGGCTTTTTTGGCGACAAGGACGTGAAAATCTCACGGGCTAAATCCGTGCCTCTTCTTGTGAACGTCTCCAACTCGGTCTGTTGCTGGTCAAGTTTCTCTCTGACCTCGGTTAAAGTCGTATTTAGTATCATTGAAGCCTTTGTTTTGAGTTCGGGGTTGGGGAGGAGGTTTTTGGCGAAAAACGAGGAGGCCTGGTGCCGGAGGTCAGGTTTCACAGGCGAATTGTTGTTTTGGAAGAGCGTCGACACGGTTTTGCGGAGCTCGGTGGAGCCATGGTCAAAGAATGTGGACGTCGTCTTTCTCAATCCCGACAAAGTTGGCCTGACGCCATTTTCCAGGCGCCGGGATGGGCTTTTCCCGATCCGGAAGGAGTCCTGGAGCTGGGCCTGAATTTCCAAGACTTCGAACTCAAGCAACTGCTGCTGCTCCTGCAATTCAACAAGTTTAGCCTGCTTCGCTGCCAATTTGGCTAGAAGTTGCTCAGGCTTCAGGAGATCTTGTTTCTGAGCTTGGTGGACGTCTCTCTCCGGTCTCTGAGCCTCTCTTGTCCCTTGGATATTGTCCACGGGGACGCAGAAAACGGAAGGCTCATTGAAGGGTTTTTTTGCTGGGCCCCTGTCGAACTTGGGCCCGTTTTCGTTGATATTCTCGAAGAACTTCTTCTTGCTGGAGAATTCATCGCTGACCTTGCGCCTTTCCACCTTGCCTTGCCTACTGGGCGAGAGATGGAACTTGGCCAAATTCTGATCCGCCTCTTTCAAACCGCCCATACTGAATACCAATGCCTTATGTTTGTAATTAGGGAAAGGGAGATCCCGCTTACATCTGGCTCGCAGATGTCCCGATAGGCAGCAGCACCCCCATCGGGATAAAATGTAAACATCTCGGCAACTGCGCACGGACCCATCCGAGAGCACCCGTGCACCAGACTCTTGACATGGCTGCGAATCAGAGGCAGTCAGCGTTCAGTGCCCATGACTTTAAACTCAAAAACCTGGGGCTTATGTTGCCGGCTGCAATGTATTTATATATCTGCCCTTGGCGTTGCCGCATATGCACTCGGTTGCCGCATATGCACCCAGCGCTGTGCTTCTGAAACAATGCACCCCTACAGAATCTGCAGCGGGGTGCCCCACTGCTGAGCCCCTACTTAATACCACCGTGTCCCGCCCCTTCTGCTGGGTCCCTATTTTTTCTCTGCACTTACCACTTTCCTTCTTACAGCTCCAATCTCGGTGCCCCTTGTGAGGGGAACTGCTAAATGGAGCTTTTCAGCTGTAATCACCTTGCTGTGAATCCAGGATTGTGTTTGGTTTAATCCAGGATCCCTTAATCCAGGATTGCGTTTGGTTTAATATAGGATCACTCAATCCAGGATTGTGGTTTGCCCTAATGCAATTAAAGGCTTGTTAGACCACTCCTGGCTTCAGGCAGTCTTTCTGGTGCCGAGACACTGGGTGTGCTTGGTGTCATGTCTTGTGGCGCTCCAGAAAGAGTGTACTGGACTGCGGCCCAATAAGCGCACCACGCGATCTTTGCTCTGACCTGAACGGCCGTGCAGGCGCATAAGTCTGGACGCTTCGTACTACGTAGGAATGATACCGGTGTGTCTGATGGGCTTTTTGGACTACCAGAGTATTTCTTTTCTGTTTGTATTTCTATAAATCTATTATGCTATTCCCGTTTAAACCCTTTGCAAGTACTCGTCGTTGGCGTAGTGGTACTCCGACACTTGCACCTTGAACTCGTCAGTCTCCTTGTTGTATTCAAGAATCTTGAACGAAGTCAAGTCATCCACCACAATGTCAGCTCCTGCTTCTCTCACCTTCTCTGGGGAGTAAGTGGAGCAGATACCAACAATCATGGCGCCAGCACCCTTACCGGCGGTGATACCAGCTGGTGCGTCTTCGAAGACAGCGATCTTCTTGGCCTCATTCTCGTATCCCAAAGCGTTTCTGGCGTTTTGGTAACCCATTGGGTGAGGCTTACCCTTGGTGACCTTCTCAGCAGTGATGAAGGTCTCTGGTTTGTGGATGTCCATCAACTTCAACCACTTGGTGGCCAAAGGAAGGGTACCGGAGGTGACGATAGCCCATCTCTGCTCCTTGTTTTCCGTCTCTTCTCTGGAGAACTTCTCGAAAGATCTCACAAGCTCAACGGCTCCGGGAATTGGCTTGGCGTGGTGGCCAAAAGTGTCTGGAATGGCAGCCTCCCAAGCAGTCACCTGCTCAGGGATGGCGTCCTCTGGGGACCACTTAGCAATGACATCGAAAGTTCTGCACCCGTGGGAGGTTCTGATAATTTCCTCTGGGTTGACGTGTTCTCTGGTCTTACCGAAGTCTCTCCAAAACTCAGAGATGGCACCAGTGGAGTTAACCAAGGTACCATCACAGTCGAAAAGAGCGGCGTGAATGTTGAAGACGGCAGGTTGTTTTTGTTGAGTCATGATGTTATGCGTAATAGTTGGATGCAAAATCGAACATGGGAATTGACTGCTTTTATACCCTTCAGGAGCTCTGGCTACATCTTGAGGAGTGAACTCCTGCATGCCGAGCCGCAGATTTTCCGCATAAGATACCAGACTGATATAATGCATATTGTTTCTTTTTTTTTGCTTTTTCTCATTTCGTAAAATATCCCTCGATAACGTGTTCGGTAGCACGCCGAAATGAGCCTCCCAAATTCGCTGTCTTCGTTCGTCTTGTCCTCCTCGCGCTAGGTCTTGTGGGCCACAATATGCCAACAACTTTATCATCTGATCGAGTGGTTGCTTGGGTGTGACGTCACAGACCAGTCCTGCCTGGAGGCTTTGCTTTTCTTGCTTTGTTCACTGCCCAGAGGTGTCCGGAAAGGCCTGAATTATTGGTGGACGTGGCCAAGAAAGGATCACGTCACAATGACGTAGGCTCACCAAAATGTGCAGTCTGGATGCGCCTGGCCAGCTTAAAGCATAGAGTGAGCTGGCGTATGCAGGCACAACTTTCTTTTGTCGTGCTCGTTATTGGACCCGCGCTGTTGAAGTTTCGTTATGATGTCATAGTGTGCAGGTGACACGTATATGCACTAACGCGACCTGTGGTACGGGTGCAGGCGGAATATTTGGCAGCGCCTACTCCGAAACGTGCGAGAGTCTGACTCAGCCCGCCCCCGCTGTAGGCCAAGATGCCCAGGGAGGCGGAGCAGGAGGGCTTGCCTTGCACCGAAGGCTATCTCACATTAACTTCAACCTTGGCGATTGTCGGAATCCCTACGGGAAAATTGGGATAGACCGGACTTGTGTTTCTTTTCTTTCGCGAGCCCACTCTGCAGTATTGGGAACCACTGTGGTAGCACACTATATGCCGACCAACATTGGGTCTAACAACAATAACAATAATTGGCTTTGTGCTCGCAGCCCCGTGGATTATGTTTTATGACGTAGGCATGCATTGCGGATGGCACGCGGTCTGGAACAGGTAATCAATCAGCCCTCAATGCCCCTATGCCGGGCTTTGACGCCAGGACGAGCTTCTCCCAAATCGGTGTCCTCTATCTGTCAGCAAGGTGCTCATTATGCTTTTTTGTAGCTGCGGAGGCTGTGTAGCAGGTGCATATGGGCTCTGTTTTGGGTGCAAATCACGGCGAAAAAACGCTCACAACCGTAGTAAGAAGAAGGAGGCGATTTGCGGTATCTTTGCGATCACTTTTCTCTTTGTTCTTGGGTTTTCCGCCGGTGCTGTTCGCAACCGCAAGAAGACGTCTGCAAATTCAGAGTTTCAGAGTTGAATGCCTTTGTCTTCGCTGAGTCTGAGCCTCTACGCAGACCGAGACTGGCTTAGCCTCAGTGCGCAGGAAACTGGAGACTTTCTTAGGGTTCGAATGGCTTCGCTGGGGTCATCAGAGTTTCAATAGCAAAAAACCCTCAAATCTTACACACGTCTCAGAACACAGGCTTCAGACAAGATTCATGACCTTGCGAGTCCCGGGCACCCAAGAAAAGAGCATGGATTTCTGAATCCATTCGGATCAGGGATTATCCTTTCGGAACAGAAATCAATCCATTCGGAACAGGGATTATTCCTTTCGGATCAGAAATCAATCCTCTCGGATCAGAAATCATTCCTCTCGGATCAGAAATCAATCCTCTCGGATCAGAAATCAATCCTCTCGGATCAGAAATCAATCCTCTCGGATCAGAAATCATTCCTTTCGGATCAGAAATCATTCCTTTCGGATCAGAAATCTATCCTTTCGGATCAGGAACAATCCTTTCGGATCAGGGAACAAATCGGAGGAAACAGGTCCTCGTAAAGAAGCCAGGCTTTTGTTCCATATCCTGGTCTTTCGACTGCACTTCCCCAATTTGTTCCTGGTGGCGTAAACTTTAAACAAATATGCCGGGGACTTGCAACTTTATATAGCGTTGCGATATGCACGCTGCAAGATGCATGCCTGGCGCCATATTTCCAGTTTCGCCATGTTTCAAGTTTCGCCATGTTTCAGGTTTTACAGCCAGCCACAAATACGTTTTGGGTCTATATATTGGGGGCTCCCCGCAGCGCACTCCTTAATTCTCAATAGCGCCATGGCTGCAATTCATGACTGGAATGGGCGGTGTGTATACAGTCTCGGCACTCACCCACATATAATCCAAGCTTTCCGGCCCCAAGTCCCGAAACCTTGGCCCATAAATCCGAAACCTTGGCCAATTATCCGAAACCCTGGCCAATTATCCGAAACCCTGGCCCATAAATCCGAAACCCTGGCCCAAAACTCCCAAACTTTAGTCCAAAACTCCCGAAACGACTCACTATCGCCTTTCCTTGAACTGAAAACTTCAACATGTCCTGCGAAGACGAACACCATCACAGCCACAGTCACGGCCACGATCACGACCATAGTCACATTCCACCCGAAGAAACAAGCTCAGCGCAGCTGCTCAACTCCAAAATCAACCTTCCTCACGTAACCGCCTTGAATGTCAGCAATAAGCAAGAGGACGTGCAGAAACTCTTCAAGAGCTCAAGGGATCGATACTCGCTAAGGCCTGTGGTGCGTTCTGACGCTGATGAACAGATGATCATACACATCCCGTTCTTGAACGGCAGTGTCAAACTCCACAGTCTAGTGTTGCGGACAAATGGTGACTTGTATTGCCCTAGGGTCATCAAGCTCTGGAAAAATAAGCAAATTGATTTTAACAACACTACAGACAAGGCAACCTTTCAGATGGAGCATCCCCAAGTGGGCGTGAACTACAATAGCGAAGAGGATGAAGATGTTCCCGAGTTTCTCGAGGGAAACGACTTCGTCGAGCACCACTTGCCACGACATGTCTTCACCGGTGTGCACTCCCTCACGATGTTCATCGAAAATGTGCATGGGGACGAAGAATATAGCCACTTGCACTCCATTGAATTGAGAGGGGAGTTCACGGAACTCAATAGAGATCCCGTGGTGACAATCTACGAGCTGGCGGCCAACCCTGCAGACCACAAAAAAGTCGAGGATATGATTGTGAGCTACGGGATGAATTGATCCCAGAATCGCGATCTCTGCCACTTCAATTGCCAAATATGGCTACTTTGCTTGACCACCCGTTCTCAGACTTACTGCGAAGATCTGAAGACGGGTTTCGTCTCCTCGGATCCTTGTGGGCCCGAAACTGTGGAGCGTGAGTGGTCTGATCCTCGGAGGCACGGGTTCCGCGTCGCACTCGGGCTTCAATCCTCCACAGTCTCATGTGAATATAAATGCCGAGAATCCGCACTAAAATTCACCCTCGATTAAACAACAAATACAACACAATGCCTAAGTTAGTTTTGGTGAGACACGGCCAGTCCGAATGGAACGAGAAAAACCTCTTCACTGGATGGGTCGATGTGAGATTGTCCGAGGTTGGTCAAAAGGAGGCCAAGAGAGCCGGTGAGTTGATCAAGGACGCAAAAATCAACGTGGACATTTTGCACACCTCCACCTTGTCCAGAGCCATCCAAACCGCCAACTTGGCTTTGGACTCTGCTGACCAATTGTACGTTCCTGTCAAGAGATCTTGGAGATTGAACGAGAGACACTACGGTGCCTTGCAAGGAAAGGACAAGGCTCAAACCTTGGAGACCTACGGCCAGGAGAAGTTCCAGATTTGGAGAAGATCCTTCGATGTTCCTCCTCCAGTGATCGAAGCTGACTCCGAGTACTCTCAAGTCGGTGACATCCGTTACTCCAAGATTGACCCAGCTGTTATCCCAAAGACCGAGTCCTTGAAGTTGGTCATCGACAGATTGTTGCCATACTACCAGGATGAGATCGCCGGTGACTTGTTGCAAGGAAAGACTGTGCTCATTGCCGCCCACGGAAACTCCTTGAGAGGTTTGGTCAAGCACTTGGACAACATCTCCGATGAGGAGATTGCCGGTTTGAACATCCCAACTGGTATTCCTTTGGTTTACGAGTTGGACGCTGAGTTGAAGCCAACCAAGCCTGCATACTACTTGGACCCTGAGGCTGCCGCTGCTGGTGCTGCCGCCGTTGCTGCCCAAGGCTCCAAGAAGTAAATATCGGCTGCCGATATAGTAATTCACAACTTGATGAAGTTCAAGTCCGTAGGTGCAACAATTACACCGCTGTGCAGGAAAGTCACCCGTGGTGTACGGGTGTACCTTAGACCTGCACATGTTTCAGATACTTTTCTCAACTCGCTTTTCCTTCAAACAACAATATATGTTCGGATCAAACAATTCACAGGCACCGCCTGCTTTTGGCAGTTCGAGCCAGAAGCCATTCTCTTTTGGCCTGAACCTGCAGACTGGGTCGGCCTTCGGCGCCGCTCCAAACGCCTCTACCCCACTGTTTGGTGCCGCCGCAACAAACCCTCCTTTGGGTTCCACCAACAGCACAGGGCCTTTCGGAAGTGGTAGTACCTCCAATACCACTTCAAATGCTCCGTTTGGAGGTAATGCCCAGCTAGGAAGCACTCCTGCACTGGGAAGCACTCAAACCTCCAATGCATTTGGAAACAATAGCCTGGCAGCAAATAACACGGGAGCTTTCAGTTTCGGCTCCAAAGCCACTACACCCGCAACTGGAGCCTCCACTGGTTCAGGATTTGGAGCTGCTACTGGCTCGGGATTTGGAGCCTCCACTGGCTCGGGATTTGGAGCCTCCACTGGCTCGGGATTTGGAGCCTCCACTGGCTCGGGATTTGGAGCCTCCACTGGCTCGGGATTTGGAGCCTCCACGGGTTCAGGATTTGGAGCCTCCACTGGTTCGGGATTCGGAGCCTCCACTGGTTCGGGATTCGGAGCCTCCACTGGTTCAGGACTTGGAGCCTCCACTGGTTCAGGACTTGGAGCCTCCACTGGTTCAGGATTCGGAGCTAATAAACCCGCCTTTGGAGCCGCCACAGGTTCCACATTGGAAGCAAGCAAACCTGCTTTTGGAGCAGCCCCGCAGAGCGGAACCGCATCAGGCTTAGGCGCTACTTCATCCACTTCCGGCGGAGGCTTATTTGGAAAACCTGCTGATTCTGGAAACTCGGCAGCGGGAACGTTGTTTGGAAGCGATGCTTCAAAACCTGCATCTGGTCTTTTCGGAGCCAGCACAGAAAAGTCTGCAAATACTGGCTCATTGTTCGGAGCTAAAGTTGAGGCAGATAAACCAGCTCCTTTGTTCGGACAGAAACCCGCAGAGAAGTCAGAAGATAAACCAGCTTTCTCCTTTGGTCAAAAGCCTGCAGAGAAATCGGGAGATACACCAGCATTTTCCTTTGGACAGAAACCCGCAGAGAAGTCAGAGGATAAACCAGCCTTCTCTTTCGGACAAAAACCTGCAGAAAAGTCAGAAGACAAACCAGCTCTATCTTTCGGCCAGAAACCCGCAGAAAAGTCAGAAGACAAACCAGCCTTTTCCTTTGGACAGAAACCCGCAGAAAAGTCAGAAGACAAACCAGCCTTTTCCTTTGGACAAAAGCCTGCAGAGAAGTCAGAAGATAAACCAGCCTTTTCCTTTGGACAAAAGCCTGCAGAGAAGTCAGAAGATAAACCAGCCTTTTCCTTTGGACAGAAACCTGCAGAGAAGTCAGAAAATAAACCAGCCTTCTCTTTCGGACAAAAACCTGCAGAGAAGTCAGAAGACAAACCAGCCTTCTCCTTTGGACAGAAACCCGCAGAGAAGTCAGAAAATAAACCAGCTTTCTCCTTTGGTCAAAAGCCCGCGGAGAAAGCTGATGATAAACCGGCGTTTTCTCTTGGCGGTAGTTCTGCAGAAAAGAAAGCCCCAGCCTTTTCTTTTGGCTCCAAGTCCGAGGATAAGAAGGAAACAGCATTTTCTCTTCAAGGCAATAGCTCAGAGAAAAAAGAAGACAAACCAGCTTTTTCCTTTGGCAATGCACAAGGAAAGACCGAAAGCAAACCTCCTGCATTCTCATTGGGCAAAACAGACGACAAAGATGAGAAAAAGGCTGACACGCTTGGAGCTAAGCCTGAGGAAAAGAGTGATAAACCCACTTTGTTAGGAGCAAAGGCCGAAACGAAAGCACCTGTTTTCGGAGACGCCAAGACAGAGAGTAAAAGCACTCCTAAAAGTGATGCAAACGCTCCAAACTTGAAGCCCACACAAGTGCAGCCCATGGCCGTGTCATTGGAAAACAAAACCATGGACGATTTGGTGATAAAGTGGTCCAAGCAATTAACCCGGACAAGTGATATCTTCGACAAATACACCGACAAGGTGCAAGTGTGGGATGAGAAGCTCGCCAAGAGCGCCGACGAAATTAGCACGTTGTACCGAGATTCTGTTGAGGTTAATGCGTTGCAACAAAGAATTGACCAGCAATTGACGTTCGTCGAAGGACAACAGGATGAGCTCGATAAGATCTTGGACAACTATGAGCAGCAAGCGGAGGTTTTGCTCAACAATATCGAAATGAGCAATTTGGAAAACTCCGGAGCATTGAACGGAAACAATAGTGCCACAGACACGTCAAACGTCACAGACAATTTACGGGCAAAGGCATATCACAATGCGAAGTTGTTAGATGATCGCCTCGACTCTTTAAGCGAAAACTTATCTTCGTTGGTGGGCGAAATCAATGCGGTCAGCGACTCTTTCAACAAGGCCTTGTTGAATCCTCTTCCTGGAAAAGAATCTGGCGAGAGCAACGCGGTGGTGGAGATGGTCAAATTGTTAAATCTTCATTTGAACAATTTGAAATACATCGAGAGCACGAAGAGCATGTTGGAGCAAAAGGTTGCCGATTTGAAGACGCAGAAAAGGCTTCGTTAAAACTCGGAATAACGAATTCATAGGCCATGATCAAGTATGCAAACCACGTACATGTCACATGATGTGCAAACGCACATGTCGCAAAATGCGGGGCCAACATCACCAAGATGGGAATGTATAATCAACAAGTCATATAACGTAACCATTATCTCGAAGTGTTAGTAATAGCTCCTCAACTTTTCCAAACAAACATTCAAGAACTGAGTCACTCAATCGATAATTGAGTCATGTCGTCGCCGGTTTTTATGGTTCTCCGCCTTCTTAGAGATCCAGAGGTCTCCAATAGGGCGATTTTGAAATTTGCTTTTCGCCAGATGAAAGTCATTGGATACGCCCGTGTCTTGTCGATGTTGTTGAGCGCATCAATGGTGTCAGTGTCGTCAGTGATCAAGATCCCACAGATTCGCAAGATCACAACGCCAAAGACGGCCGAAGAAAGAATGACTCTTGCTTCTGGAATGTCAACAAACTCGGTGAAATTGGAGACATTGTCCCAGTTTGTACACGTGTCGTTCAACCAGCAGACAGGCAACTCATTCATCAACTATGGCGAATCATTGCTCTTGGGGTTCCAAAACGTGGCACTTTTGCTCATCTTGGAGTATTATAAGCTCCGTCGCCAAACGGATGATATCAACAAAGAGGCCATCTGGGCCAGGATGGCTCGCCCTGCAGCCACAATTTTGGGAGCGCTTATCTTCATCGTCAAGATTGCGCCACGCGGATTGATTGAGGCGTTGCAAATCATTAATATTCCAATTGGAATCGCTGCCAAAATCCCCCAAATCAAACGTAATGCCGCTTTACGATCCACCAAGCACTTGTCGGAGGTGACGATTGGCGCTAATGTGCTAGGCTCGTTGATTCGCGTCTTCACCACAGTCACCAACTTCCGCCGTTCTCGTTCGAGGGATAAGATTTTGCTTGCCGGTTATTCGACGTCCTTGGCCCTCAATGGTTACATTGCCGCCCAAATGGTCAAGTTCCGCGAGGCGAAGCCAGAGAAGGAGGAGTAGCCTCACTCAATTGGAGCATGTAACAGAGTGACGCTTTGCACAACTGACACTTTGCCCCACAAATGACGCTTTGCACAACTAACACTTTGCCCCACAAATGACGCTTTGCACAACTAACACTTTGCCCCACAACTAACACTTTGCCCCACAAATGACACTTTGCCCCACAACAGCATATCACCTTTCTACACAAAGCCAAAGCCATTTGGGTATGAGAACTGGCCAAGGTGGTCTTTATGTTGGCCCGTCCATCGCTCGTAAAACCTGCATGTACGGGTCTCACTTATAGTCGAAAAGATAAGGCTCAATCGCCGTCATGTCCCACAAAGCACAGTATCTCCCTGCTAGCGAGACGCCTATTTCGTCGATCCTTCAAGGTGGCTACAACCACCCGCTTGCACGTGAATGGCAGAGCGAGCGCCAGCTCACAAAGTCCATGTTCATATTCCCCCTTTTCGTGTCGGATATTGAGGATGAAGAGACCGCCGTGGCATCATTGCCCAACATCAAACGCCATGGGCTCAAGAAGCTCTTGGCCTACGTGAAGCCATTGGTAGAAAAGGGATTGCGGTCTGTGATTTTGTTCGGCGTGATTTTGAAAGAAGGCGGTAAAGACTCGGTGGGGACCGCAGCCGACGACCCTAACGGGCCAGTGATCCAGGCCATCCGTCTTTTGAAGGAGAACTTCCCCGAGCTTTACATCATGTGTGATGTGTGTCTCTGCGAGTATACCGACCACGGGCACTGTGGGGTTCTAAACGACGATGGGTCATTGAAAAGGGAGCCGTCAGTTCTCCGGATCGGGGCGGTGGCAGTCAACTATGCCAAAGCGGGCGCCAACTGCGTGGCGCCCTCGGATATGATGGACGGGAGAATCAGAGAAATCAAGCGTGGCTTGATTGACAGTGGCTTGGAAAACAAAGTCATGGTCATGAGCTACCTGGCCAAGTTCTCCGGCTCGTTGTATGGACCATTCCGAGACATGGCCGCCAGTGTGCCAAGCCACGGAGACCGCAAGGCATACCAATTACCCAGCGGGGGTGCCGGCTTGGCTCGCCGGGCTTTGGAACGAGACATCAACGAAGGCGCAGATGCATTCATCATCAAGCCATCGACCTTCTATTTGGACATTGTCAAGGAGGCATCCGTCATCTGCAAGAATTACCCGTTATGTGTGTATCAGGTGAGTGGAGAGTTTGCAATGTTGCATGCAGCCGCAGAGAAGGGGGTCGTCGATTTGAAGGCCATAGCCTTCGAGTCTCACCACGGGTACTTGCGTGCGGGTGCCCGATTGATCATCTCATACTTTACCCCTGAGTTTTTGGAATGGTTGGACTGAGCCAGAGCCTGGCATTGACACGTAGACCAGCTGAAAATAGATCAGCTGAGATTAATTAATAACTGGAAGTCTAACCAGAGTGGATCAACTGGAAATCCAACTGAGAGTAGATCAACTGAAAAAAACCAACTGAGAGTAGATCAACTGAAAAAGACCAATTGAGAGTAGATCAACTGGAAATTCAACTGAGAGTAGATCAACTGTAAAAGACCAATTGAGAGTAGAGCAACTGAAACAAGGAGGCTGAGAAAAGTGTAGATCAACAGAGAGTAGTGTAGATCAACTGAAACAAGGAAGCTGAGAGTAGTGTAGATCAGCAGAAGGTAGTGTAGATCAACAGAGAGTAGTGTAGATTAACTGAAACAAGGAAGCTGAAGTGACAGGGAGGCTGGACTGACAAGGAAGCTGAAGTGACAAGGAAGCTAAACTGACAAGGAGGCTGAGAGTAGTGGATTCATTGGCTATCGGTGTGAAGTATATATTGAGCCGCTCGATTCTACAGCGGAAGCTGAGAAAAGTGGTGGGAAAATGACGAGACAAGGTGGCAAGCCGAGTATTTATAGGCGGGCGTAGACAAGCCCTGCACGGACCCAAGCTGTACCAGAGAAATGCAGCCACAGACTTCCTGCAGCCACAGGCTTCTTGTGGACAATTCATGCAGCCACAGGCTCCTGTGACCAATTCATGCAGCCTCCGGATGCGCCTGTGTTGGCTCCTTCTCAGCAGCATTGGCATCCGCAGGCGGTTGCCGGGGGGCGCTGGGCAATTTCGAGGTCCGGCTTGTGTCCGGCAACTCCTCGAGGCGACCGAGGCTCTCGGCGTGGATTCCGGGGGCCCCGAGTTCCGGCTCTGGCGCCGCATATTCGCGCTGCATGGCCATAAACTCCTCGTCCACCTCGGCCTCCTCGGAATTCGTCAACTGGCCGCCAAGCATGTCGGAAATCTCGTCGACCTTCATTTTCTCCTCCTCCAAGTCGTCCATCACCTTGTCGATTTTCTCCACGCTCATTTCCGTGTTGAGCTTCTTCAAAACCTCGTTTCCTTGCGATAATCCGTACAAGACATCCTTTTCTATTAGTTTGAACTCGATGCTGCCAATCAAATTCTCGAGGTTCTGGAGCTGTTCGTATGTGGACTTGATGATGCTCTCCTGCTGCTTTTTCAGGCGTAAGTAGACTTTGGCCTTTTCGGCGTTCCCTTGTAGCACTGCGTTTTTGGCTAGCCGCCGCTGTTTTTCGACCACGACGCTGAGCTTCTTCTGGTACTTCTTGAGGTTGTCACGCTGCTGCTTGAGCTGGAAGATCGCCTTATCTTGAGCCGTGAGCCTCGGCTGTGACGGCTGGTTGCCCATGGCGGTGTGGTGGTGAGGGGGCGTTGGGATAGCGCATGTCGGTGTCACGTGACGCGGTCAGGTGATGACAATCAGGTGATGACAATCAGGTGATGACAATCAGGTGACGGAGATCACGCGCACTGTGCACACCCGTGCACCATCACCACACACCCGTGCACCACACACACACACACACACACACACACACACCCGTGAACCACGAACACCCGTGAACCACGAACACCCGTGAACCACGAACACCCGTGCACCCGTGCACCCGTGCACCGATAGGCTTCTCTGCAATCGCACTTCCCGATTTGTGCGTTTTCAAAACACCGCTTGTGCACACTTGCTTTTCCGACCAAACAGGCAACTTAATTACGCTGACAATCACACAACCCAGGCGACCAGACGCTCTTGTGTGCAGGCACCGCCATCCCCCAGTACCCAGTCCGGTCGTGAAACCAGGCCCTGTCCTCGGCAGCCGTGGAAACATCCCCGGCGCCAGTTCCGGCCGCGTAGCCCTCGGTTCAGGTACAGCCGTACAGGTAGAGCCCCCGGCCCCAGGGTATCCAACCCCGATTCTCCTTTGCTGCTTGCTCACGCACGACCTCGGATCTCACTGCCTTCCTGCAGAAAGACCACACCTCTACCGCTTTTCACCTCTCTCATCACAGTGTCTCCAGCCACTTCATACAGCGCCGCAGATCCGACTGTTTCCACCGGCTTGATCTTGCATTGCTAATTCCGGCCGACTCACCAAAGCCCACTAGTTCCGACCCTTGCCTGTATTCTACCGGCCCGCTGCATCCCGCCGACTCCAGAATCCGACCGAGCCAGCATATTGCCAATCACTATCCAGATCGGTGATCATTTGGTGACGATACAAGAGTCATTTAGATTGCTGATAGCAGTGATACCCGCCGGGACATTCTGAAACATCGCTGAAACACCGCTGAAACATCGCTGAAACACCGCTGAAACCGCTGAAACACCGCTGAAACCGCTGAAACATCGCTGAAACCGCTGAAATATCGCTGAAACCGCTGAAATATCGCTGAAACCGCTGAAACACCGCTGAAACCGCTGAAGCTGCATGAAATCTCCCCGGAAAGACGCTTCGCCCTGCAAGCCCCGGGGCCCCACCTTGTCGCCGTTCAAGGCGTCTCCCAAGATGTCCCCTCGCAAATGGAGGGCCGAGGGCAAGCTCGAGCCCAGAAACGAGGGCAAGGGCCCGGACGTGCTTCAGAGCCTCCAGAAATCCAACTGCAACCGCACCCTCGAAATGCAGCTGCCTAAGCGCAAGCGGCCGGCCATGGAGGCGTTTCCTCCGCTCCTTACGGTCCGGGCAAAGCTGTCCATGGCCGGATTTGCCCTGGCCGGAAATGGCCTGGCTGGCCTGGCCGGACCCGCAGCGCACACCCCGGGTCCCCTCGCGAGGACCGAGGCTGGCGTCCTTGCAAGAACGCCGGCTGCCCTTGGAGAGCCCCTCGGAGAGCCCCTCGGACAAGCGCTCGGACAAGCGCTCGGACAAGCGCTCGGCAGCAAGCCCCCCCGGTTTGCCCGCCCCACCATGCCGGCCACCGGCAACATCACGTCGCACCCCCGGTCAGCGTCGTCGGTCTCGCAGCTCCTGTCCCCTCCAAAACCAGCCAAACTACGCCGTGCAGCCTCGCTTCTCTCGTGCGCCGAGGCCTCGCTCCTGGACCGGTTCATCCCCAGCCACCGCAACTCCACCCCCGGAAAGCTAACCGCCTCCTCCAAGCCCCCCCACCCAAACGCCCTGCCCCGAACTCACATCAAGGCCCAAACAAGCAAAATCTACCAGCATCACGTCGCAGAAGCTTGCGGTCTCGACGTCAACTCCCGCATCTTGTCGTACCGCCCGCTACCCCCGGAACGCAGCAAGCCCTTGGACCTCTTCAGCCACCTCGCACCCGGCCTCGCCCGCCACGGCCCGCTGCTCCGCTCCCTCCGCCCCTCGCTTGCCTCCGAGCGCGCCAACAAAATCCCCTCCGCCCCTGACCGCGTTTTGGACGCCCCCAACATCGTCGACGACTTCTACCTAAACCTCATTGCATGGTCGCTGACCAACCTCATCGTAATTGGGCTCGAGGACGCGGTCTATGTGTGGAACGCCTCGTCCGGCTCCGTCGGGCTTCTCTGTGAGACCCCCGGCTGCTTGGTGACCTCCTTGCGCTGGTCGGAAGATGGCCTGTACATACTGATTGGCAAGGACGACGGCAGCATAGAGATCTGGGACATTGAAACAAACGCCCGCCTCCGCACATTGACCTCCGGCACGCTGGCCCGAATCGCCGCCCACACATGGCTGGCCCACATGCTAACGGCCGGCAGCAAGGAGGGCGTGCTTAGCCACTCGGATGTACGGGTGTCCCAGCACCTCGTGGGCAAGCGTGAGAACGCGCACGTGGCGGAGATCTGCGGCGTCGAGTTCCGCCAGGACGGGCTCCAGTTCTGCTCCGGGGGCAACGACAATGTCGTGGCCATCTGGGACGCCCGCAACATGGGCGGCGAGCCGCTCTTCACCAAAAACACCCACCGTGCGGCGGTCAAGGCCATCAGCTGGTGTCCGTACCAGCCGCTGCTTTTGGCCACCGGGGGCGGCACGAGCGACAAGGCCATCCACTTCTGGAACACCAGCACTGGTGCACGGGTGCACTCGATCGAGACGGAGAGCCAGATATCGTCGCTCAATTGGGGCTACGCGAAGGGTACGGGCTACGAGATGGTCGCCACCCACGGGTATCCGCTGAATAGCATATCGTTGTTCAACTACCCCACGCTCCAGAAAACGGGCGAAATTGTGCACGCGCACGACCTGCGGATTCTCAACGGGTGTATGTCTCCGGACGGCATGACTTTGGCGACGGTGTCGGGGGACGAGAATCTCAAGTTCTGGTCGCTCTTCGACCAGTACAAGCTGCCGGTGGTGGAGGAGAAGGAGGGGAAGCAGATGCACAAGTTGATGAACATCCGGTGACGCAAGCAGAAGTGATGAAGATCCGGTGACGCAAGCAGAAGTGATGAAGATCCGGTGACGCAAGCAGAAGTGATGAACATCCGGTGACGCACGTGCCGCAGCACGTGCCGCGCCGCTCGCGAATCGAGGTTCCGGTGCTGCATTGCCGCCGCCACGGCCGTTGAGATGTGTGATCCGCGACATCTTATGCATGGGCCGCATGCGCTTGCTGCACGCGCGGCAAGTGGCCGCTCGGCGTTAGGCGCTCTCTCGGCGACCGGCGCTTCCCGCCACGCCGCGCGGCTATAAATAGCCAACCTCGCCGCTGGCGCCTCCCGCTCACACCATGTAGTCCCGTGTCCGCGCGCCCTGGACAACGGAAGCGCACGAAGCCCACCCAGCGAAAGCTTCCACGACACCCGTACACCGCGTCACACCCGTGCACCCATAGTCGTGCGCCCACCGTTCCGCACACTGTGACGCAGCGGCCGTTGCCGTCACCTTCACCACAACTTCCGCCCCAAGCATCTAGCAATCGGACCCAGCAACCGGCACCCCGACGCCCCGCCGAAACCCGTACCTCCCTACGCGAAACCCGTACCTCCCGCGCCGCCTGCACCCAGCATCATCGCCCCCCGCCGTCCAAAGCCCCAGCGCCGCGCTTCTGCAACCACCCCCTAATACCACCATGTCCTCAGGAGAATTCACCCGGACCCAGATCTTCGGCACCGTGTTCGAAACCACGTCTCGGTACACGGAGCTCAACCCCGTCGGAATGGGCGCCTTCGGGTTGGTGTGCTCCGCCCTCGACAAACTCACCGGGCAAAACGTGGCGGTCAAAAAGATCATGAAGCCTTTCTCCACGTCAGTGTTGGCCAAACGAACCTATCGAGAGTTGAAATTGTTGAAGCACTTGCGGCACGAGAATTTGATCACGTTGGACGACATTTTTTTGTCGCCGTTGGAGGACATTTACTTTGTCACAGAGTTGCAAGGCACGGATTTGCATCGCTTGTTGACGCTGCGTCCGTTGGAGAAGCAGTTCATTCAATACTTCACCTATCAGATCTTGCGGGGGTTGAAGTATGTGCACTCCGCCGGAGTCATCCACCGTGACTTGAAGCCGCTGAACATCCTTATAAACGAGAACTGCGACTTGAAGATCTGTGACTTTGGCTTGGCGCGTCTCCAGGACCCGCAGATGACCGGCTATGTGTCGACGCGGTACTACCGAGCCCCGGAGATCATGTTGACGTGGCAGAAGTACGACACCGAGGTGGACTTGTGGTCTGTCGGGTGTGTGTTGGCGGAGATGATCGAGGGCAAGCCGCTTTTCCCGGGCCGAGACCACGTGCACCAGTTTTCCATCATCACAGAGCTCCTCGGCTCACCGCCTGCCGATGTCATTGACACCATCTGCTCGGAGAACACCTTGCGGTTTGTGCAGTCGCTCAGCAAAAGGGACCCGGTGCCGTTCCTGGAGCGGTTTGCCGCATGCACGCATGTCGAGCCCGAGGCCATTGACTTGTTGTCTCAGATGTTGATCTTCGACCCGAAAAAGCGCATTTCCGCCGCTGCCGCCTTGGAGCATCCATACATGGAGCCATACCATGACTCCACCGATGAGCCTGTCTGTGAGACCAAATTCGACTGGAGTTTCAACGACGCCGACTTGCCGGTAGACACCTGGAGAGTGATGATGTATAGTGAGATCTTGGACTTCCATCAAATGAACGGCGCTGACCCCAACTCCGTTGCGCCGGACCAACTGCACGCAAGAGATGCGGAGCCGGTCAACTCCTGATCGGCCTGGTCGACTTGCATTGACCTGAAGCTACTCTGTGAATGCATGAGAACGATGCTGAATAAATAGTTGAGGAATGCACCGGTCCGCCGAATGGACTTGAACATTGAAAACCAACACAATGCAAAGAAAGTGAGCGGGTTCGGAAGACTGACACTGTCCAACTGAAAATACCCAGGCACAAGCTTGTTTGTACAATAGAACAGGTAGCTGCATACCTCAGACAACAGATCTCCCAATTTACCGGGCGATTTCACGAAACTGCAATGCTGGGCGACTTTTCAACTTGAGCTCCCAAATTCAGTCATTGCTTTGTCGCAATACTCCATCCCAACACCATTCGTATCATGCATCATCTCAGGCTTGCTCTAAGGATTCAAGAAGCGGTATGTCATTCGAATTGTGCTACTCACCCGATCAGAAGCCACATGAAGTCAACATTTTGGAAGGAGCTCTTAATACGATGCATGATGCCATCACTCTTTGCATAGAATAGCTACTGAACCAGTGTGTGGCCTCAAATAACGATGGGCATGAACAGTTCTTATTGAATGTACTAATCCGCCCATATAACCATAAGTAATAGACTGCAATGAGGAACGTACCCTAGTATAATGGACAATTGCAGTATTCTAATGTACCATCACCTCAAATTTTAAAGCCGAATAACTTTCTAATAAATCCACTGTCACACCAGGACTCAAATCAGGCATCTCGGGAATCTTTCAAGACCAGCATGTTGCGAATATCTTCGGGATGACCAAAGAGTGTACCACCACAAGCCGGCCATTGTCCTGTATACAGCGGTCTCGTTGGGCCCTGTTCTCTGACTAAGCGAACGAGATGCCAACTCTGGCTTGGGACTTTGGCTCGTCGAGCGGGCAGCGAAATGGAGCTGGAGTTTGGGAATGAAGGATGTCTGTGGGAAATGTAGTGGATGTGGGGCTGCAGGATGTGGTGCTGCAGGAAGTGGTGGCTGCAGGAAGTGGTGGCTGCAGGAAGTGATGGCTGCAGGAAGTGGTGGCTGCAGGTGTGTAATGTAAGTATCTGCAGAGATGCGAGTATGAGACGTAAGTATCTGCAGGGTGTGAGGGCTGCAGGGTGTAAGGGTCTGCAGGGTGATGAGCGGTGGCTGCTATTCCCCCTGGACCCCTGACGCCTCTTTCTTTTACACCCCGACTCCTTTCCCAGATTGCAGCCTTTATATGACACTTAAGTATACGGGTTTCAGCAATTATATTTTCCAGTCTGACCGCATGGGGATTCGAAATGTTTGCAACAAAATATTGATGGGAGACCAATCAATCACGATGGAGGGAATTGGGAAGTCAAAGTGCAGGAAGACACAACCCAGAAGGGGCACAAGGGACGGGCTGATCCCAAGAGTGAAGCCCAAAAGCGGGCTCAAATAAAGCCAAAAGTGGCATCAAATAAAGCCAAAAGCGGGCTCAAATAATGCCAAAAGTGGGACCAAATAATGCCAAAAGTGGGACCAAATAATGCCAAAAGTGGGACCAAATAATGCCAAAAGTGGCATCAAATAATGCCAAAAGTGGGACCAAATAAAGCCAAAAGTGGGACCAAATAAGGAAGAGCAGAACGTGGAGCCCCAAGGATCGTCAGTTGGGGGAGCATTGGGATCACAGAAGGATGCTGCATGCAGGACCCACAGTACAACCTCGGATTAAGTCGGACTCGCGAACAGGCGACAGTCGGATATGCACAACGAGGCGAGCACGGCCGGTAATGACACTAGACGGAAGCGACCGGGAAGTCCTCAGCATGCAGGACGCCCTCTGAGTAGCCCCGTTGATCCAAGAAAAGGGCTGCTGAGAGTCTTGCAACCACCAAGCTTCAATATACAGGACATTGAAGTCGAGAGACCTTCGACCATTGAAAAGGGGCTACACAATGTTGAACTTCTGAATAGGAGAAGAGCTTCATAGAAAGAAAGTCAGCCCGAAAAATCATCCAAAAGGAAATTTCGCTCAAAAGAGGGGGGACCGAGGATATTATGGTCACGTGACGTGCAACAAACACTCCCCTTCCTGCTAGCCTTCCCGTCTACAGTGCTGGAAAGCATGCACCGCTGGTGGGGTCTGCACACCTCCTCCGTCTTGAAGCCATGCTTGTGTCCCTTATCAAGATTAGGTCGTGCATGGCTCAAAGAGGGCCCTCGCACGCGTAAGTCCCACCGCGGCGGCTTCTGGACTCTCCAATGCATACCATCTCCCCATGCGACATTCGACTAGCCCGCCAAGTCGGCCCGCTTGAGGTCGCCGTCACATACAAGACCTCCGCGGCATCGCCGTCCAAAATGCGCTGTCTTGTGCTGTTCTCTAATACCGCCGCATCTGCCAAAGTCCCGCCTGCAGCAGAGCTGCCCATGTCGTGGTTGCGACATCTCTTGCCACGTGATGAGACGGCCCCGCTCGTCCCGGACGCCGGCCAAGCCGCCCGGCCCATGCTTGCTTATGTGCAGATCATCGGCTATGCTCGTCTCAACCACCAGATCGGCGCCGACGGCGCCGGCGATCCCGCACAAAGCGCTTACTGGCGCGACTCGGACTACACTGCGACGTATGTCGCTCACGACGGAGACGACAATGTCGCCGACATTCTCCATACGCCCTTCTTCAAGGCGCTGGCCGCCGCAAAGACCCGAGCCGCAGCCCTTCATGATATCCACGGCGCTGCAATTGACCCCCAAAACTACGCCTTGCTCCGCGACTTGGTGCACCCGTACACCCTGGCCCAGCCACATATTCCCAGCTCCGTGCCCGAAGCTCAGAGGGCCGAAATCGCCGCAAGCATCTCCCGCTTTGTGGCTCCCTTCTATGTCTCTGCTCAGCATCTCCTTTTTTCCAGCGCCGAGCTAGCGCCGGGGGTCTCAAACAAGTACTGCATCGAGTGCGACATTCCACGCGACATTTTTCCTCCTTCCTACAACACCCGTCTGACTGGCTCCTTAGGCGATGGTGGCTTGGCTTCCTTAGCCTACACGTTTGTGGTCGGGTTCCAGGAGCAGATCAATGGCGACATGAGGCTGCGTGCTGTGTACTTTCCGCTCGAGATGCGGACCCAAAATGTCGCGCCTGACGGCAATTGGTACCAGCACAACTACCTCCAAAATGTACATATAGATACCGCGTGGAGGCCTCGCTCTGTGCTGGAAGAGGAAAAGAGCGAAAAGTCGGTGGTGGGAGAAAGTGTGGACTGCGATATTGCGTACGCGACATTTCTTGCCGACTTGAATGTCTTGGTCGGCGACAGCGGCGATGTCGCCGCTCGCGAGCGCAGAAAGTCGTCTGTGGCGCATGGCGACATTTCCGATCAGGTTGCCCAGGTCTCCACCCGTCCCCGGATGTCCTACCAAATCCGGGTCAACAACACCGACCTCTGTCTCTTGAGGCTCTCCAGCTCCTTCTACAATGTCGGCACCGACATCCAGTTCGCCTTAAGGAACATCACTGCAAATAAAGTGGAGACTGCAGATAGTCCGCTGGCCCGCATCGTCGGCTACACCGTCCACCTCGAGGCCCACGAAATCTTCCATCTTGACAACGACCGTAAGGTCGTGAACGTCTACAAAGTGACGCCCACCCTCAAGGTCAACACGTACGCGGAGGCCATTATGCAGGATTTCGGCGAATCCGACGGTCTCTGCAATAAAGTGCACGTGCCAGAGCACGTGAGCCAACAGTTCCAGGCGCCGTCGTTCATGGATCTCCGGTACTTCTTGGTGTTCCGCTTTGTGTTGAATGAATTCGAGAACTTGGAGGCATACGACATCGACGAGGACCTGCATAAATACGCCGAGTATGTGCAGGCACACAAAATGGAAAACGATGGCACCGACTTCAAGTTCTCCATCCCCATCACTATTTTGCCATGATTTATTGCGATTGAGGGCTACATACATCCGCGCATCCAAGGCTTGCTTCCGTGCATCCAAGGCTTGTCCAAACAGCATTGAAAGGCTCGATTAGGGAGTGCCCAGAATTAATATGTGATGGACCAATGCGCTTCGAGCGGGCTGAACTGGAGCATCTGACCTCCGCCCGTAAGCACCCATTGTTCTTGGCCCACGGGGACTGTCCTGTGTGCAGTTTGGGCCCGTAGCAAGGAAGAAGGTGTTTGACTGCGGCTTCGTCACGCGGGTCTATATGCAGTGCGCGCTCAGCAGCAGTTATATAACCCGGAGCATTACCCAGCCGATCAGCACACAGCAAAGTCCCTCAATAATTATGTCCTCAGTCACCGTGTCCCACGTCTCTTCGACGGTCAGCATCTCCGATTTGCAGGAGTTTTTCAGCTTCTGTGGAGCCATTGACAGCATCAACCAAATTGACACCAGCGACGCCAAATTCCACACATACCAGATCAACTTCTCGCTGGCGAAGGCTTTGGAGACGGCGCTTCTTTTAAATGATGCTGAGTTGGAAAACGCGCCTGTGAAGGTGGAGGAAATTATACTTCCCTCGTACTCGGACTCGACTGCAGACCACAGCAACCTCAAGGAAAAGTCTGCTGACACGAGGAGCTTTGGCGACTCCTACGCCGACATTTCACAGGAAGAGAAGCCAAAATCAGCCATCTTGGCCCAGCTCTTAGCCTCTGGCTATAAAGTCTCCGACGACCTTATCACCAAGGCCATCTCCGTGGACCGCAAGAAGGGCTACAGCAACAAGTTCGTGTCGTTCTTGACAGATTTGGACACCAAGTTCTTGCACCTGCAGGACCCCGAGTCGACCACGGCCAGGAACATAAACAAGGCGCAAAGCCTGATCTCTCTGTTGACCAATCTGGTGCAAAACAGCTCTTATTCACAGAAGTTGCACAACTATTTTGACAGAAGCTTGAACACACCTTATGGAATGAAAGTCCACGATTTCTATAAGCAGGTTTCCACGGAGGTTGCAGATGTGCACAACGAAGCGAAGAGGTTGCTTGAGTTGAAGAAAGCAGAAGCCGCAAGGGAAGCCCCGAGGGCTTAGGCGTATAATAAATACACTCTTAAATGCTTGTAGGAAGCTTGGATAAGCTAACTCTGCTGCTTGTAGGAAGTCAGGAAATCAGGAAATCTCATATAGTCTGTATGAATTCTAGGTCAAGCCTGCATAGTCTGTTTGGAGGAAATCAGGAAATCTCATGGAGCCTATGAATTCTAGGTCAAGCCTGCATAGTCTGTTTGGAGGAAATCAGGAAATCTCATGGAGCCTATGAATTCTAGGTCAAGCCTGCAGTCTGTTTGGAGGAAATCAGAAAATCTCATGGAGTCTGTATGGTCTCGTAGGTCAAGTCTCCATAACTCTAAAACGACCAGGTCTGCATAAGTCTAGAACGACCAAGTCTCTTGAGAGACGAACCGGAGTCAGAGATCTCGAGCGCAGAAACGTCATTAAGGGAAGGCTTCCCGGATAAGCCACGCGGAGAACTGCAGGCTCAGTCATCAACGACTCCTCCAGTTATATCTTAATAGGCTTCTCTAGCAAGTGCCCCATCCTCTCAATCTTAGTGGACAAATAACCCTCGATCTCCGTCGACTTGATTCCCTCCTCATTCTGCCAAGCCAAAGGAACCATGGGAACCCGCTCCACAACCCGCACATCCCTATTCTTCCCCTCGACCGCCACGATTTTATCCGGGTTATTGGTCAAAAGCTTAATGTCCAAAAGATTCAAGTCCACAAGAATAGCCGTGGCCAACGAAAACGACCGCCCATCCGCAGGATGCCGCAAAAGCAAGTTTGCCTGCACCGTGTCGGCGCCCAAGTCCTGGAGATTGTAAGCCTTCAACTTCTCGCCAAGCCCAATCCCCCGGCCCTCCTGCCGCAAATAAACAATACACCCGTGCCCGCTCTGGCCCATGAGCCGCCCCGCCTCGTTGAACTGCTCTCCGCAGTCGCACCGCGCCAGCCACGCCGTTTCACCCGTGTAGCATTCCGAGTGGATGCGCGCAAGCACCAGTTCCGTAAACGTGGTGTCTGCATGGATGACCAAGTTGCCATCCGCGTCGAAACGGAGCTCCTGCCCCGACCGCGTGTCTCGGTCCGCGTCGGTCCGCCCCGGGAAAAGACGGCCCACGTATGCGCCCCGCGTCATGCGGGCCTGTTGCGTGTCATCTTGCCGCCACTTAAATAGCGACCTGGACCGAATGTCCTCGCCAAACACAATCGCCAAATGCTCCTTGTTATCTAGGTTGTTTTCGTAGAGATGTAGAAACGTCTCGGGGCCGTGCACCGTGGGGATGCGGGCACGGGCTATGCACCGGACGTAGGGGAGCTCGTCGTGGATGGGCATCTTGTCTCTTTCGTTTTGTGGGATGATTTCGGGGATCTCGGGGCTTTGCGGAAAGGGGGCTGACGGCGTGAGCGCCGGCGAGACTAGCGGCATATTTTCGAAGTCCGGGTGGCTGTGTGCCGTTGGAATCGGCTGTAAGGGGGTCATCGAGGAGTCGCTGGTGTTAGTTCGGCGGGGGCTCCTGTTTTAACTGGAAAGACGCCGGTGTATGACTAAAATGCGCCTGCAAATGGAGGCACGATTTGTCATGGGCGCGCTGCGTGCACTCCTCCTCGCGTGACCTTGTACGTGAGAGCCACGTGACCGCGCATGTGCCGGTCACGTGCTTACTGCTGCTGGCGTGTATTACGTCTGTCTAGGCCACCATCCCCAACGAGCGTCTGTGCTCAATGAACCGCCAGTACGCCTCCTTGGTCCGGTTTCTCCAGTAGAAGCCCGTCTTGACCATCACCAAGAACGTGCTGATGCAGAACAAGCAGATGAACGCGGCCGCAATGAAGCACTTTTTCAAGCCCTGGTTCTCCACCCATGGCGTGATCCCGTAACTCATGGCGAAACTCATCGTGTTCCGGATCACAATCACCGTGGCGAGCGCCTCGCACGATACCTCGTGGTAGCAGTCAATCACGTATGTCACGGCGTTCACGCATCCAATAAGGCAGAGGCCTGCCATCAACCCTAATCCGAAAACAACACCAAACCAGTGGATTCCGTACGATGCACCCACTCCCCAAAGAATAAGTGAGCATGGCCCGAGAATGGCATACACCGAGAGCGCCCAGAGCCGGTCCTCGGCCTGCGATGTGCCTCCTCTTTTTTTGGCAAGGCGGACCTTCAACCAGTCTGTAACCCAGCCGGCGTAGAAATAGATAATCACGGCAAAGATGCACGGCGACAAGTAAGCCAAGCCACACATGGCACTTGAGAAGTTGTATGGTTCGGCTCCTAGCACCAAAGCCTCCGTGGCGTTCAACACTGTGTACCAGAAAAGCGATGCTCCGTAGAGAAAACCGGCCCACAAGACCACGGGAAACCGCAACATGTAGAAAGGCGCCTTGAAGTACTCCCACAACAAGAACTTGGACTTCACGCCCGAGGTCACCGAGAGTCTCTGGTAGAAGCTCTTCACGGGCGCATACTCTTGCACATGGGTCTCGGAAACTAAAGTGGCATAGTTGTTCAAGTTGACTGCGTTGCCAACAGACTGCACGTCGGCTCTGACGCTCACAATAGCATTGATCTTCTCCTCTTCATCTCTGCACAGCGATGTCTCTGGTACCAAATGGTGCTTTATCTCGCCGTTGCTGGTGATCACGCCAATGGGGTGGCCGTCAGCATCGTTGTGGACCTTCAAGCGTCTCTCGTAATTGGTTTCCTCCATAAAAAAGAACAACACCACAAAACTGAAAGAACAGAAGATACACGACCAGAAAATAACCCATCTCCAACCACCCACAGAGAGGCCCTGAGAGTTCTCATTGATGAAACCAGCCACCATTGGTGCCATGTAATTGGAACCAAACAAAGAACAAGCATATATACCCATGTAAGTTGCTCTCTCATGTTCGAAAAAGAGGTCAGAAATCGTGGCCTCGGGTAACGCCTCGATGGGTGCCACAGCAATTCCAGCCAATATCTTGGCAGCGATCCATTCGCCATTGGTGGTGATATATGGCTGCCACAAGTAGAGCATGGCGCAACTGAGCGTAGAAAACAAGTAAACGGGCCTCTTACCAAACTGCATGGCTAAGGGCTGAAAGACCAAGCAGCCCAACCCTAAAAAGAGAAAACTGTAGCCTGTACCTGCATTGATGTCGGCGACGGACATATGGACGCCTGGGGCGGCAGAAATGTCAGGGATGATGGAGTATATGCACGTGCCCGGGATTCCAGTAGCAAACACGTACAAAACAACACAGAAGACGTGTAGCATTTTGCGTCCACGGGACCAGTTCAATGGATCATTTGGGTCGTCGGAGGGCGTGGGAATCAAGACAATTTCTGTGTGCAGAGCATCAACATCCACCAAGTGGGTCGTGCCCGGAACTGCGGAGTAGTCAATTGCCATATTAGGGAGCCAAGAAGAGTCTACTTGGCTCCTAACATAGTGGAAAGAGGTGGTTTTATACCCGGTTCGAGATAAGCGGCTAGTGCATTATCGCGAGACTGGGGTGACTGCACGGTGATCGCGGAATCTCGCCGTTTTGGGTAACTCGGCTCTGCCTTATCGGACATGGGCTGAGATGCAGCGCTTTCTGTATCAGCAATAACTTGGGCAAAAGTGGAAGGGCTTGGATCCTTTTCATGATGCACGATAAGAAGGACTTGAACAGCCCGCGGCTGTAATGTCAAGTCGGCCGCGACAGTCAGGGGAAGCCGACTCAATTATAGGATTGCATCAGCACCGAGCTGGAATTTGCAAATTCACCTTTTTAGGGCTGGTTGAAAAGTTTATGACGGGCTTCATGAGGGGTGTAGTACTTTTTTGAAAGTTTGCAACTGGTATGAGAGAGCTACTCAAGCTCCGATAGTAGGAAGCTCATACTTTGCAGCTTTCCATCTCATCTTGCTTCGGGCTCCGATTTATTCTGACGACAAAGCCACATTTGTAATTTGCGAGGAGTTTGAAGTTGTGGTTAAACGGGCTGATTTGAAAAGTGAATCTCATCATAACGGCCAACAAATTTGCAGCTCTGGGAGTTATCAAATTTTCTCCGCTTTCAACTTCCGAACATTCATCAATGATTAATATCAACACATTCCCTTTCTGTCAACAAGTTGCCGTCGGGAATTAGAAAATCCCATGGTCGAGAGCGTAAGGCAAGTATTAATTGGGGTTGAGCTGATCATCGCGACTTTCTCTTGCTATAAATAGATCACAGACATGGCTCTAGCTCTAGGACCCAGGATTGCGGCATGGTGATGAATAACAAATGTGTAATCTTCCCGACAAGTTTTTTCAAGGTGACCAATTTGGTACCGAGAATGTATCGTCACAAAAATGGAAAGTGGGGGAGGCGCCTTGAAGCAGTCCCGTATGTGTATATTATGCAGGACGCCAGCCATGGCACTTTAATAACATCTCCGTAATGTTGAGCCTTCTTCAGCTTCTTCGATCTCCCGCTTATAGAAGTAGCGTTCGACATCTTTGATATCTTCCTCAAAGTTAAGGATTCTCCTTGATCTCCTTCTGTTGAGGATCTTCCTTGATCTCCTTCTGTTGAGGATCTTCTTTGATCTCACTCTGTTAAGGATCCTCTTTGATCTCAATCTGTTGAGGATCTTCTTTGGTCTCACTCTGTTAAGGATCTTCTTCAATCTCACTCTGTTGAGGATCTTCTTTGATCTCACTCTGTTAAGGATCCTCTTTGATCTCAATCTGTTGAGGATCTTCTTTGGTCTCACTCTGTTAAGGATCTTCTTCAATCTCACTCTGTTGAGGATCCTCTTTGATCTCCTTCTGTTGAGAATCTTCTTTGATCTCACTCTGTTGAGGATCTTCTTTGATCTCCTTCTGTTGAGGATCTTCTTTGATCTCCTTCTGTTGAGGATCTTCTTTGGTCTCACTCTGTTAAGGATCCTCTTTGATCTCACTCTGTTGAGGATCTTCTTTGAAGCATCATCCGCTTGTTACGTCCCCCTTAATAATTTGTTCGGAGGTGAGAGTTTCGCATCAGGCCTCTTATTCGATTCATGTCTGTCAATTGGTGACTTTGAATTGTCTGACTTACGCATATCCACTAAAGATAAACTCGCTTCCACAGTGAGTAATAGTAAGTATCTTTTCCACAGTGAGTAATAGTAAGTATTCTCTTCAACTGTAAGTAACTCATTTCAACTGTAACTGAACTCACAGCCTCCCACTCTAATTCAGACTCCGTAACTGAAACTTACATTCTTCAACTAGAGAAGACTCCGTGTTTTTACTGTAACCAAGACGGCAATGCCCGAAATTGTGTTTTCCCAGAAACAAAAGTGCGCTCCGCTATTACCAACGCGGGGGGACGCCCCTTTATATATGCCGCGGCCCCGCGTTTCAGGTTTTGCAGCCACGCAGCGCCAAACCTATATAGACGCCACGATCGCCACTTTTTCGCCCCTCCATTAAACTCATAATTCAAGAATTACTTGATCATTGTTTCCAACATGGGTACGCAAAAATCTCAAAAGATACCCTTCTAAGTCTTCAGGCAGGACTTTTGGTGTCGCTCAGCTCCGTCGCCACCAGCCTTACAGGCTGTATCACGTGCTATTCTCCAATAGTACAAGTATAACACTTCAAAGCAGCTGGGCTTGGTGAGACTGTATTGTTGGCTTATTTCGCTATTCGAACAAGCTGCCATTGTTGACGAGATGAACAAACTTGATGAAAGAATTTCAAAACGGCTCCTGGCGGAATTACCTGCATGTTATGTATATCAGCTCCCGGAAGACGATTCTTTTGTCTTAGCATTCACTTGTGAGGCGAGTGTAAAACTGATTGGAATAATCCAGATGCAATTTGATATCCAGACATTTGTGTGGCAATTGTACTTTAGGGGGTCATTGCTCATGGCATCCGTATTTTGCGGCCCTTGATGTCGATATCTAGCACTTGCGGTCCTTGTTATGTGATATCCAGCACTTGCGGTCCTGTTGGTCGATATCCAGCACTTGCAGTTCTTGTTAGGTGATATCCCAAAACTCAAACGCTCGAGTTCTCGAAGCCGGGCTTCAATTGGACCAGAGGCTTTTTTGATGGTTGGTAGCGGTAGCGCGCTGCGGCTAATGTGAACAGCCGGCGGCGTGTCTTTACCATCCCGTATTACATGACCTATAGCACGCCGGATATCTCCAGACACGGGGTCTGAAACACAGTGTCAAGGTGCACGGGTGTCAAGGTGTGCTGTGGTGCGAGAGCGGGACAAGCTGGGTTTTTTTTTTTTTTGCAGGGGTAGCCAAGTGGTGTAGGGGTTTCAGATGAGTGGTCTGCAGGAGTGATCTGAGTGAGCGCTTGAACAGCGATGAGATGTACGGGTGTTCTGCGCGGCCAATCACGACACAATGTTTTCTCGTTACCAAGGCAGCGAAAAAAGCGACCCTCTCACCCCAACCACATATCCAACACACCACACATCAATATGCTCTCCCTCAGAAGTCTCCGTGCTTTGAGCAGCAGCGCCAAGTTGGCCAAACCCGCCGTGGCTGCCCCCGTCACCGAATATTTGACCACAGGTGGATCCACCCAAGCGGTGTGGCCCAAGGGCTTCAGACAGGCTCGCCCCAAAACGTGGGAAGAAAGCAGCGAGTCGGCATTATCCAAAGCAACCAAGTTCTTCCTCCTCAACGAAATAGCCAGAGGAATGTACATCTGTATGGAGATGTACTTCAGGTCTCCCTACACGATCTACTATCCCTTTGAAAAGGGGCCCATTTCGCCGCGGTTTAGAGGTGAGCACGCATTGCGCAGATACCCCAGCGGAGAAGAGCGCTGTATTGCTTGCAAGTTATGTGAGGCAGTTTGCCCAGCGCAGGCCATCACCATCGAAGCAGAGGAGCGTGTGGACGGGTCCAGAAGAACGTATAAGTACGATATCGACATGACCAAGTGTATCTACTGCGGATACTGCCAGGAGTCGTGTCCCGTGGATGCCATTGTGGAGTCGCCCAACGTGGAGTATAGTACCGAGACCAGAGAGGAACTATTGTACAACAAGGAGAAGTTGTTGGAGAATGGAGACAAGTGGGAGCAGGAGTTGCAGTACTGCATCGACGCTGACGCCCCATACAGATAAGGAGTCGGAGAGGAGAGAGAGGAGGCGAGGCAGTCTCATTGCATAACCCTCAGGCGACGGAGCTTAATCAAGGACATCGCCGCATTGACCATGACAGAACATGCGCATGAGTGGTCGATAATATATAACAAGAAGTATCGGTAGAGTAAGCTCGGTAGAGTAAGTATCGGTAGAGTAAGTAGCGGTAGAGTAAGTATCGGTAGAGTACAGTACCGGTAGAGTACAGTATCGGTAAAGTACAGTATCGGTAAAGTACAGTATCGGTAAAGTACAGTATCGGTAAAGTACAGTATCGGTAAAGTACAGTATCGGTAAAGTACAGTATCGGTAAAGTACAGTATCGGTAAAGTACAGTATCGGTAAAGTACAGTATCGGTAAAGTACAGTATCGGTAAAGTACAGTATCGGTAAAGTACAGTATCGGTAAAGTACAGTATCGGTAAAGTACAGTATCGGTAAAGTACAGTATCGGTAAAGTACAGTATCGGTAAAGTACAGTATCGGTAAAGTACAGTATCGGTAAAGTACAGTATCGGTAAAGTACAGTATCGGTAAAGTACAGTATCGGTAAAGTACAGTATCGGTAAAGTACAGTATCGGTAAAGTACAGTATCGGTAAAGTACAGTATCGGTAAAGTACAGTATCGGTAAAGTACAGTATCGGTAAAGTACAGTATCGGTAAAGTACAGTATCGGTAAAGTACAGTATCGGTAAAGTACAGTATCGGTAAAGTACAGTATCGGTAAAGTACAGTATCGGTAAAGTACAGTATCGGTAAAGTACAGTATCGGTAAAGTACAGTATCGGTAAAGTACAGTATCGGTAAAGTACAGTATCGGCCAGTGTAGAGGCGTGAGGTGGAGGCGCCGCCGGTCTGCTGCCTCGCATGAGCGACGAGAGGCACGGGTGTCTGAGGAGGGGTCACGTGACAACCGGCAGCCAATCACGGCGGCCGTGATTCCCCACAGCGGCGGCGGGCTCTGGAAGCCGCGGCCGCCTGCCAAGGAACACCGCAGCTGGCAAGGGCGACGCCGGGGAAGGCGAGGTGTTTCATGCCTGCACACAGCGGCGGATTCATGTGGGTTCCATGTGCGTTCCATGTGCGTTTCATGTGCGTTTCATGTGCGATTTGCGTGCGTTTCAGCAGCGCATCTCGGCCCACGCCCCTAGACCCACGCCCCCGGCCCCACGCCCTCCTCCACCGCACCACAGCCCCCCAAAATAGCCCCCGCCCCCGGCCCCCGCCAATGACCAGGCACCTCTCGCCACTCGCCCCTGCGCGTCCTGCACCCAGCCACGCGTATTCCAGATCTGCCGCACCTATTCGTGTACCTTTTTCCACCGCGCGCCATCCTCCACAATCCTACCCAACTACAAACCCGCACTACTCAGCTTGCCTACTACACCCACTTCCTAAGCCCATGGCCCACAGTCCGGCCCCTCCTGCCAGCCCCCGCCACAGCCCCTCCCAATAGGCCGCCGAAAACGCCGCCCCATTCCCGCCCCGAAAACGCATCTTCTCGGTCGCACTTCCCAAGTCGCCGGCCTCTTATTACAGCCATTCGCCTCGCATTTACCCCTGAACTTCACCGCAAGTCCCGCGAGGCCGCCCCTGAACATTGCCGCCATGGACTCGGATATCTATGCCTACGGCGCCGCCCAAAACGACCATTACAAAGCGCCCAGCGCCTTCTACGACCCGCCGCCGGCCACGCCCGCGCACCTCGGGTCCATGAACTACTCGCCTCGGCATCTGCACAAGCCGGCGTCGCTTCTGAGCTCCCGAAACATCAACATGAAACACCTCTCGTTGAACATCAGCCCTTCTCACTCCGCGGCGCTGCCGCCCGGCAGGGCCAAGCCTCCTGCACTCCCTCTTTCGTTGTGGGAAGTGACCCCCACGAGAACGGCCAGCGTCCAGGGAAGCCTAGAGCGGCGTGATCTGCTGGCGGAGAAAGAAAGCGGCGGGCCGAAGACCGGCGTGGAGAGGGATGCTTTCCTGGAGAAAGGGACCCCGAATGCTGGGTTCCCCAGTGGCGACTTCGCCAGAGCCGCAGTGCTGCCGCCAAGACTACCGCTGTGGAGATGCAAATCCGCGGGAACCGTTCAGGACCTGCTCCAGAGTCCGTTTGGACCAAGCTCCTTGAGCCACACGCCCGAAGCGGCCGTGGCGGAGAGGCTTGGTGCGGTGGACTTGATCGACGACTCGGAGATCTCCAAGCCGGGAATCTTCCCAGAGGACCACCTAGATGCCAGCCAAACCCCTACACACCCAAAACGGGGCCAGCGCTTGGACTACAAAGTGCTGAAGTACAACCCCACGCTCGACAGCCTCTCCGGCCTCCACCTGCCCTCTGAACTCGTCCACTCGAACCCGCATCACGAAAGCTACACATTTACCATTCCCGAAGAACTCCAGGAGAGTCTGATGATATATGCATACCCCGAGGGCCCGGCCAACGCTCTAAATCTGACATTATATCTCTTCTCGGACCCCAACACGTCTGACTTCAAGGTCGACATCAACGACTACGACTTGGTGGTCAACGTTGCCAGAGAGTGTGTGGACCTCACTGACACTTTTGACGACAAAAACGGCCTGAAAAAGTACCTCTGGGTGCCATGGTCCCACACCTCCAAGATCCTGCATGACTTGCCGGCCATCACCGAGATTATAGCTGCCATGGATCGGCCTGGCAAGAAGATATTGGTGCACTGTCAGTGTGGAGTGCTGCGTCTGGCGTGTGTGGTCGTTGCATATTTCATGACCAAGTTTCGTCTTTCCGTTAATGAAGCCTACGAGCTCTTGAAGTCCGGCACGCGGGACTCGCTGCATGCATTCGTACGAGAGGTTAGCGGACTTGGCAATGTTGTCGAGGCCTGTGACCGAATATGTCCGAACATGAGCTTGATATTTGAGTTGATGGACTTTGGCGAAAGACTTGAAGGAAAAATACAAGAGCCATAGCCTTAATGGGGTCAACAAATGACATCGGATACATAAGCTTGTCAGCATTGATGCCATATGGCCAGGGCTCCAAGATCAACATAGACTCCAAGGTGTGACACGGGCTAGTTTGAGGCTATTTTCCTCTCTAATCTGCGGTCTACCGGTTCACAAGGACCGCCGGTCTGCTTCTACCCAATCTGCTCCTACACGGTTCACAAGGGCCACCGGTCTGCTTCTACCCAATCTGCTCCTACCGATGTGCTTCCTGTCTAGTCCAACCGCGTGCCTACGACGACGGCTTGGGAGAGAGCTTGAAACTGCGCCTACTGCAAAAAGCAACCACCAGGATTAGTGGGCTTGCGGCATTGCAATGCAGCCTTTTGCTCTCAAATGGCCAGCGAATATAAACCGACCAATATGGGCGGAACCGGGGGGCCATGTGAACCCCAGCACGCGCCATGTGAACCCCAGCACGCGCCATGTGAAGGAACATGCTACATAGTAGGAACCGCTGTATGCAGGCCGCCAGCGAAAATTCGCACACACAATAAAGCCAACTCCACAAGCCAAACGGTAAACCCACCATTTTGCTAGATCCTGTCAACAGGCTCAAACCAGGCTCAAGCTTACATCCGTGCATCCCACAGCACGTTGCTAACTCGATTTGCACAACCAAAACACGCCAGGAACCAGATACAGGACACGAGGTCCAAAGCACAGCCAGATTAAGGAGAATCCAACCTAACAGCCGGTCTCCAATGTACGACAGACACTTGACCGGAAACAGAAACGAGAGGGGAGACCGAAGTGCAGGAAGCGGAAGCGGAGGCGACAGATTCGGAAGCGCCAATGACAGATTCGGAAGTGGAAGCGCCAATGACAGATTTGGAAGTGGAAGCGCCAACGACAGATTCGGAAGTGGAAGCGCCAATGACAGATTCGGAAGTGGAAGCGCCAACGACAGATTCGGAAGTGGAAGCGCCAATGACAGATTCGGAAGTGGAAGCGCCAATGACAGATTCGGAAGTGGAAGCGCCAACGACAGAAGCACAGGCGGAGGCGACCGCGCCGAAAGAGACGGCGACGGCGACTACTACAACCGATACCACGGCAAGAGGTACGGAGGTTACAAGGACCTGGCCCCGTACAGGAGAAACGAAGGCCACGACTACTACAATTTCAGGGGTGCAGGGACCGCCCGCCGGCGCCAAGCCAATATGTACGACCTGTACCAAGGCAGCAAGTATCGGCCGGGAAAAAAATACGATGGCCCGTGGAGAAGGGAGAAGGATTTCGACCGGAGGACCGAGGGCCGCAGCGACGGCGTGGATCTCTTAGACGAGCGCAGACTGACCAGCCGAAAATTCGACCGTGACTCGTCCAAAAACAGAGCTCTGGCTTACCTGCGTCCTGCGCATGGAGCCCGGGACCAATACAAGCCCGAAAAGAAGGAGGAGGTCAAAGCGGGGGTGCGAGAAGTACAGCCCGAGGTGCTGCGTCATGTGGAAAGTGGCGCTTCGAGCGAGGAGACTCCAGAAAGTCATCATGTGGAGCTGGCTTCACCGCCTGATTTGGAGTCCCTCAGAAGAGCGAGACTGGGCAGTTCCGAAGCGTGCTTACCGGAAGTGGAAGGCACGTTCGGCGCCAAGGGATGTCAAGAGACTAAGGACGTGCAAGACCGGCCCAGCTCCGTGCTTCACGGCCATTCTTCCCAAAAGAGCGAAAGCGGCGACGAGCTGGACTCTGCTTCCAATATAGCGGACACGTCGGTTCTTTCTCCCATAGGAAACACCACCACGGACGATTTCATCCGAAATATGGACCTCACGCAAGATATCAAGCTCATGGACGAAGACCCCTCCGAAGCAGAAACTGTGATAAACGAATCACCTTATTCGTTGGACCAGTCCAAGGGTCTTTTGCGGAAAAGAGGGCCTGATCCTGAGAGAAGACGCATCAAAAGAAACATAGTGATCTCGGACAACGAAGCCGACGATTTTGAGTCTGAAACCAAAGCTGATAGTCGTGGAGACCCTGATTCGGAACATGACGCGGAGAATACCGTGGTCAAAGCGTGCAAGTCTGGCTCAGAGGCCGAAAGGCCGGAGAATGAAGCCTACAAATCTGAAGCTGAAAGGCCGGAGAATGAAGCCTACAAATCTGAAGCTGAAAGGCCGGAGAATGAAGCCTACAAATCTGAAGCTGAAAGGTCGGAGAATGAAGCCTACAAATCTGAAGCTGAAATGTCGGAGAATGAAGCCTACAAATCTGAAGCTGAAATGTCGGAGAATGAAGCCTACAAATCTGAAGCTGAAAGGTCGGAACATGAAGCCTACAAATCTGAAGCTGATCGGCCGGAATACGAAGCAGGCAAGTCAGAAAGCCGTGCCGCAAAATCAGGAAAGAGTCACGAGCTGGCTAAAAGCTACAGGATCAAAAGAGACTCGACGGGCCGTTCGCAATTGCAGAGAGCATGCAAGAAAGGCAACTTGAATGAGGTCAAAGAGCTCATTGAAAAGGGGGCAAATCCCAACGAAAGCGATTTCGGCGGCTTTACGTGTCTCCACGAGGCAGCACTTGCGGGCCACACAGATATTGTCACGTTTCTCATTTCCCATGGTGCCGATGTGAACAAACAAGCCCTCGAAGTAGGTGATTACGAAACACCGTTGATGGACGCGGCTGAAAACAAGCACGTTGAAACGGTCAGCGCTCTTCTCGAGAATGGGGCTGATCCCAACATCTGCAATATTGACGGGTACTCCACGCTCACCAAACTCCTTCATCTTAAAGAAGATGATGAAGAGTATGAGCAGATCATCGACATTTTGACCGAGTTCTCGCCGAACCAAGCGTCTCTGCCCCGCAAAATCATCGAAGATCCCGTGGAAAGCTACTTCTCTGATTTGGCAAAGAAAAAACACAATCCATTGATCTACAAATATGCAGCACAGGGACTTAAAGAGTCAACCGCCGAGGATTTCATCACCAATGCATTCACCCTTCTGAAAATGCCAGACATTCTTAACCTTGCGGCTCGAAACGGACACGTGGAGCTCGTGGACATTTTACTTGGACTCAACCCGGGAAACTTCAATATTAATGAGAAGAACAAAATCGGAGTGAACACGCTCTTGGCTTCCGTGGGCCGTGGCGTTTATGACGTGACGCGCTTTCTCTTGTCGAAGGGCGCTGATCCGACCATCAGGCGTGACCAAGATGGATTAAGTCCCTTGGAGATTGCCAAGCATTCTGCGCAGTACGACCCTCGAGAGGTTTTACTACTCGAACAGAGCCAAAAAGGTATGGGAAAAAACGACAAGGGCCCGAAACGGGATGACGTGAAAAGCGAACCCAAAGTTCACAAGACTAGTGATGGTGATGATGAAGGGGAACCTTCAGTGAGAAAAAGACCATTGTCAAGTCACTCGGTACCGGCTACCAAGAGAAAACATTTGGAGGAGAAGCCCCAAGAAGAAAAGGCCGAGAAGACCGAGAAAACTGAGGTACCAGTTGAAAAGACTGAGAAGGCCGAAGATGAGAAGGCCGACAATAGCGAAAGTGACAAACGCGAAAAGTCAGAGGCCGAAAAGCCTGAAGTCGGTAGAAGTGAAGGAAGCGATAAGGTGAAGACGGAAACACCCGAGGAAATCGCTCTCGCTGCAGCCTTACACAAGGCTCAGGAAGAACAGAGAATCAAGGCAGCAGAGCAAGCCAAAATGTGGCAGGAGAAAGCGCAGGCAAAGAAGAAGGCTCGGAAAGAGATGTTTCTCCAAGCGGAGAAAGAGAAAGAGAGGAAGAGAAAGGAAGAGGAGCAGAGGCGTCTCGAGCAGCTCAAGCAGCAGGAAATCGATGAGCAGAAACAAAAGGCCAAGGCAGCTGAAGAAGCCCGCATTGCCGCAGCAGAGATCCAAGCCAAAAAGCATGCGCTTGAGATCGAGTGCATCATCAATGAATACCCAATAGGCTTACGAGAGCTTGTCTCCGGAGGCAAGGCGGTGGATGATAACGTGCTCAAATACACCCCTCTATATATCATGGATGTGTCCGGCAGAAAGTGCGTGGTGGATCTCCAGATCTCATTGATGCTTTCCCAGTCTGTCTCTGACATGGGTTTGGCTCCTGGCACAGTTGGCGAGGAAATCAGCGAGGACGCGAAGAGAAAGCTTTGGGCGTTGTTTTTCGAGATGGTGGGCGTCAGCAAAAACAGGACTGTGGAGAAAAACGGAGTTGCCAAATTCTGCAAGCTTCAGCTCCATTACTTGGACCACGACTCTGTGGTGCACTACATCAAGGACAAATGGCCCGAGGTGTACGAAAAGGTTTGGGGCACCGGCATCATCAGTGAGGTGGACATGGCGTTTTTGGACGTGGGGAGGTCGACCGCATTGAGGACGCCAGCGAAGACGGAAAAGCCAATGGGGTTCGTTCCCCCGAAGTTCCAACGCAGAGTGGATGTTTTGCGGACCGTTCAGGCTGCCAACACTCCGTTGTGGTGATTCAAGGCCATGGAAAGATGACGATGTGAGGAGGCTAATGCGACCCTGGAAGTGGCTGATGAGATGGCGGGCTGTGACACCTGCAATCGGCTGGCCACCCAGACCATGGCCGAGCGATGGGCCGGACCATGTTACTCAGGTGACCTTGAACACTGATGGAGTTGGCGGTACTGCATACGGCGCGTTACGAGCCCGCGCGTGCCCAAGAGCATCGCGCCTCTACTCCTGAGAAGTAACATGGAATACAAAGTGTATGTAGCGATGGAGCTGCCGTTGGAGCAGGTTCCACTTGGCGTGAGCTTTCTACGCATATGTGTCTGCGTGAGATTGGGGAGGGTGTCTCTGAGTTCCGAATGGGAACAAGCATGAAGAACGTCGACCGCGTGCTATACTAACCCCAGCGTTTCGAGATCGGCTCTCTACGAGTCGGAAGAAGAGCCCAGCGATGGCGAGGTGTACATGCCTGCGTTTGAGTTCGAGGAGGTGGAAATTTCGGCGAAAAACAAGGGAATGCCGGCGGAGCAGGCGCAAAAAGCAGCACTGGACGGCGAAAACTCCGACGACGAGGGCTTTGCGTTCCGTCTTTTCGCCGGCAGCTCTGGCGACGTGAAGATCTCGCTCCGAGACGATGCAGACGACGAAAAAATCGTCAATGAACGGCCCCAAGAGTACTACTTCCTGCAGTATTCGGAGGCCGAGGAGGCGCAGTTCGCCGCTGCAGCAGTGGATTTCGGCAAGGCCGAGTTTGCCGATTTGGCGGACTATTCCGCTTTGAAAAGCTACGTTTTGGGCAAGTTTCCCGTCGGCTCGGTGCCCCGGAGCCACGGCATTAGAGTCGTTGACGCTACTGCATACAATGCCCAAATCGACCTCGACAGAAAACGCCAACGCCGGCGCCGCGAGGGCAAAAAGAAGCGGGAGATGAAAGTGGTCAGCAGAGAGAGGAGGCAGCAGAGGGAGAAAGACGCCAAGCGTATGGAGAAGGAGGAGAAGAAGCGGCGGTATGCGGGCACGGCCTTCAAGGGCAAGAAGAAGGCCAAGGTGGCGGCCGTGGTGTCCAAGCCCAAGTACCGGACTGAGTGATGGGAAAATGTGCAACGGTTTTGACGGCAACAACGGAAATCGCGGGCGGCTCCAACGGGAATCCCGGGCGGCTCCAACGGGAATCCCGGGCAACGGCTCAAGCTTGGCCATCGGCTGCAGAATGCAAAGGGACGTGTTGAGCCGCCGCTCATGCTACTCGGCCGCTTGTGCCTTCTGCATATAGTGTCTTTTCGGATGAATTGACACCTCCGAGTCGGCTTCCGTTACACCCTCGGAACTGGCACCGAGGTAGAAAGACAGCCGTGCACCGGACTTAGCCGAGACAAAAAGGCCCAACGCAACGGCGTGAAAAATGGGGCTGGGGCCGTCGAAATAGAGGGGCGGCATCCGAAGGCACTGCAGAAAGACCGGCCAGGTTTAAGGTCGTTGGGACCCGAGGGCACTGGAATTCAGTGGGAGCCTTGGCTCTGGTTCGCACACTTCACACACTTTGAATTCCGGCTCTGTCCTACAGAATAGTGGGTACCGGTGCTGTGTGCAGTTGTGTGGCATTAGCAGTGGGCTTGACCAGAGACACTATGAAGTTTCTCACTATGAAGCTTCTTTCTTAGTGACCCTTTCCGGCCGTTCGGTCAGCCGTGTCAGCCCTTGATTTGCTGTTCAAGTAGCTCTTCAGAGCTCTGCTCTGGGTCAAGTACCCGGATCAGAATGGTGGTTGGAAAGATAGAGGCGTCGGGTCCAAAAGCGGTCGTCAAGAAGATCACTTTATTAGCTGCATCGTGAGATCCAGCTTGGCCTTGAACACTCGACAACAATCATCTGTCTATATATGGCAACTCCGAATATCTGATGAGTAGACCTAGACCGACCCGTTTGCCGAAAGTGCAGTTTCGAAACATCACGGGCAGCGGGTGTAAATCCACGTCTACACTATACATTCTGACCAATTTCAAGTACTAGTGTTCTTTGGGTAATTAAATTTATTCTTCTATTACTTCCCTACTACAACACGAATACGTTTGATATTAAATATCATTGACGTTTCTTTTGTATACTGTCCTTTAAGTGTGATGCTGTTTGCTTGTCCCTATTATGTATTGTAATTTTAGCTGTTTGCTTGTCCTTGTGATTTTAGCTGTTTGCTTGTCCTTGTGATTTTAGCTGTTTGCTTATCCCTATTATGTATTGTTCAAAACGCTCATATAGCATTGTTTTAATAGCAAGACAAGAATCCACTCTTCCGTGGAGTTACACAAACTTAACTCAAAAAGCTCAAAAAGCCATAACAATATGTCAAGAAACAGCACATGTTCTTAAAACTGCTACAATTACTAACCCTCAGATACAAGCAGTGGGGGCGGACTTGCAATATTACCACCGGCGCATACCTTTGAAATGCCATGTTTATTGATTCTCATGAATCTATTCCGTCACTAATCTACCCTATTTACCCTATTTACCCTTTTTACCCTATTTCCCTATTTACCCTATTTCCCTATCTCCCTATTTACCCTATTTCCCTATTTCCCTATTTCCCTATTTACCCTATTTCCCTATCTCCCTATTTACCCTATTTCCCTATTTCCCTATTTACCCTATTTACCCTATTTCCCTATTTACAAGTGGAATCACTTCGTCTATCTGTTGAAATAATTGTTGAGTCTGCGCTCCAAATTGATTAACATACTTTTAATTGAACTCAGATACTAATCTTGCTCAACTGAGAAACTTCAAAGTGATTGAACATTTTCGAAAGCCATGTCCCTTTAAGAACAAGGTCTATACGGTGTATATGCAGGAGGGACGCAGCAGCCATCATCCAAGTCTCGCATGAACCACGACAATCACTCACTATGGATAAATGTAATCTACAAATTATCTATCTGCCTTATGTACAAAAGTATTTATCACTTCATCATGCTGAGATGAAAAATTTGGCATTTATTGTATGCAATTTCGTGGATGTTCTTTTTCGTCGCTTGCTCGATTGCATCCTCATCTGTCTAATTTGCAGTCAGCATGAGTTCCATTTTTATTATTGAGGGCATCCGGAGAGCTTCAATGCTGTACAGCGTCTCTGGAAAAATCTACGAACAACTTGAATCACCACCTTTCCCAGGAATGTGTCTTCCCAGGAATGTGTCTTCCCAGGAATGTGTCTTCCCAGGAATGTGTTTCCTTTGACCAGGTCTCACTTCAACTTTATATTTTGCCATCAATGGTAGCTCTCTCCACCAAAGCTGCTGTGGTCATGATAAATGATTTATTCGAGCGAAAGACTTCGTCTGACTCTGATAATGTCACCCTTGATTTAGGCATCTTGTGTAATAAAAGGAGCTCTCCCGGTATACGGATTCTGGATCCATCAGCAATCCACATGGCAAGTATTTAGAACATTCTTGCAACATAGGATAGCTTTGAGATATAGTCAAATATATAATAAGCTCGTTTGAAAGTATCAATTATTAACTTCAACATGATCAACTAGCAGTAGCTCTTGGAGTCCTGTCTTGTTCTACATTTATAACTGCTATACCATATAGCCTTATAGGCAGTTCTAAATATACATTAACATCTATGAAATGACCATGTCCAATAAGAAGACTAAAATGCACAATGGTGGTTATGGAATATGTTCAATAAAGAAGTGTAGAAAGATAGCTGGAAGATTTAAGAAATGAAGGTCTATGGCACAGTACATAATGTCCAGAATTTATAATATGGAGGTCAATATGATAAAATAGAAACAATAACCAGTTTAAACACAAAATGGGATATCAAGTGGTTCAAGATATAGATATACAACACTGATAGTGATAAGAGAATCATCTATATCAGAAAACTGTACAGAATCAGGGTCCTTGACAATAAGGGAGTTTGAACAGATATATCTAAATGACGATATCAATTTTTAGTTATATTCCTTATTACTCATTTGTATTGACCATATTTGAAGCGGTGAGTAAAACTGAGGTATTCATTACTCCAAAGCTTCTGAAATAGATGCAAGACCAGCTCGTACAATTTGTCCTACTTATACCTTATATAATTACCGATTTTTGTTCTAATGAATTAGGTACTTAAGAATAAACTAAATAACTAATAGTATTAGATAAATTTTGGGTACTACTACATTCTACTAGCAAGACGATATTTTACAAAATTGAATTATTAATGGAATTTACTGCTTTACTGATTACTGCTTTACTGCTTTAACCGAATTTACTGGTTTACTGGTTTACTGGTTTACTGATTACTGGTTTACTGAATTAACTAATTTAACTGATTTAAGTGGTGTAACTGATTTAACCGAATTTGACTTGTTTAACTGATTTACTGATTTACTGATTCACTGATTTACTGATTTACTGATTTACTGATTACTGGTTTACTGATTTACTGGTTTACTGATTTACTGGTTTACTGATTTACTGGTTTACTGATTTACTGGTTTACTGATTTACTGGTTTACTGGTTTACTGGTTTCCTGATTTACTGGTTTACTGATTTACTGGTTTACTGATTACTGATTACTGGTTTCCTGATTACTGGTTTACTGGTTTCTTGATTACTGGTTTACTGGTTTCCTGATTACTGGTTTACTGGTTTCCTGATTACTGGTAAGCATGGTGGAGATGGATGCCCTACACTTTTAAATTTAATTTATTATGTAATTTAAGATGTATAACTAAACCAATTATCAATAAAGTATATCCAGGAATTAATGTAATATTGTTGCAATAATATTGATTAGGTAATTACCGTTTATTTACCTGATACATTTCAGAAATTTTCAGTATATGAAAAAGTATCCATATGTCCCTAAATATTAATATTTTATTCTTGATCATATGTATTTATAAAATATAGCCTATGTTCTTTAATCATATAATTATTATAAAATCTATTTTGAACATCATATTGGGTTTGGATATTTATAATGTTCAGCGTATGGAATAGATATTTGACTCCAGAAAACAAATGAAAGAAAAGTGTATTGTAGGGCGTTCCAATATTATCACTTGATCTATGAGCAAGACGCACAACATATACACAATGTTAAGAGGGGTACCAAAGAAGAGAAAAAAAGTAGTAAGATAAAATATAAATTTACTCGTAAATTCTTGGGGTAAAGTTACATGTGAATTTGTTCTTGGGGAATAGTAAGTCAAAACAACACAAGGCTACATAAAGCGGTGTAGTAATTATAGAGTAGTTACAATATGCGCAAATATACATTAAGGATAATAGAGATATAAATTAAGGATAATAGGGATATAAATTAAGGATAATAGGGATATAAATTAATTAATATTAATTCATTATATAACATGCGATTATTTAAAAAATCAATCTCCACATTCCAATTCCCCATGCTACAACGACCCCGCCTGCACAGGCGGTTCTCCAGGGTCTGGTAGGGCTCCCCGATGGTCTTTCTATACTTAAGGCGCCAGATCTCTGAAAATGCATATCATGCACTATCACTCGAGGTGAAGATTCGGCTATTCGAGCCATGCATCTGTAGTCATTCAGCAAGGAGAATTCTGTTAATTGCCAATATATCCCTGCGCAATTTTTTTATTTCGGTTGCGGCCATACCAAGTGGAAAATACTGTTTCCCGTCCGATCAACGTTAGTCAAGCCACTTAGGGCCACAGTGAGTAATGCAGTGGGAGACCATGTGTGAAATTGTGGTGCTGCAATCTTTTTGCCGCCACTCCAGTTTATTTTATCACCAGCTTCTTGCCCAAGAATACAGCAACTGCCCTCTCCGGACCATTTCTCGAGCATTTGTCAGTAGCACTGACCAGTTTGGGTGAGGCGCGGGCCGGAAAGGCGAGTTCCGGGGTCTGTGTGCAGTTCCGACCTATTGACTCAGGTCGTTTGATCCTCCTCCACAAAAAAAAAATCGGGCCTTTGAAGCGGGGGGAGTCTCAGGGCCTACTTCCAGATGCCCAACATTGCCGTGAAAAAGCCATCCTGGGCGTGTGTGGACCGCTATGCCCTTTGCATGTTTGTGCACGTGACTTGCGAGTTCCGAGGGTCCCGCACGTGACGCAGCAGAACATGGTCCAAAAAGCTCTCCCAGGGACGAGTCGAACGTCCGGTCTCAAGATTCCAATTCTCCGTTACAGTCTCGTGCCTTAACCAGCTTGGCCACCGGGAGGCAGCTGAAAGGAGTGCATCTTCGGGGGTCTACTGCACACTAAATCGGCGGCTAGCAGGAACAGCGAAACCGTAGAAAAGCCGCAAGCGGGGGAGACGAGCCAGATTTAGCCGGCCCAACCCGCCCGGGTACATTGGCCGGGATTGCTGAGCCATGGGCCGTCCTGCACACAAGCAGCAGTCCGTGCACGATGAGGTACGTCGAGCACAGTGCACCATTTTTGGTTTCCGGCGGGAGTTCCAGCGGAAGTGAGGGTAGAGGTGTGGGTAGAAGGTGTGGGTGAAGGTGTATGTATGACGAGACCAAGTTTTGGGATGTTTCTGATTTTTGACGGGGTTTTGAAAATGGGTGCGAAATCCGTCAACTGCAGATAAAGATGGAAGCCGTGAAGTCTCACCAGGTGTCTATGAGAAGGCATGATAAATGGAAGGAAGGAAGAGAAGAGGAAAGAAAAGAATCGAAAGAGAGAGAAGAAAAGAAAAGAGAGAAAAGAAAAGAGAGAAAAGAAAAGAGAGAAAAGAAAAGAGAGAAAAGAAAAGACAGAAAAGAAGAGAGAGAAGAGTCAATCCCTCTATCTCCACCCTCTAGCTCTCTAGCGTCAATAGTGGCACCTGCACACAGCACGCCTTTTCCTCGTGCGCAGCCCGCCGCTCACCTCCACCATGGCAGACGTGGAAGAATTCGAGGCATTTCTCGAGCCCGGCTTCGGCGCCGTCTCCTTTGCCACGTCCCTTCTCCAGGCCACCAACGTGGCGCAAGAGCCCGACCTCGACATCCACACCGCCCTCAAGAAACTCCTCTTCGATGCTGCCGAGTGTGATAAGCGCATAGACTCCCTCACCGCAGCCAACCACGACGTTCTCCTCCGCAACCTTTTCTCCATCGAAACCATCCATGGCCTGGTGGACGACACCCTCGTGCCTGCAAACAAGCGGCTTCAAGCTGCGTACAAGCGCATCGATGCCGAGTTGATCCTGCCCTACGATGCCGCGGTCCGCTTGAACATGGCGTTTCGCCGAATGCATCATACCTTGCAATTGCTCCGTGGCTGCTCGTTTTTTCTTTTGTTTGTGCAGCAGTTGAACGAGGCTGGCGACGACGTGGTCAAAACCGCCCGCGTCTACCGCCTGTTGATGCTGTTCTACGCGCCGGACGCCGGCCTGGAGGTTTTTGGGAAGTCTTCGGAGTCTTCGGAGTCTTCGGAGTCTTTTGCCGAGTCTTCGGAGTCTTTTGCCGAGTCTTCCAAGTCTTTTGCCGGGTCTTCCAAGTCTTTTGCCGAGTCTTCCAAGTCTTTTGCTGGCCTGGAGTTTGTGGGCGTGCTCCGGCCCGTGAGGCTTGTGCAGGACTACAAGCCCCATCTCGTGCAGAAATACTCCCTTTTCTGCAACCATTTGTCGTCGTGCATCTCCCACGACTTGGGCCACCACAACTCGTTCCACGGCTCCAACCGCGTGCTCCAGGAGAACTTGGCCGCGTTTCTGTTGTTGCTGCCACATGCGTTCTTGTCGCTTGTGGAGACCGCCGCCATTTCCAAGTCCATTCAGATCTCGCTTACGTCGTTGACGCGAGCGCTCCAGTCGCCGCGTGTGTTGGTGTCGACTTTCAACGATGTGGCGCTGGCGCTGTCCGCTTTTGTGCTGACCATGGCGGAGGTGTTGTCTGTTGCGGAGCTTGCCGACGGCTCGCTGCGGACGCTTTTGCAAGTGGTGGAGCTGTGGCTTGGCGCTCCGCTTGCCTGTGTTTTCTATGAGCGCTTGGCGCTTAAGTTCAAGAAGTCGGTGGCTGTGACCTTGGCCCGGGGCGGGCCCATTGCCCGGAACTTGCGTGCCCACTACCCTGCCATTTTGGATGCCGTCAAGTCGAGCATGACTGGGGAGGCTGCGGGCCACTTCGAGGATGCCATACTGATTATCCAGTGTTGATGCTCGGGACCGGTAGCTTGTCTGCGTGGATAAGGGGCACATTTGAACTTGAACATCGCCGCTTCCATGATGGCGTCTACTCCTTTGCATCATGATTGCTCTGGCGTCTACTCCTTTGCATCATGATTGCTCTGGCGTCTACTCCCTGTGCTTACATCGCTTTCATCTACTTGAGTTGCTTCCGCATTTTTAAACAGCACAGCGTAGCTCTCTGTTCTTTCACCCCTCTGGCGTGACTGACTGTCGTTTCCGAAATCTCGTGACTGCCGTTTCTGAATTCTCGTGACTGCTCGTTTCTGAATTCTGACTGACTGTCGTTTCGAATTCTGACTGACTGTCGTTTCGAATTCTGACTGACTGTCGTTTCGAATTCTGACTGACTGTCGTTTCCGAAATCTCGTGACTGCCGTTTCTGAATTCTCGTGACTGCTCGTTTCTGAATTCTGACTGCCTGTCGTTTCGAATTCTGGCTGACTGTCGTTTCGAATTCTGACTGACTGTCGTTTCGAATTCTGACTGACTGTCGTTTCGAATTCTGACTGACTGTCGTTTCGAATTCTCATGACTGCTTGTTTCGAATTCTCGTGACTTTGAGTTTAGACTGCAATCTTGCTCTTCAAGCTGGTCAAGAACTCTCTGTAGCCCTGCTCGAACTGCGACTTGTCTTCGACCAAGCAGCTCAAGGCCCACAAACGCAACGCCATCAAGTCTCTTTGCTGCGTCATTTCAATTGGCTCGTTGGATGAGCCTCCGATTATCACGTAAAAACTCTTCCAGATGATCGAGTCCTTTTGCTCCCTGATCTTGGCCACAATCTGCCGCACCTTGTAGTTGAAGCTGGACTCCTCTTCGCTAAACTCGGGGAGCTCCGTCTTGCCCGTTGGAATGCTGTACAAGTTGTCTGTTCCGAACAAGTCCTGGACCAACCCTGGCACAACGTCTCCCGACACCCACAAGAAGAGCTCCGATCCATTGTCGATCAAGTACAACCCGTATGTTTGCCATGATGCTTTGGTATCATTGATTGGTTCGGGCAACAAAATCTCCGTACTGGTGACCGTCTCCTCCTCGCCTGTTTCCTCATTGATTTGAACGTATTCCTGAGGCAAGCCACACTCGTCGTCCATGTTGTGTAAAGAGTAGACTGTTGGGTAGATTGACTTCACCAAGTGCGCGAGTGGCAACGAGCCCAAGTTGTTTAATGCAATAGCCCGGTGGTCTGCTGGAACACGCTGTTCCCGGAACCCCAAGTGCTTGGTCAAAGAGAAAATCAACAATGGAAGCATTCTCAAGTTAGTCGATAACTGGAGCGGAGATGACCCGGTCACGTTTCCTGGAACAAGATCCTTCTTGTACACATTCAAGATATCCACGATACTCTTGGTCAAGTACTCACGGCCGGCGGCCAAAGTGCTAGACAAGCCCTTTTCGATGGCCCGGTGAGTAAGGTAGTTGGTGATTGCCAATTGGTCTGCAGAGGCGTAGATGTCCTCTAATCTTGACGATGTTGGGATGGCCAAATTCATCACCCGGATTCTTCTTTCCCCAAAGCACGTGGAATGTAGAACCGCGGCCTGGAAAAACACCACAGATTTGGGGATTGTTTCCTCAATGCTCACTTCAATCACGTATCCTTGGTCCCTGGGAAAAGTTGGGAACGAGCAAAGGTCAGAGGATCTGTTAAAGAAGTTTCCAAAGAAGGCACTCATTCTGAATCCGGCCGAACATCTGACTCTCAAAACTGCCTCTAACGCAATATCCATGGATAAGTGCTCACTGATTTCTTTCGACAACTTCGTAACATCTTCAATTTTAGTACATATCCACGATGGGTAGAAATGTGTTTGACCAGCAGTGAATCTGGGCAAGTTGGACAACGTTGCCACATCCTGGTACTTGGAACCTGTCAAGAACAAGTCGATTGTGACTTGTGCCGAGTTGCACTCCACGGCAAACGATTTGTAGAAAGAGTTTGCGGCTGTCAACAAGGCTTGAGACTCCTTTGGTTTTCCCGAGTGGGCAGCCTCGTCTCTCACGGCTAACTTTCCTTCACCGACATTAGGTAAGCTCGAGGAAAAGACGACCAATTTACCACCAATACTAGAGATCATTTTGTGGCCAGCTCTCAAGGCTGGTCCCAATGCAAAACTCTTGTTAGCGGTTCCTTCGAAGTAAGTAGGGAATTCATACAACAACTTCTCAATCGACTTTCTGTTTTCATCCAAGTTGATCAACAATCCCTCTGGTGAAGGCAAAAATGGTTCGTCGATGTCCGACACGACTAACATGTCTGGAGCATCCACCAAACCTTCTTTAAATCTAAAGTAGTGCAACGACGAGTCCACACCAATGATCGAGATTCTTGCAGTCTTGTTTCTGTTTGGGATTCTGTCCAAACTTTCCAAAATCGTTCTCGAGACTGTGGAAGTCATGCCGGAGTTGATTGCATCTGCAGACACGTCAATTATAAACGTGTAGACGATGGGCTGAGGAGTTCTAGCCATGTACTCTTTTGGAGCAACAAACTCCACCACAGAGTGGTTCAACTCCACACGATCGTACCTATTGGTGGCTCTTTGAGTCACATCGTCATAGTCAAAGGCAGCAGGAATGTCGTTCTGCAAACCACAAAAGTTACACCTCCACTTTTTGTAACTGTCAGTCAATGTAATGAACGGGTTTATGTATCCGCGACAACGACGACATCTGGAGATGGTAGTGTCCCTAGTGACGGGAATCTGCTCGTCGTCGTCGTGCAAATCGTTGTACGGTCTAACGACCAAAGCCAATGGCAACTTGGACTTCTTCAAAAGGGACCCCGTGGTTGGAATCACATTTAAAGTCGATCTGAAATAGTCTGGATTGGCGTTGCTTCCCTCTGCGGATGGAATAAGTTGGGAGGTGCTTGGCAAGATGATTGGGGGAGGAGGTAAGGACAAGTCACTGATGGAAGGAGGCAATTCCTTCGACAAGTCCGTGGTATACAACTCATTCAATGGCAAGGACTGAGAACCATCCATCAGGTATCCAGGGGAGGCCAGGGAAGCCAAGCCTGTGTTGTAATCGCCGTATTGTGCTGGGGCTGCACCTTGTTGGCCATAAGTTGGGGCCGCGGGCACCTGTTGCTGATACTGGCCAGCTTGTTGGCCATACTGACTGTATCCTCCAGCTGCAGCACCGTATTGGGGCTGGTAGCCGCCATTGGGAGCGCCATTGGCCATGCCGGTTGGATCGGCGGGAGCAGCAGCCTGGTTTAGGTTCATGTTATTGAAATTTTGATGCAATTGCTCCGCTCCATAGCCCTGATTGTACTGAGCTGCCGCAGGGGGCTGCGGGGTGGCGGCATACTGCGGTTGCGGGTAAGCTCTTCTTTTGGACATGGGAGAGGCAGGTGTTGATAGCTTGGACGACTTATGCGGTGTCAAATACTTGAGCGCGGCGTGGGTGTACTGATTTCCCGCCGCGCAAATTTGACTGCTGGCCCGTGGCCGCACAGAGTGCAGGACAACTCCTTGGTATAGCGTACCCCTCGATTCCTGACGCAGCACACCCGTTTTTTGGAGAGACTCTTCTGAAGCCCTATCTTGGGGAAGAGCTTCTGTTGGAGATCTTGATCACAAACAAGAACACCTTGTGCAGGATATTGTGAAAACGACACGATTCATTCTGCGTTGGCGAATACCGAGGTCGAAAAGGGTTGATGGGCTAGAAAGGCTGCACTATGGGAGAGGGTCTGTGTTGAAAATTGGGAAGGCTGAGGGTAGGGGGGGTCCTTATATATTCCGGGAATTACGGGGCTGCAAATATGTACGAGGCTGCAAAAGTCGCGCACAGGTATAAATACGGGGCTCCCCCGTAGTCGCAGAAATCGTTTTTTTTTGGAAGTACCCCGAAACTGTCGTGGTCAGTTGGCTTTTGTTGATGTTTATAATCTCCTATTGATTCAGCGCTTGATGGTCCCTTGAGATTGTACGGTGTGAGTGGCCCTTGTGGTTGCGTGATTTCTTGAGATGGTCCTTCCCTAAATGCGATGTTGGTACTTGTTGTCTTGTGATAATGCTAACTTTATTGTGGCTGGTACTTGCTGAGAGACTAAGCGGCTTTGTCGCATTTACTGCCGGCTTTTCCAGCTTGTCGGGAAGTGCAAAAGCGCCAGATTGAGGGGGCTTAGCTGAGTTACTTTATAGCGCGAGTTTAGTTTAAAAACGCAACGAGGGAGGGATTGCCCTATGCTTTTTCTTCTGGTGGGAATCGGCGTCTAGTGCTGGGTGGTAGTGATAGTTGACCTGTCTATTGTCCCGCTCAAGTGTTAGTTGTTGCTTCCATGCTTGAAGCCCTCACTGAAATCCTCGAAGGTCAGTGCTGTTGTTCTAAGACTGTCCAGTGAGTGCTTTTGGCCGATCATCAGTGTTTTTCTAAGACTGTGCAGTGAGTGCTTTTGGCGGAAAATCATGTCCAGACCGATGGCTTCTTCTGTTGCATACGTCGAGGAGCTGTTTCTCAAAGCAATTGTCAGGGCAAACGGCTCGGCAAAAGTATAGCCAGCCTCAAGAAGAAATTCAGCAGCAATCATATCAATGGGCTCCAGACTCAAATCATCATCTCTAGGGTTCGTGCCTTCATAGCCCCCATAGATTCGCCAAATGTCGTCGTTGGAGAAGAACATCCATTCAGGAAGCTCATCCTTGTGCTTGTGAGCATGCGGACGTTCGTCAGGTACGCAGGGCTCACGTGTCATAGGGCGACAAGAGAAATAAGGATTTACAAACTCAGATACCAAATTATTACTATCATCGGACTTGAAAGTGTGTTTGGGCGAAAAATCGCTATTTACGCCGAGGAATATCAAGCTGTAGTGACTTGGCATCGAAGAGGAATTGGAGGTCTGCAGCGTTTTTGCGGTTCGCAGCAGGAATGAACCAGCTTTTAATGCTTGTGTAAGGAGGCGCTGGGACAGAAAAGTTTGGGAAAGTCAACGTGAGTCTCATTGACGCTTTCGTTCACAAAATTGATCTGAAAAGCGCCCCGCCTGCAACATTCCTACTGCGCGTGTGCAAAATAACCTGGTACTTTAATGTAGCTAAAAGAAGCCTGTCGGAACAAAATGGGATTTTAGGATTGAGGCATCTTAGTTTTGACTGAGTATTGCCAAAACCGAATCTTTCAATAATCGGTTGCATAGTGTAGTGGTTATCACTTTTGGTTCTGATCCAAACAACCCCGGTTCGAATCCGGGTGTGACCTGATTTTTTTCCACGCATTCTTCCCATCATTTTTTTAATTTAGCGTCGTCTTCGCCAAACTCCTTCCATATATCGTGGTAACGGTCTGCCATATCTCCAAACCACTAGAATGCAGCCCACCCCAGAAAACATACTTCTTTGTGCCCGCAGCGGGTAACCCCTGGATACATGCAGGACCTCTTCGCGCGCCGGGGTATAAAGGCAGCACGAATTCCCCTCTTCTTTTTCCAAATTTCATCTCTAACGAGAACCAGCGCGATTCTTCTTCGCACAAGCTTACAATTCTCAGACAAGTGAGGACTCCTTGAAAGGAAGATGATGATACTAAGTTTCTTCTTTCCCAGTCTGATTCGACTATGACGACAGGGTTGAAATACGGCTCCTCTGTATTACAGTTATCTTTGCAGGTAGCCGCAGGGGAGGCTTATACTTGCCAGTATTGAGCGAATCTGATTCACACAAGGATTTTTCTTATTTGATAATTGCAAGCGTGTGTGAAGGAGCATCTTAGATGGTTCTCTGGTCAAGATGTGTTTGAATTAAAGTTTTCAACTGATGAAAGATCCTGAACATTCGCAGTTTCCACGGTAGCGTACATTGAACCCAATTCTCGTATGCCAGTGACCGCCATATGACCTTCCATGGATGTCTGATGAAAACAATTCGAATGCAGCTTGACTGTTGATATACGTAGATGTATCTAAAGATGCACCCCTGTAATCTAGTCAGTAAGACGTCTTGAGATGGATGTCCTACCAGACACTTTCTTGAATACCCAGTGTACCTGGTGTATGCAGGAAAGATACTCTTGATGCCTCATCCTGAAGGCACGCTTGCTCTCCTGCTTTTAAGCTTGCTGGTGGTGTGTGCTACTCGATTCAACTATTTAATGTCTAAAGATTGCCCTTGACCGAGGGCGTGGTGGTGGGCCACTGGTAGGAACCCTCGTTGTCAAACACGTAGCCAAATTTCAGCAAGAAGTCCTTCAACTCCTTAGGACCCTTGGATCCGTAGGGGTACTTGTGCAAGGTGGGGGCGTTGTCGCCCTCAATGAGCTCCAAGATGGGCGTGAACAACTGCCACGACACGTCCAACTCGTCGTCTCTGACAAAGTTGGCGTGGTTGCCGAGGTACACGTCTCTGATCAAAGCCTCGTAGGCCTCGGGGATCCAGAAGTCCTTGGAGTATCTGGACGCGTAAGTCAAGTCCAACTCGGTCAACGAAGTCTCGTTGGAGATGCCGGGGATCTTGGAGTTGATCTTCAAGTACACGGCCTCGTTGGGCTGGATGCGGATGACCAACTCGTCTCTCTGGATGTCGTTGAAAATGCCCTTGGCCACCTGCTTGAACTGGATTCTGACCTCGACCTTGGACTGCTCCAAGGCCTTACCAGCCCTCAAAACGAAGGGCACGCCGTCCCATCTCTCGTTGTTGATTTGGAAGCCCAAGGCGGCGTAGGTGACACATTTGGAGTCGCCCTTGACGGTCTCGTCGTCCAAGTAGCCCGGCTTCAGGCCGTCCTCGGACTTGGCGTACTGGCCAATCAAGATATTCTCCTTCTCGACGTCGGCCATGGCCTTCAAGACCTTGACCTTCTCGTCTCTGACAGCCTCGGGGTCGAACGACACCGGCCTCTCCATGGTGAGCAACGTCAACACCTGCAACAAGTGGTTCTGCATGACGTCTCTGACAATGCCAATGTCGTCGAAGTAGCCGCCGCGGCCCTCGGTTCCGAACTTCTCCTTGAACGAGATCTGCACCGATGAAATGTGCTTGTTGCTCCACACGCCCGACACCATGCGGTTTCCGAAGCGCAACACCAACAAGTTCTTGACCATCTCCTTGCCCAAGTAGTGGTCAATGCGGTACAACTCCTCCTCCGTGAACAATGGCGCCAAGTCCTTCTGCATCTGTCTGGCGGTCTTCAAGTCCCGGCCAAACGGCTTCTCCACAATCATCCGCAACTTCCCGTGCTCCGGGTAGTTGTACTTCTTGATGTGGGCGCCCACGCCCGAAAACACCGACGGCGGCAATGCCAAGTAGAACAACCGCTCCGACGTGCCCGTGGAGTTCTTGTCGTCGTACTCGCGAATGGCCTTCTCCAACTTCTCGTAGCCCTCGGGCTTGTCGTAGGGCCCGGAGATGTACGACACCAACTGCAAGAAGTCGTCGACCTTGCTCTTGGCCTTGTCGTCGTCCAACTTCAAGTGGTCCTTGATTGTGTGGCGCAAGTCGTCGATTTTCAAGTCGGATCTGGCGTAGCCAATGATGTTGACTTTGGGTGGCAATTGGCCCTCCCTGAAGAGGCCGAAAAGGGCCGGGAAGGTCTTTTTCTTGGCCAAGTCTCCCGAGGCGCCGAAGACGATGATCGACACGTATTCGCCAAAAGATTCAGACATGGTAGCTGTGTTTTTTTTTGTTGTGCTGTGCAAATGCCGAAAAAGGGTGGTGGAAAAATGGCAACCGAGAGTTGGGTCTGTATGGAGGCCAGGAGCGCTGGTGCGGCCGATAAGGTGCGGGAGCGCCGGGTGGCGCATGCCTGAAACACCGCTGAAACGCTGCTGAAACGGCGCTGGAACGCGGGCTTGAGCGGCCGTGCGCCGCGTGCTGCTGCTCTTCTGCCGCTGCCGGCTTGCCGTGCTGTTGGCGGAGGCCTCGGCCTGCACGGCTCCGGCCTGCACAGGGTTGCTTGCCTTCGGACTGCGAGCGGATTGCCACTATGCACGTGATCAAGTCACGTGATACAAAAGTCACGTGCTCACAGTCACCCGCACCACGTGCCTACCGCCGTTGCTATAGCTCTGTTTCTATGTAGTCTCTTCTCTCCGGCTCGCCTTGTTGTGGTCGTCGTCGTCAATCTCTAACGCGGCGTCGCCAATCTCGAACGCGTCGTCGCCAACTTCGAATGCGTCGTCGCCAACCTCGAACGCGTCCTCGGCGCCGTCCGCCAAAGAGCCGCCGTCGGTGTCGTCGAAGCCGTCGAAAAGCGCCTGCCGCTCTCTTTGCTCGTTTGAAGGCAGCTGCAACTCAAACGACTGCTCGTCGTCGCTGTCGGTGTAGTCTTCGTTGGGAATGATGTCGAACTCGAAGTCGCCTCTTCTGCGCCGCGAGCTGCTGCGGTCACTCTGCCACCTGGCAACGTAGACGAACACGATGAACACCATTGCAATGGCAAACACAAGGACGTATCGCCACGAGTGGTCGCTGGCCACCACTCGATGGGCTCCCTCTTCCTCGTGGGGTGGAGCTTCGGGACCGCTTGTCTCGTTGGTTTCTCCGGCAGCTGTAGTGGAGGTTTCTCCGGCAGTTGTGCCTTCTGCTGTTTCTCCGGCAGTTGTAGTTTTGGTTTCTCCGGCAGCTGTAGTTTTGGTTTCTCCGGCAGCTGTAGTTTTGGTTTCCCCGGCAGCTGTAGTTTCGGTTTCTCCGGCAGCTGTAGTTTCGGGTTCTCCGGCAGTCTCCGTGGACGCAACACGCAGAGCGTGGTCCAATCTCTCTCTCCTGACTTGTGCATAGTCGATGTCTAAATCATAGGTCTCGGCCTTGGCAGCATCAATGGACTCGCCAAAAAAACGAAGCTGCCAGTCGTCCAAGGTGATGGTGTTTCCAGAGGCGCTTTTGACCTGCAACGTCCAGTTGCCCACGCCCTGCTCCCCCCAGTGCACCACGGACATGAAAGTCCAGTCCTTGAGACCCGTGGAGGCTCTGTCCAAATTTCGGTACCACGCGAGCTTGCTCACGAGTCCTAGCGGCGAAACGAGCCGAACGTCAAGCTTGCCCCGGTTAAGCGACCCGATGTTCACCTTGACGGTCACGTGCTCCACCCTCTGCACGTTCATCACATCGAGGTCACGCTGGGAAATAGCGTAGGTGCTTGAAATGGTTTCGGACTCGGCGCCCTCGGGCGCCACGGCCCGCTTTCCGACCTTGACCACGTCGCCGTAGTACCACGCCTGCGGCTTGACGTTTTTCCACAGAAGCGCCTTCTCCACCAACGCCTGGGCGTCGATCTTGCCAAACCCGTACTTGTGCAGGTACAACCGCCCCAACGCGGTTTTCTGGTACTCGCCGTCGTCCTGGTTGACGGGAACCGCCGCCTCCATGGAGACGTACTGCACATCCCTCCAGGTCAAGTTGCTGTTGGCCTGGAGAACCAACGCATACACTCCGGCGGCCAAGGGAGCCGCGGCAGACGTGCCTCCGTGCACAGCCAGGCACTTCTGGTGGATGTCGGTGGTGTGGATGTGTTCGCCGGACCCGGAGCTGTATGTGACCACCATCACGGCCGAGCAGGCCTCTGCATAGGACGGATGGAAGCCTTTGTGGTCGATGGCGCCCACGGTGATGGAGTAGATGGAGTTGGTGTAGCCATCGAAATTGCACTGGTCGGCCAAACGGCCGCCATTGCCGCTGGCAAACACATACACCGCCCCCTTGCTTTCCCTGCCGTCCTGCACGCCGCGGATCATGGCCTTTGTCACCACGGCATCCGGCGCAGCCAACGTGCGTCCGTTATCCGTGGGGCCCCACAGACACAGGTAGATGTCGTTGTGCTGAAGCCCGTACACCATGGCGGCGGCCTCGTCCTCGGCGGTTATGGGCCCCGAGAGAATGCGGATGCCCGCCACCTTGGCCTCGTACGCCACGCCAATGCCACACACGTCGTTCTTGACGGCCGCCACCTCTCCTGCACACCGTGTGCCATGGTAGTCGTCGAACAAGAGCGGCTTGGGAAGCGCGTGGTTTTCGTTGAAGTCCCACGAGCCGTCGGCATTGAAGTTGGCGGCCAAATCCTGGGATTCGTAGTCGAGCCCGTCGTCGATGATCGCCACCGAGACGCCTTTTCCACGGAACCCGTCGAGCCACGGCTGCTTGACGTTGACGTCATGGCCGGGGTACTGCAGGTTGATGAGGTGCCACTGCTCGAGGAAAAGGGGGTCTTCGATCTGGAGCTGGTCGGACGCTTGCTTCTGCAGTTCCTGCAGGGAGTCCACGATCTTCAACCGCTTTTCGCCTGCCGGCGTGCCGGCCTCGTCCCGGAGATACACGGGGAGCCGCTTCTGTAGCCGCTTCTCCGGGAGCATGTGCAAGGACCGCACGCCCGGGGCGCTGGTCAAGGCGTCGTAGTGGGCCTCGTGGCCGTCCCGGCGCATCACGTGATCCGCGTTGGAGCGGTAGTTTCCTAAAAAGGAGTACCCGCCGCCCTTGGCTTGGGAGAACACAAAATGGTCGTCTAGTGCCCGCGCAGGATGTTCGAAAGTGAACACGTGTTTGTACGTGTCGATGAAGTCGTGGAGGAGACTTGTATTGTGCAGGGTGTCGATTTCCACGAGGAAGTACTGCTTGTTGGCGTAGTCCCGTTTGGGGATGGCTGCCGCCACGGCCAGTATGAGGAGAAGAAGGAGTTTCATGAAGACGCGTGAAACGGGGGTGAAACCGCACGGGGGCCTGCGGAGTTGGTGTGGCGACGGCGCTTGTGGCAGGCTTGTTTCAGGGGTAGCGGCGACGACTGCAGGCACGTTGCGGGTGATGGTGAGTTGCTGAAGCGGGGAAGCGCGGGGCTGAGTACTTGGCTGCAATCGGGGATCAACTGTCGCTGGTCGGGAGTGGCGGCTTCGCTGGCTGTTTGTATGGGCTCAGTGACGACGTTTTCTCGCTCGTGCACCTGCATGTGGCCCGCGCGCCCGCACTGGACTGGGTGCAGGGTGTGTCTCTTTCTGCATGACGATATCTTTTCATGCACCGGCGCTCTGTGCATGGATGTGTTCTTTGTGGCTCATCTCTCGACGCCCACGTGACGCCCGCGTGTTTCGGTTACCGCTGCTCACGTGTGGCTCTCGGTAAGTCTTTGAGAGGGTCCAAGGGTCTCTGTGACGTATGGCGTTTCTTTTTGTTTGATGGTACCAAGCCTCTTTCAGGGACATAAGCATTACCCCGTAAAAGCCGGGGTGTCGCAAAAGATGCCAAAAAATTATGACTCCTGCGTGATTCGAACACGCGCATCTTACGATAACAGAACTTGAGTCTGCCGCCTTAGACCGCTCGGCCAAAGAGCCATATCTGAAAAGGAAAGAGCGGGAGATAAAGACACGGAACGGTGCGGTTACCTAAGATTGGCCCGGCTAATATTTCACGCATCAGCACTTCAAGTGATTTAAGAAGCCCTCCAAATGGGACGGAAGCGCGCTGAACGCTGAACCGCGGAACTGCATATATGTCATCACGTGACTCGGGTTCGGGTGCCACTTTTCCGCTACCAAATCGGACCCGGTGCCTAGTCTCATAATGCCGCCCCAACCACCAGCAGGTGAAGCTTGCAAAACGTCTATTGCAGATTCCGGGACTGCACACAAGCCACATACCTGCATCCAATACCCCACCAATGCGGCCAGGCCATCCACAACTTCGGGGGCCGAACGTTCAAAAGCGAGATCCTGCGGGCTGGAGCATTTTGTGGCCACTACATTGGCCAGCCACGAGGGCTGCTCAGAAAAATGCTCAGCAAGGCTGTTCCTTACTTACCCGGTCAATACTTCGGCCGACGCGCACTGCACGCGGCCATGCATTGAAAGTGCACCCACTCTAACTGCACGTCGAAGCCCAATGAAGCGACTCTCTTTCGTGGCGCTTTTGGCGCTCGCCGTGGCTATGGACATGGATGACTCCCCCAAAGTTGAGTTCCACCCCATCAACGCACAGTCCAAAACCTTCCACTGGATTTCGACGCTTGCGGCGCTCTTTATGGTGCCCTGCGTGGCGTCGGCCCTTGCATTCGCCCAGGTCTACCACTTAGCATCGCTCTTGCACATTGTGTGCTTGTGCTACTCGGTCACCGAAGCGTTGTTCCTCGATTTCCCGGACAACACCGACAACCACGAGAACAAAACGTCCAAAGGGACGCTGTGGTTTCTCACGTGGCTTCTAGGGGCCACGGTGTTCTTCGGCACGCTAGTCAATGGCTCCAATGTGCTCATCAACCGCTGGAGGCGGTCGCAGAACCCCCTGCAGCCTTTTTCCGCCCCGTCTACCGCCGTCGGGCGCATCTACAAGACGTTGGCGTTCGTGACGGCACTCACCGGGTGGGTACGGGTGTGTTTGGCGCCGGTGGCACTCTTTGGGTTTTGCTACGGGCGGGCCACGGGGCAGTGCATTGCGCACGGCATCATGGGGTCGTCGTTTATCCTCTACGGGTTTGTTTTGGCGTGGGTGTTGGTGGTGCCGTGGATGCGGTCACGTGGCGGGTCACGTGGCGGCGCACGTGAGGCCTTCAGCCAGGAGTTCTACGACTCGTCCCTCATGTGCCTCTGGGGCATCGTCAACACCTTCACCGAGCACCGCTGGGGCAGGGAGGCGTGGTCGCATGGCGACTACCAGCACACGGCCATGGGCATCATCTGGTGGTGTGGGGGCCTTTTGGGCATGTGGCTCCTGCACAAAAGAGCCACCCGGAACGTCATTCCTGCAGTTCTTCTCATCTACACCGGATGGGCCATGTCCGAGCACTCCCAGCACTTGGAGCTCTCCACGAAGGTTCATGCAATGTTCGGACTTACGCTCATGACGGGCGGCTTGACGCGCATTGTTGAGATATGCTTCGTTCTACGCGACGCACCTGCGGACCTGCAGGGAACGATCCGGGTGTTTCAGCATCTTCCGCCGTTGTGCTTGGTGCTCTCGGGGATAATGTTCATGTCGGCTAACGAGGAGCAGCTCGAGTTGGTGCACGACTTGGGCGCGGACCACCTGTCGTATCTTATGGTGGTGATCGGGGCGGGGTTTATGATATACTTGTGGATTTTGGTGATGATTGCGCTTTTTTTGCGCTTGGTGGGCTACGATGAGAACGGGCCGTTGAGTGTTTCTGCCGGGTATGAGAATGTGGCGGGCGAAGCGGCGACTGAGTTTGAGTTGGCGGACTTGAGTGACGACGAGAACTGAGCGGCCGTGTGCGCGGAGAGTGGCTTGTCCTTTGTACGCACTTTGTGCATGGAAAGTTTTGGCGTCTTTGTAAGCGAACGTGCGTGGAAAGCTGGCCTTCTCTCCATGCATCTCTCCATCCCTGCTTTGTGATACGCTCCACCATGAACTCTTCTGCTTGCGATGCCCTAACCAGGAGAAAAACCCTCCTGGCGCTAGCTCATGACCTCTCTCGCCTCGAACACTTCTTTAGATCAGACAATTCGCTCGTCACAAGGTAAGTGCCTCTTTTCTCGGTCAGCCCGCCTACAAATCGTATTAACTCGAAGCTACATTGTTTTGTGCCATGCAAAAACCCTTGATAATGACACTTCTGCGGCAATCCGCCTACTTTTATTGTATTTCCGGACCATACGGCATACAGTCTTTCCCAAGAACACTTGGGGGACGTTTAGAGAAGTCACCCGCCACTTGGACCGGTGGATGGACGAAGTCCTCGGACGTCACAGCGACTCGGACTTTGTGCTACAGATCGTATGACTGGCCCACTTGAATAGACCCTAATTGAACAGTTGCAGCTATGTGCAAAGACCCGTGCACCGCGCATGACGTAGGTTTGGTTCACCGGTGGTGCGGACTCGGGCCCGGAATGCTAGGGTATTCCGAGGGTATGGAGGCGGCTGGATGACAGGCGACAACCGAGGGCATGTGCGGCCCGGTTTTCAGCTGGACTTCGCACCGCCGTTCGGCCTCGGCCCAACGGAGCACTGCATACAACCCACCCCACGCACATGACTGTTCCCCAGCGCTTCTGGATTTCGAAAAAGCCGGACGTATGGGGGAGTGCTACAAAGTGCGGTGTTTGTCTCCTTCGAGTTCCGGCGTTTCGGTGCCTTCAAGTGCGGTGTAGGGTGCGTCATGCACCGGACCGGGGTTACCCCGGATTTCACGCACGCGCATATTGATGTGGAGTCCATAAACTCCGAAAACCCCGGATTTTCGGCCCGGACAAAAACATCCGAAACGACGCATGGCAGCAGCCGTCTTCCCACGGCAACGCCGCCGCTTTCGTCCCGTCCTGCCAGATCGCAGACCACGGCACGGCTGCATTGTGCAGTCCGCGCATTCACCTAAATACCCTCGGGGAAAAGGAGCGGGAGATTTCCATCTTCAGACGCGAGCAGCGACATTTGTGGGGCAAATATAAATACCCATGATGGCGCCCTTTTCTCACCCCACCAACTACTCTTTTTTCCAGCCATCGCTATCACTTGCTAATATTTGCTATCACTTGCTATCACTTGCTATCACTTGCTATCACTTGCTATCACTTGCTATCACTTGCTAATATTTGCAACCTGGCTACCTAATACACACAGGCACTCTACTTTCTTCACCGGCTTGGCTTGACATTTGCAGGACTTTTCCATCTAGGCAGTTTTCACTATCCTTCTATAATCTTCTATCTCCGAGAGAAGCACGCATAACAACGGCACTCCTATCAAATGTCAACCAACAAAAAAGGAGGCTCTATCACCGATTTGGTGGCCGGCGGAACCGCCGGTTTGTTCGAGGCCTTGTGCTGTCACCCCTTGGATACAGTCAAGGTGCGTATGCAGCTATACAAAAAATCTGGGCAAAAGCCGCCAGGGTTCGTGCGCACGGGCCTCAACATTGTGCAGAAGGAGACGTTTTTGTCGCTCTACAAGGGGCTAGGCGCGGTGATTTTGGGAATCGTGCCCAAGATGGGAATCCGGTTCCAGTCGTACGAGTTCTACCGGTCTCTCTTGAAGGACGAGGACGGCACCATCTCCACCAAGGCCACGTTCCTCGCCGGGGTGGGTGCAGGAACCACCGAGGCCGTGATGGTGGTCAATCCCATGGAGGTGGTCAAGATCCGCTTGCAGGCCCAGCACCACTCTATGGCAGACCCCTTGGACGTGCCCAAGTACAGGAACGCCCCGCACGCTGCATATCTCATTGTCAAGGAGGAGGGCTTCAGTACCTTGTACCGAGGAGTGTCGTTGACTGCAGCCAGACAGGCGTCCAACCAGGGTGTCAACTTTACGGTGTACTCCAAGTTGAAGGAGTATTTGCAGGAATACCACCATGTGGAGTCGTTGCCCTCTTGGGAAACCTCGCTAATTGGACTTTTTTCCGGTGCCTTGGGTCCTTTGTCCAACGCCCCTTTGGACACCATCAAGACCCGCTTGCAGAAAAGTTCCTATGCGTCCAACGAGTCCGGATGGGTGAGAATAGCCAAGATCGGGAGACAATTGATCCGCGAGGAGGGCATCAATGCCTTGTATAAGGGAATCACCCCCAGAATCATGAGAGTGGCTCCGGGCCAGGCCGTCACCTTCACAGTGTACGAGTACATGAAGGGGATGTTGAACGGTACCACGGCTGTCCCAGGCACGAATACCAAGCTCAAATAGACGTTCACGCTTGTGTATGACGAAGCCAAGTACAAGAGTAGACAGACGCTAAGTTTCAGTTCGAGATTGCAATACTCCAGGTTGCATGCCAAACTGCTTGTATGTGCAGTGCTTGTATGTGCAGTGCTCAGACGACACGTGACGTTCACGTGACCATGCTCTCACATGCGCAACCTCTCACCCACTCGCCATTCCCACCGCATGCTTCCCAGAACCATAAGAACAAGCCTCTTGCGCAGGCCTGCGCTTCCTGTGTTATCCCGCACGCTTTCGCTTTCACCCCCCGCTTTCAGAACACGCCAGGCCCGCGAATTGACCCCGGACGAGGTCCGCAGGCTCAAAAATAGCCAAAACAGAGGTTCCGAGCAGTTCTACTACCAGAACGAGCCGTCCGGCAACCAGCAGGCGTTCGAAGGCGAGGCGAGCCAGTTCCGCGCGGTTTTCGAGGTACCGCCTAATGAAAATGGGCTTATAACCCCCGACGACGGCATCTACGACATTCTCCTGGAGCCCACGCTCGTGGTGGAGCGGCAGATCGAGTTCATGAACGTCTTCCTCGGCTTCGAGCAGGCCAACAAGTACAAAATCATGAACCTGATGGGCGAACAGGTGGGGTATATGCAGGAGAAGGACTATGGCATTCTCAAGGCCATTGGCCGGCAGTTCTTCCGGCTTCATCGGCCGTTTGACATCGACGTGTTCAACAACTACGGCGACGTCGTCATGACAATCAAAAGGCCGTTCTCCTTCATCAACTCGCACATCAAGGCCTATTTGCCCGGAGTTGACAACAATGGGTTCCTCATGCATGAGATCTTGGGCGAGTCCGTGCAGAGCTGGCACCTCTGGCGGCGCCGGTACAATTTGTTCAAGCTTGAGGACGAAACCACAGATGAGTACAATCAATTCGGCGAGATCGACTCGGGGTTTTTGGCCTTTGAGTTCCCTGTGCGCAACGGCAATGGCGACGTCATTGGATCTGTGGACAGAAACTGGGTGGGGCTTGGCCGGGAGTTTTTTACCGATTCTGGAGTGTACATTGTGAGAATGGACCCTGCCAGTTTCGACGGTTTGGGGCACTTGTACCCTCGAGTCGCTGGGCCTTTGACATTGGACCAAAGAGCCATTTTGCTTGCCAACGCCGTGAGCATCGACTTTGACTATTTCTCCAGACACAGCCGCACGGGAGGAGGCTTGTTTGGAATGGGCGGGTTTGGAAGTTATGAATAAAAGCACAATGCTGGGCCATGGAAGCGTAAGTGGGACAAGTGGTGCACGCTGACTGGGCCAAGGAAGCGTATGGGGGACAAGTGGTGCACGCTGACTGGGCTATGGAAGCGTATGGGGGACAAGTGGTGCACGCTGACTGGGCCATCAGCTCACATACTTGGCGGATACGTCTGTCTGATTTTGGTCTCCTTCTTCGCATCTTGAATGATGTCATGCCACTCCTTGTCAGAGGAATTTTCAGATACCCCCTCCAAAAGCTTGACTATGAGATTGGTGTAGTTGTGACGGCGCCATCTGTTGTCACGGGCCCACAACTCCCTTCTCTGCAGTTCCTGCTGGACATCCTCCAGGTTGCCGATTTCCTGCGCATACTTCAACTTGTCATTCGTGATGGCAAGGAGCGAAAAGCGGATTTCCCCCACATACTTGGCGATTCTGCGGCTCAAGACCGCCGGAAGCACGTGGTAGAAGTCGTCCGCGCTTTGCAAAGCATCGTGGCGAATCGGAAACTCCTTCAACCCATCCAATTCATAAATGGTGTTGCCGATATTCAAGTAGGTGACGAAGTGAAACAAGCCGTTGTCCCTCTCATCAACGTCAGGCCGCAAGCGGTCGCTAGAGTCAATGAACCGGGGCGCCGAAAACAGGTTGTGTACCGAGCGCAACGTGTCACTATTGGAAATGGTGTCGCCACAAGTTTCCGCATCAAAGCCATTGGCGAACGCGTGGATGTTCTGGAGCTCGGGGCCAACGTTTATGTCGTCAATCTTGTTCAAAAGACAGTTAATGACGGCTTGCGTGGCACACGCGTTCTGCACGGTTTGCCGGGCGAAAAAGATGCCTTTTTCCTGGTAGTTTCGGTCGAATTCCCCGTCCAAAGGGCCCTTGGCATTGCGGTCGACCGAGCCGTATTTGAAGAGAAACACCACCGCGTGGACGGGGGCCGCTGCCTGAAGGGAGGCGGAGTCGATGGAGTAGAGTTCACTGAACTGGCAGTCCTGCACGCCTAACTTCAGAATGAGTTCTGTGAAGACCCCTGCATCGGAGACGATTGTATTCCAGCCGGACATGAAGGTTGAGGAGTAGTAAGTCGGAGGCTGTAATCGGAGGCTGTAAATCGGAGGCAGTAAATCGGAGTGCGCATACGCACGAACCCGTGCACCACCAAACGTAGACACCCGTGCACCAGCGTAAGCACACCCGTGCACCACCACACACACCCGTGCACCACACCCGTGCACCGCCTAAGCACACGTCGCATTAACGCTCCCACTATTCCTTACAGCCAACATGTCGGAAGCAAGCAGTACCAAGAGATTCACGGCGCTCGCCAAAGACTTCGCCAAAAACAGCCACGAGATCTTGCCCTCTCGTTTGAGCCAGTACCAACTGCTCATCACGCTACTCCTCGCCATGCTTTCGTTTGCCTCCGTTGCGCTGGCGCTTCTCAACAGAAACACCAGCGCTAGCAAATACTTTGCCAGTGCGTTTGTGGCGTCTCTCTCCATCGGTTTGACCAGCGTTTATGCCTGCAATTTCTTCGGCGTGTATATATAGACAGGTCAATGGAGGCTGGCGTGTGACGGTTTGGCTTGGGGCTAGGCGAGGCTGGCGTGTGAATGGTTGGCTTGGGGCGAGGCGTTGATTTTGATGGATGATCAGGGAATTCGAATTGGCTTGTTTGCTGTATTTGGGTGCCAGGGGGTTTGATAACCAGAGGGTTTGAATGGATATTTGGTTGCACCTGAATTTGATACTCGGTTCTCGAAGGTATGTTTGTGGGGATTCTGAAGGCAAGAGTATTCGATTGAAAATCGAAGAAGGCATTGAAGAGTGGTTTTGATTGATTTGAGTTTGAGACTGGAAGCTCTGGCTCGATTTCTGCAGAGAGTCGTCAATTTCTGGCTCGATTTCTGCGGGATTCGGCGAGTTCTGGCTCAATTTCTGCGGGATTCGGCGAGTTCTGGCTCAATTTCTGCGGAGATTCGTCAAGTTCTGGCTCGATTTCTGCGGGATTCGTCAATTTCTGGCTCAATTTCTGCGGGATTCGGCGAGTTCTGGCTCAATTTCTGCAGAGATTCGTCAAGTTCTGGCTCACTTTTTGCAGAGATTCGTCAAATTCCAGAGTTGATAATTGAAGAGCATATCTTCATATTCAGCTGAAATATTTTCTGAACACTGAGGCTGGATAGTTGGATTATTCCGATCAAACTTCGCATTTGGTCCATTCTGGCTTTGGAATACAATATTCCACTTCATGCTGGCGTTGGAGATTCGATTTGAAACTAATATGCCGCATTCTGGAAACGCAGATCCGGACTCTGCAGTATTGACCCAGTCATTTGCGTTATTGAATATTCGAATTCTGAATTGCCGGAGTTATTGAGGAAGGAGACTAATTGATTTACCAAATCGATCACCGCAAAGAATTACTCAAGATGTATACTATGAGTGACTGAAGCTGGCACTTGATCCATTCAATAAGGTGGAAGACTTCCTTAGTGTGTCATTCCTTCAGTGTGTGAATCACCAAAGCACTGGTTTTGCTGCGTCAAATCCGGGGCCAGGCTCTAGACCGACAGGATATGAAGTGGTGACACGGAAAGACCGGTGTCTTCACGAAAGACCGATGTCTTCACGAAAGACCGGTGTCTTCATGCAGACTCACTAAATCACTCAAGGGTGCAATGATGCTTATGTGAACATCGGCATCATCTGCTTACTGCTCACAAAATGAACGGGTATGAAGGATCAGAACACTCAGGAGAGTGAGTAAGCAGAGGCGCTGATTCAAGGAATCGCCGACAAGTGACCGAGCTGATTGCGACTAGAAAATTGACTATCAATGCCCAGAAGTGACGATGGTTCTATAGACGAAAATAGCGTATAACTTTTGAGCTAGATTCGTACCCGCCCGTCCCAAGGCACGACCCCATACTGATCACGACTGTGTGCAGTACGGCCGCGCTCGGACATCCGTACACCTCAGATACACATTCATCTCGCCTCCACATAACACTTGTCCGTAACACTTCTTACCATGTGGTACCTGGCCCTGGCACTTATGTGCCTCCTCATGCTCGGAGCTACCTCGCTCGCGTCAAGCTTCTACGACGAGGACCCTCACATCTACGAACTTACCCCCAGCAATTTCGATAAGGTCGTCTATCAGTCCAATTACACCACTATTGTGGAGTTCTATGCGCCCTGGTGCGGCTACTGCAAACAACTCCGGCCTGTGTACCAGAAGTTGGGCCGCTACATCCACGGCAACGCCAAGTATGCCATTAACGTGGCCACCGTCGACTGTGACCGTGACATCAACAAGCCCTTGTGCAGCCAGCACCGTGTCCTGGGATTTCCCACGTTAAAGGTGTTTCGGCCGCCCAAGTTTCAGCGTGGAAAAGTTTCCAAAAACAAGCACGTGCCGGAGGTGTACAATGGCCAGAGGGAGTTGACGCCCATGGTCCAGTATCTCAGCACGCGCATGAAGAACTATGTCAAGAAATTCCACAGTTTTTCTGATTCTTTTGGCGAGTGGCTCAATCTGGACGACGGCACCAAGAAGGCTGTGATTTTGTCGAATTCCAAAACCATATCTCCTCTCGCAAGGTCCCTTGCCATTGATTTCCTCGATACTTTGAGCATTGCAAGCGCTTCTTTCAAGAATTCCAAACTGTCGTTTGAATATGACGGCGAGACGTACGAAGTCCCGGTGTCTGCAGACGACAAGCTTCCGTTATTGCTCGCCTACGATAAGGCGACCAAAACTTTCTCCAGGTACGAAGGCAAGATGAACAACATGAAGAAAATCCAAAAGTTTCTCATGTCAAGTTTGGATGTTGTGCCGTCCGAGGGGCAGTTATCGAAGCGGGAAAAGACCTTGAAGAAGTACCGCGGCGTCTTGACTAAAGACGAGCTCTAAGTAGATTGGCCTCGAGCGAATAATCGCCAGTCACTTACCAGTGAGATGACTCAAAATACTGAAGATAGCAGAGGGCGCTTTCCAGTTATGAGAATAGTAGCCCCCAGTTATGAGAATAGTAGCCCCCAGTTATGAGAATAGTAGCCCCCAGTTATAAGAGTAGTAAGAGCTTGGATCGCCTGTGGATTTTCGCCTAAGCCGAGGGAAGTGGCGCTGGCTCATGCATTGAGAAGCGAAGATGCCAATATCTGCCAGTATTGGCGTCCGGAAATTTCAAAACATCTGAAACCGCAAGTATAGACATCAGATTTGAACCCCACACTGATAACCTTGAATTCCAAGTCTGAACCCAGATGTATTCTCAGATGTCTGTATTCTCAAAAGCTTGTCAGTAGTTGAACACATGCCATTCGATGAACTTCAGGCACTTCCACCGGAAGTATTTGGTCGGCTCAATGATACGTGGCATGCACCCGGAGACTGTCTGGTCAGAAGTCAAGCGGGCGGCGGAGGATGCAATCAGTTTTACTGACCAAACCCATCCATCATCGCCAAAAGATCATCAACTGATTCCTTGGGCTTCTCTTTCTCCGCAGGCTTGTCTAATGCCTGGATCCAATTAGTCACCTGGTCAATCATTAGCTTCGAGTTAGGCACAAAGTGCCCGCCGGGGTGCTTCAACAAATCGGAGTTTTCCTTAGTGATGTCGTAAAAAGTGTATGCACGGTCATCGCCCACAACCGTGTCAAGCTCTCCGATCACATGCAAAAGCCTTGGCTTGGTGGATTTACCATTATCTTTGGTATAAAAGCGGTCGAGCTCGGGCATTTTACGCGTGTCGAGTTTGAAGCCCAGGTAAAGAATGGCGAACTTGAGGGGGACGGAGAAGATCTCCTCGAACCGGTCCACCAAAACTCCAGCCAAGCCGGCACCCTGCGAGAAGCCTATGATTCCCACAATTGGCGCTTCAGCGCTGCCCTCTTCGGCTTCTCCGGCGGCCTTTTCATTAGCCCGCTCGTCCTCAGGTGACCCCACGATGATCTTGCCCTCTTCGATATACTCCCGGATAGTTCTGACGGCATCGTCGATTTTGTAGCAGTCGTTGTGGTCCCGGAACCACCAGGAACGGAAATTGGTGGCCTCTTCGGAGTCAGCTACCGAGCCAAACTTGGAAAGGGCATCGGACGACGGAAGCTGAGCGGGCGTCAAGCTAAGCGGACCATTGAGATAGACCGAGAGGTAACCCAAAGCAGCGAGTCTTTTGCGCAAAGCCGAGGTCTTGGCGTAGAATACCGCAGAGCTTTGCGTGAATCCATGCAAGAAGAGAATCCTGCCTTTGGTGGTAGGAGCCATTGGCTGCTTATTTGCAGTTGGATGGACGGATAACCGCGCGGTCACGTGACCAAGGGATGGCCGCACTCTTCGTACCCACCGAATCCCTGTGCTTACCGGCGCCCTGCTTTCCGGCTATAGAAAAGCGCTGTCAATTGAGGAATTAGCACGTGCAGAAAACTGCCATTTTCGAGGCAACAGTGGGGGGGCCCCAGCTTTTATGTACCGCTGATATGCGGTCCTGCACCGCGCGTGTTTCAAGTGGCGGGGCCCGATGCGCCTCTTTGTGGCGGCATGAAACACGAGAGCCCCTTAACGCGTGCGGGTATATAAAGTGAAGAGTCGACGGTGGGCTTCCTACCCCAATTATCCTGTACCTAGGCCTCACGGAGCGGGTCCTGTATATAGGCATACTGAGCGGGTCCTATATATAATTCAACACACCCGTGCCTCTCGCGTTTCAGAACGCTCTGAGCCGCACACCCAAAGGGCTGTTCTGCACACACCCGCGCGGCCCTCCCTACTTATAACCCCTCTGCTGCTTTATTCTTGCAACACCCAAAACGCCATGTCTTTCGAGAAGCTTCCCTTGGAGCCGTTGTTTGCCAAGATCGACGAGTTGCAGCCGCAATTCATCCAGAGACTTGCTGATGCCATTGCCATCCCCTCTGTCAGCTCTGACGAAGCGCTCAGACCGCGTGTCAACGACATGGCCGGCTTTTTAGTCTCGGAGTTGACCAACTTGGGGTTCTCCGATATCCAGTTGAAGGACTTGGGAACCCAGCCGCCTCCAGTTGCCGACGCCAACTTGCAATTGCCTCCCGTTGTGTTGGCCCGTTTTGGCATGGATCCCGCTAAGAAAACAGTCTTGGTATACGGCCATTACGATGTGCAGCCCGCCTTGAAGGAGGACGGCTGGAACACCGAGCCATTTACCTTGCACCACGATACTGCTGCTGGCATCTTGTATGGAAGAGGCTCTACCGACGACAAGGGCCCTGTTTTGGGCTGGTTGAATGTGATTGAGGCCCACAACGCTTTGGGCTGGGAATTGCCCGTGAACTTGGTCTGCTGTTTCGAGGGAATGGAGGAGTCGGGCTCTCTTGGCTTGGACTCTTTGATTGCCAGAGAGGCCAAAAACTACTTCAAGACCGTCGACACCGTTTGCATATCCGATAACTACTGGCTCGGCACCACAAAGCCTGTCTTGACCTACGGCTTGAGAGGCTGCAACTACTACCAAATCGCCATCAAGGGCCCTGGTGCTGACTTGCATTCGGGCATTTTTGGGGGCGTTGTGGCCGAGCCAATGACCGACTTGGTCCAGGTGTTGTCTAAGTTGGTCTCGGGTGATGGCGAGATCTTGATTCCTGGCGTCAAAGACATGATTGCCCCCTTGACTGCCAAGGAAGACGCCTTGTATGACGACATTGATTTCTCCGTGGAGGAATTGCACGCTGCCGCAGGCTCCGAAACGGGCATTTACGACAACAAAAAGGACATTTTGAAGCACAGATGGAGATATCCATCCTTATCTATCCACGGAATCGAAGGCGCGTTCTCCGGTGCCGGTGCAAAGACAGTCATCCCCGCAAAAGTCGTGGGCAAGTTTTCCATTAGAACCGTGCCGGATTTCGACAGCAAAAAGTTGGACGAGTTGGTCTATGCTCACGTCAAGGAGGTATTTGCAGAGCTCAAGTCGAAGAACCAAATGACTGTTGAATTGATCCACGACGGTGATTACTGGGTGTCGGACCCATTCAACGAATCCTTCACCGCCGCTTCGTATGCGACGGAGCATGTCTGGAACATCAAGCCGGACTTCACAAGAGAGGGTGGCTCCATTCCTATCACCTTGACTTTTGAGAAGGAGTTGGGAACTCAGGTATTGTTGTTGCCTATGGGAAGAGGTGATGACGGAGCGCACTCAATCAACGAAAAGTTGAATGTGAGTAACTACATCAATGGGTGCAAGACCTTGGGTGGTTACTTGCACTACTATGGAAAGTGCTAGGTTCGGAGCGATCTTAAAATAGCGGCTGATCACCGAGGTAATTAAGTTTATCAAGGATTCTTTTGTATCTTAGTAGACCCAAAGGCTCTTCATGCTCTCGAAGAGGGTGCGGCTGAATCCATTCGCGTACACTACACCACTTCAGGCCAAAGGCCAGAACTTAGAGCCACCAACCGAAGATCAACTCGGCCAACCAGGCGTTGGGATCAGAATAAGCGTGAAAGAAGGGCGGCACGCAACGTTGTGCATGGATCAGACCAAGCTTCTGAGTATCGCAAAGCATGCAGGAATCCCCTGCACCTGGCCCAGCAATGGCTAGTCTTTTTTGAGGATTTCGATACCAAGTGAGCAAAACGTTTCGGAAAGCAAACAAGAGAAGAAACTGCTTTCTTGGCGTTTCATAAAGACCCAGCGCAGTCGTGCTGACCCCATACCTCCGCAAACGCACGCGCTCTCGCTCGCAACAGAAAATTTCGATGGGTCGAAAAAATTCACCTTGAAAAAATTAACGTCCAAACGTCTTCTTCACCAAAAAACATCACCCCGCTGCGATCATCACGATATTCATCTGCCCTTTTGCCAAAGCCGCTTCATATTGCTTCGCATCGGCCTTTTCCTCCGCTTAAAACCCACTAACAGAGGCATTCATAGAAATTAGACTGCCAGTCACAGCATTCCATCCTTAATAGAAGACTCAATAAGCCATTCCTTTCTTGAATCTTAGTCCACTTTTTTAAAGCAACATCCTGCTAATCAAAAACCTTCATTAACAAGTGGCCACCAATCGTTATTTTGATTCCAAACAATTATTTTGAGTCGAAGTCCCCAACAGCACGCTAATCATCCCTCCTTCACCATCCTCCGACGTATCAAAAACTATTCTGATGTCTGAAAATTTGAAACGTGCCGAGTCCTTGTTCAACAGGATCATGAACCAAAACAAACCGGTGAGTGAAAACGTGCCTGCAAAAGCTCACTATAAGGGCAACAATCACCACAGTCACAACAACCACCAAAATAATCACAGCCACAACTCGAGCCACCGGTATAACTCTCGGTCGTATAAACATACCCAGCACCAGAATAATAATGGCTATGGCGAGGGGACCGTGCAGCAACATGCAGGAGCACATCCAGCTATTGACCTTCCCAAGAGAGATCCCGTGAAAGAGGCTAGGGATGCCGTGGAGAAGGTGTTGGAAATGAATGACGACCAGCACATTTTGTCGTACTGCTGGACCATCTGGCACCATTCGCGGAGCAAAACCATCAAGACCGCCACCGAGGAAGCTGACTCCGAGGATACGGATACCAAGGAGTCGGGCAAACTGGCTGCGATGGACAGTTATTTGCAGGCGGCGTCGGAAATCGAATTCCCGTGCTTCGGAAACCCGTCACAATCCACTAAGCCAATTGCATCCATGGAGCAGATGTGGATGAGCATGAGCACGTTGAAAAAGTCCCACGAGTTGACAAACGGTAGCGAGTTGTTGATTTTCAAAACTGGTGTCAACCCGGTGTGGGAAGACCCAATCAATGCCAAGGGCGGACGGTGGATTTTCCGCTTCAACCACAGACTTAATCCGTTGACCTCGCATCAGGATAGTCTAGATAACATTCTGAGGGGCCGTCGCAGAGCCACGTTGGTGTGGGAACGTTTGGTACTCAAGACTTTGAGTGGATGTCTTCTTCTGTGCAGAAAAGACCACCAAGACGCCCTCCTCAGCGACATTGTTGGGCTTGTCCTTTCCATTCGCCGAGATGATGTGATAGTCAGTCTTTGGAACTCCAACTTGAACTTCTCCCGGAAGAAGTTCGAGGATGAGGATAAGAAAGGACTCAATGCATTCCACGCTCGGCGGGTGTATTGCGATGCCATTTTGCGTGTCATCAGGGAAGCCGACTCCATTATACTGGGCTCGGACTGCATCGAGACCCAGCTGACTCTGTCCAATGAAAGAGTGAACGGTGTGGCATTTGAGTATAGACTTCACTCTGACAACTCGCACACTTATGACCGGTCAAGAAGAAAGTACCATAAGGAGTCCCACGAGTAAATGAAACAGAAGTATCGACGCACGCGATTTGTCTTTTCACGTGTTGGGATGTGATTCTTGATCAGCGGATATGCGAGTAATGTAAATATAGACCATTCATCATACCAGTAGCCAGAGGCCACTTTTCGGGAAACAGAAAAGTACGGCCCTTTGCTTAATAGTCCGAGGTTTCAGGTCGTGCAAATTGTCAAGTACTGGGGAGCATACAGCCATATCTGAAATGCGCATGATCATCACATAGCCGTTAGTTGCCGCGGACTTCGTCGGAAATCTCCTAGCACATAAAGGCTGATACCAGTTCCGGATATTTATGCAGTTGGACAATATAGCTCCGTTTAGCACCCAGGGTGACTGCGGTGCTCAGAAATTGTCCGAACCTTCAGGTCAGAGGAGCTGCTGATTTTCAGGTTTCTGGTCGTTTTAATGCTCAAATGATTTGGAAGTCATTGCCATCGCCACCCCTAAGGCGAGACCATATGACGCTGGATAGAGCTTCACACTCATTTCACAAAAACACGGGATTCATAGGCCCAAGAAACGTGCCTCGAAATGCATGAAGATACGTACCTCGAAATGCATGAAGATACGTACCTCGAAATGCATGAAGATACGTACCTCGAAATGCATGAAGATACGTACCTCGAAATGCATGAAGATACGTACCTCGAAATGCATGAAGATACGTACCTCGAAATGCATGAAGATACGTACCTCGAAATGCATGAAGATACGTACCTCGAAATGCATGAAGATACGTACCTCGAAATGCATGAAGATACGTACCTCGAAATGCATGAAGATACGTACCTCGAAATGCATGAAGATACGTACCTCGAAATGCATGAAGATACGTACCTCGAAATGCATGAAGATACGTACCTCGAAATGCATGAAGATACGTACCTCGAAATGCATGAAGATACGTACCTCGAAATGCATGAAGATACGTACCTCGAAATGCATGAAGATACGTACCTCGAAATGCATGAAGATACGTACCTCGAAATGCATGAAGATACGTACCTCGAAATGCATGAAGATACGTACCTCGAAATGCATGAAGATACGTACCTCGAAATGCATGAAGATACGTACCTCGAAATGCATGAAGATACGTACCTCGAAATGCATGAAGATACGTACCTCGGAACACCCTCAGATACGTACCTCGAAATGCTTCAAGATACGTTCCTCGGAACACCCTAAGATACGTACCTCGAAATGCTTCAAGATACGTTCCTCGAAATGCCCTAAGATACGACCTCAAAAACGCGGGGCTTCGCAGCTGCGGAAAAGTACCGTACTCCATAAACGGCTAGAAACCGAGGAAAAAAGCGATTTTTCCCAAACGTCGGGCTTCTCTGCTACCTTAAACAGGGCTTTCTCCCGATAGTCATACAATCTCAGGTTCCACTTCACATTGCTAGGCCACATCAACAGAGACCATTTTCCTGTCCAGTCCCAGCATCGCCAGGCCACCGCATATCCCCCTGAAACCCCCGGAAGGGGTCAGTGCGCTGGCCATTCAGCAGACTTTCCCAGACGATCATCTGGTCCCAAAGGCGGCCGCCGATCCGGGAAGCCGGGTGGAAGCCCAGAGGAGCGCACAGCCACCGCCTTCACCGAAGAACCGCCCCGGGCGTAAATGCAACAGTTCCCGAGCAGAAGAAAGTGGTGGCTGCAAAAGTTGACAGGGCGCGGGGACGTTGTGGGGATGGATGCAGGAGGGAAGCGAGCGCGCACCCGTGCACCGAGCGGTTGTCTGCAGGAGCGCGACCCCTCGCTAAATCACACCACACCCGTGCACCGCCGCGCGACGAGCTCGGAAAAAAGAAATGACGCCAGGGAAAAAACTACCTTATACTAGACTCAGGCTTCACTACCCGTTCATTTCCCCCCTAATTCGTTTTCCCACCAACCCTTTCCTCCCACTGCGCCGATACCCACACCACCACCGCGATAGTCCCCATGAGCTCCATATCAAACCGAGCGGAGGCCGACCTTGCCGCCGGGCCTTCAGTCTTTGAGCTCTTCTCCCACGCCAAACGCCTTTTGACCCTACAGCCCCGAGTCGAAAATAGGCATATTCGGAAGGAGAATTCCAGGGCGCAGCGAGCGTTTCAGGGGCTGCCTTCGGTGGCGCTATCGACGCACAGCGCCGACGCCAAGGGCGCTTTTTTACAGCCATGCGACGGCACCGCTAAAGACGCTTTATTTTTGCCACGGGAGGCCCTTTCCAATAGAGATGCTTCACTTTTACAGCCAAGCGTTGATCTTCACAGCAAGGACGCTTTATATCTACCAGGTCTGAGTGACTCGGGGTCCAAGGACTCCACAATCCTACCATGTCTGAGTGACTCAGGCTCCAAAAACACATCCTTTTTACAGCCAGGTCTGAGTGACTCAGGCTCCAAAAACACGCCCTTTTTACAGCCAAGTCTGTGTGACACCAGCACCTCATGTGTGCAGAACAAAGTGCTAGATCTTTTGCTGCCGCTCTCCGTGGAAGATTTGCGTGCTTCGGCGTCGTACACCGTCAAGAAGTCAGCCCGGTCGCCCAAAGACCACGTGCCCCATGCAGGCGCCACTCCAATGTCCATCGAAAACAGCCCCACCAAGTCCGAAAAGACCGAATCGGACACCAAGCCACAACTCTACAAGAACAACTTATACCCCCTGCAGGACCCTCTACATGAGACCTGTGGCCCCTCATCCTTCCATGCCCAGCAACTGCGCTTGGCTGATCCTCTCATCAAATCCGAGGATGCCTTAAATGTCCATGTCAAGAGTGAGCAAACTTCGCATTCCACCGGACCCCGCAAATCCAATCTCACCTCCACTCTAAAGCGGTTTTCCGACGAGGAATCCGTGCTGTCCTCTCTGAAACCCCTAGAGAGCAAAAGCCCGGCTTCCACGGACACCGACTCCAAAAAGCAGACTGAGTGCAACAACTGCGGTACCGTCAAGACGCCGCTATGGCGCAGAGACCCTTCTGGCAACACGCTATGCAATGCATGTGGGCTTTTCCTCAAATTGCATGGAACCATGCGACCCCTCTCGCTTAAAACTGATGTCATTCGCAAACGAAGCTCGCGCCGCTCATCTACTGCCCCCAGAATGTCGACGCTGCTCAATGCGTATCAGAGTGTGGATTTGTCGGGTTCGCTCCCAATAAGCACCATGAACGTGGCCCCAAAGGCCTTCAATAGCTACGGAGGAAACTACACTAATTCTTTCTCCGTGGATATCAAGCCAAAGAACGTGTTGATTCTCCCCAAACCAGAAACCCAAGGTTCAGCGGCGGCCTCCATCCCTGCGTCGATGTCTGTGTGCGGCCAGAATTCTTATGGATCCTCGCCGCTGCTCTCTACGCTCCGCCAAAACACTTATTCCACCCCATCCTCTCCTTTCAGTACCAGCGGGTCTCTGCAGTTCAAGCGTAAGAAATCGGAGGTCGGGATCAGCGAAATGTCGGAATCTTACGGGAAACGCATCCCTTCAACACTTTCGATGGGCAACTCCTATACAAACATAGGCAAACGAGGACTGTTGACCATGAAAAACTCCTTCACGGGCCGCAATATTCCCCCTGCAGCGACTCCCTCTCTCAGCCGCAGCTCCAGCTACACCGCACAGACCCCAATGTGCTACAACCAGGTCAGTTACAACCCGGCCGTGAATCACGGACCCCTGACTAGTTATGGACGACCCAATGCGCCCAACCCGAGCGGGTACTTTGACCAGCTCGCCAATTCACCAAACACTGTCAGAAGCAGCATCTCTGGTGCAGACAATTACGAAGCCTCCTCGCCGGACTACAGCGGCCAAATCGACTCGGCTCGCAGCTCTTTTGCTGTTCCGAGCGGGTTCCCCGAAGCCAGAGAATGCACCAACAACAACGGACTAGCGTCCCCAGCCAAAGACAACGAGGACATGGAGGCCAGTGACTTTTTCAAGAACTACACATCGCTCCACGGTGAGCCAGACGAACCCATGACATCGCTAGGAACCATGGGTGGGAAGGTGGAGATCAAACCAGTGACGACGGCGTCCTCGCTCACAAGCGGGCTCAAGGCCGAGAACAGTAAGCCAGTGATGATCAGTGGCTCCTCGGAAGACCTCGACTGGCTTCGTTTTGGTATCTAATAACCAACGTATGGCGCTAGCGTAAACCATGTGTCGGGTGGTTGATGATGTCCTGTACACTCGCTGTCCTGTGTATAGGCCGCACCATCATATCTCCGTTGTCTACCACATGGTCAACCAGCGCAAAAACGCCAGCAGCTGCACCGTGTGCCGGCAGCGAAAGGTGAAATGTGACCAGCAGCTTCCTTGCCGGTCATGCGTTCGGTACAGGGCGCCTGAGCTATGTCTGTACGAGCGGTCGTCGTCTGAAAACACTCCAAGAAAAGCGCATTACAACCACCCGGGCAGCAAACCTCCGCCTTCCGGGGGCAATCTGGGTAGCGATGACGCTCCAAGCACTTCCGGCAACTTTTTCCCGGGCGAAAAGGGGCTGTCGTTGCCAAATTTGCCGGACATTTCCGTTTCCCCCGTCTTCCTCGGCCCAAACACAGACGTCAAGGTCCTCAGCCGTTTACAAGACCTCCGGGAGGTGATAGCGGTGAACCCGGTGCTTCAAGGCGGCGAAAAGATCAATTTTTGGCTGAAAAACTCCACTTTTTCGTTTGATCCCGTGACCTTGGAGGAGTCCAGCCACGGGATCTTCACTTGGCATGCCTTGGTGCGGTCTGACCACGGCCTAGCCCAAATCTGGAGCTTCCTTTACGATTTCACGTCCGGTAGGCCATATGCAGGCACCGCCCCTGTGAACGTGCCGAATGTGTACTCGAAAGCGGTGAAAAGCGACCTGTCCAATTCCTAGACCGCATCCGGCGGTACCAGGCGACTCAAATCGACCCACAGTCCAGAGCTCGGGCACACCGAATGCCATTGGGGCTCACTTTCAACGACCCCAATCCGGAGAATCTCCACATCGATATCTCCGAGCAGCTCTTGAAGATTTTGCCGCCCGGCCACGTGGCAGATCGCCATGTGCAGCGGTTTTTCCGGACCATCTACCCGTTTTTTCCGTTTTCGGACGAGGCAACGTTCCGCAGCGACGCTGCTCGAGTGCTTTGTCTCGACGAGTTGGTCAAAAGCGCCGTGGTGACAGCAGCGGCACCAAATGTGACTTTCAACCCGGCAAAAAGGCAAAAGGGTATGCACGAACAAGCGAAATGCGGGGAAAGATCAGGCCAAGCCGGCCAGAGCATGCCGCAGATCAGTACACCCGATGACCTAGCCACGGTGGGCCTTTTCTGCATCATGCTCCGCATGAGCTACTTGTCATTGCTTTCGAACGAAAGCAGAGAGAACGGGACAGGCCATTCCGGCGCCGCTGGTCAGCACGGTCCTGCAGACAGCGCCCGTGGCGACCCGGCGCCCAAAGCGCCGTCGGAGGCCGCTGATGCGTCCAGTGCGTTGTATCCGGCATCGGGCGTGGATGGCATCACCTCGACAGCTACGCCACGGGATGTCGTCATCGAAACAGACCTGGACCTCCTCCAGGTGCCCATCGGCATCGAGATGATCGACTTGGCGCAGCGGTGCCTCGACCACTACCAGAAGCTACACCGCTACCATCTCCACGTGATGCAGCTCCTCGTGTACATGCGGATCTACCAGGAAGTGTCGCCGGAGAACACGGACGGCCCGTCACGTGATGTGTACCAGCTCAACAACGCACTCTTGGTGCAGACCGCGCAGATGATCGGGCTCCATCGGGAGCCGTCCGGGTGTGACGCGGAGCTCCGGCGCCGGCTCTGGTGCTTCATCCAGTACAAGGACGTGTTGAATGCGCTCAAGTTCGGGTCGAACGTGCACAGCGACATTTCGGCGGACTGCAAGCTCGGCAATGTCGCGCGCGACATGCCGCTGGTGGCCATGGCGCCCGTGGAGGACTTGACGGTGAAAATGCGTGCGGTGGCGCAGATCTTGGCGCGGCCCCAAGGGTTTGAGGCGGCCGTCTTGGTGGCAGCATTGAAGGACCTCGAGCTCTGCTTGTACGCCATGGGCACGCTTGCGGACTTCTCCGCCGAGGGCATTGACGCGTGCCTCCGTGTGCAGTACCAACTACCGGTGCACGTGGCCATCATGACGTTGTACTTCCGGCTCTTTGGCCACTACGAGGCACAGCGGCAGTACGACATTGCGTACTTTTACTGCAAGAAAATCGTGTGCATGATCACGCAGACGCTTCTTCCGAGGGTGGGCGACATTTTGCTCTCACGGCACGCTTTCTTCGACTACGCCTTGCAGATGGTGGTCAACTCCCAGCTTGAGTACTTCATGCACCGGTCCGTGGGGTACATTTCGGCGTGGATGGTGCGGCTCGGCAACCACGTGATGGCGGGCCTCGACCGACACTGCCGGCACCGGGCGCTCATGCAGTCCTTGCATACCTGCTACAAGCTCTGTCTCTTTGGGATCTTGAAGATGAACCACCGCTACTGCTACGCGTGGCGCGTGGGCATCATCCACTCGTACATCTTGAGCTTTGTGTGCCTGCAGGAATTCTACGGTTCGCCGGCGCCCGACTCGGAACCGGCCCCGAACCCCAAACCGCCGCCGACCGCGGGCCCCGGCGTCATGGTCTTCTCGGCCGCGCAGATCGACGACTTGGTCCATGAAATCGCGCACGTGACCACCCGCCTTCCGTCCCAGTACTCGTACTGGCATCTTGTTTCCGAAGTGGTCAAGTTCCGCGACGACGAGACCCGCGTATACGACCCGAGCAAAAGCGCCCTAGTGTTTGAGGGGCTGCCTGGCGACACGTCTCGGAAGTTCGATGCGGACTGGTTTCCCGAATCGGCGGTCAGCTTCCACCACGTGATGGAGTCGCTCTTCGACTATGCAGGGCCGGCGGACCCCTTGAGCCTCTTGGATTACGCAGTCTACGACTGAGCATTACGACGACTGAGTCTTGGATACGACTGAGCCTTGAATTACGACTGAGCGACGTCAGTGGTCGTATTGTCCTGCAGGCAAGCGCATCGTGCCGCGCGGCCCAAATTTTCACGTCCTGCACAAGCGTCGGCATATATAACCACGCCCTCCCGCAGTTTTTTCCCACCCCAAAATGTCCGCCACCAACTACAAAGTCCAAGATATCTCGCTCGCTGCCTTCGGCAGAAAGGACATCGAATTGTCCGAAAACGAAATGCCAGGTTTGATGTACATCCGCAAGAAGTACGGTCCTTCCCAGCCTTTGAAGGGCGCCAGAATCGCCGGTTGTTTGCACATGACCATCCAGACCGCCGTGTTGATCGAGACCTTGGTGGAATTGGGTGCTGAGGTTACCTGGACCTCGTGTAACATCTTCTCCACTCAGGACCACGCCGCTGCTGCCATTGCCGCCGCTGGTATCCCTGTTTTCGCCTGGAAGGGAGAGACCGACGAGGAGTACGAGTGGTGTATTGAGCAGCAATTGTTCGCCTTCAAGGACAACAAGAAGTTGAACTTGATCTTGGACGACGGTGGAGACTTGACCACCATGGTCCACGAGAAGTACCCCGAGATGTTGGAGGACTGTTTCGGTGTCTCTGAGGAGACCACCACCGGTGTGCACCACCTCTACAAGATGCTCAGAGACGGTAAGTTGAAGGTTCCTGCCATCAACGTCAACGACTCTGTCACCAAGTCCAAGTTCGACAACTTGTACGGATGCAGAGAGTCCCTCGTGGACGGTATTAAGAGAGCCACCGATGTCATGATCGCCGGTAAGGTCGCCGTGGTGGCTGGTTTCGGTGACGTCGGAAAGGGATGTGCCATGGCCTTGAGCGGAATGGGTGCTCGTGTCATTGTCACCGAGATTGACCCTATCAACGCCTTGCAAGCCGCCGTCTCCGGCTACCAGGTCGCCCCAATGGAGGACGTTGCCTCTATTGGACAAATCTTTGTCACCACCACCGGATGTCGTGACATCATCACCGGTGAGCACTTCTCGCAAATGCCAGAAGACGCCATTGTGTGCAACATTGGACACTTCGACATCGAGATCGACGTTGCATGGTTGAAGGCCAACGCCGAGTCTGTGGTTAACATCAAGCCTCAAGTCGACAGATTCTTGATGAAGAACGGCCGCCACATCATCTTGTTGGCCGAGGGAAGATTGGTCAACTTGGGTTGTGCCACTGGACACTCTTCGTTTGTCATGTCCTGTTCTTTCTCCAACCAGGTCTTGGCTCAAATTGCTTTGTTCAACGCCGAGAACGAGGAGTTCAGAAGCAACTTCCCTGAGTTCGGCAAGAACAGCAAGTTCGACGTCGGCGTCCACGTGTTGCCAAAGATCTTGGACGAGACCGTGGCCAAGTGCCACTTGGACCACTTGGGTGCCAAGTTGTCTGTCTTGAGCAACAAGCAGGCCGAGTACTTGGGTATTCCAAAGGAAGGTCCTTTCAAGGCCGACATCTACAGATACTAGGCTTGTGTGCAGCACGCTCTACTTGAATGGCATCTTCCTTGCGGGTGGCTTCACTCGTTTCTATTTCTGCATCAACTGCATCTAATGAGTTATTTCTTTTCTATTTTTTCATGGGCTTATGATGGTTATCAAGTGGGTTCAACGGTATATCCTCAACGGAATAAACAATGATAGTTTTGCTCTGTAGTGCCTACACGTGCCGCGCACGTGCTCCTTATCATTGTACTGCAGGTACCCCCTGATAAGAGCGCGTGCCACGTTCCCACCTCCTATCCCTTACCCCTTCTTTTATTAGCAGCCAGCGTCGCCCAAGCCGCTAATATAGCCCTGAAACCCGTGCACATCACAGCTGCTTTTAAATTGAAAAAGCTCACGTTTTTGGTTTCGTTTGCACAAGTTCAGAGTTCTTTTTTTTGAATTTTGGCCATTCCAGATCCTTTGACAGTTGCTGTTTCACAGTTCCCGATTCCGGAAGCTCATCTTTCAGAGTACGAGCGTTTTTCCGGGGCTTTTTGAGTCATTTTTGCCCCTAGGTCGATTTCTAGTCCTCAGAATTCGTTTCTAGTCCTCAGAATTCGTTCTAGTCCTCAGAATTCGTTCTAGTCCTCAGAATTCGTTTTTCGCCTTTTTCATATGTTTTTGGCACTCTTATCATGCATTCCCCTCATCTCCGGCCAGGTGGTGATGGACCGGTTCTCCACGTTTGAAAAGTGCCCTCTTGGCTTGCCAGTCACGTGCACCAACTCCACCCCTGTGGACAACATGTGCTGCTTCGAAAGCCCCGGCGGGATTATGCTCCAGACGCAGTTCTGGGACTACTACCCGCCAGTCGGACCTATTGACGCGTTTACCTTACACGGACTCTGGCCCGATAACTGCGACGGGACGTACGAGCAGTTCTGCAAAGGAGCGTTGAACATCAACAAAGGAGACATCGAGCGGGTCGTGGTCGAGGACTTCAAGGACGAAGCGCTTTTTTTGCTGATCAAAGAGTTCTGGAAGAATTTCAATGGCGATGACGAGCAGTTGTGGATCCATGAGTATAACAAGCATGCCACCTGTATCAAAACGCTTTGGCCCGAGTGTTACGGCCCCGACTTCCAGCGGAACGAAAACGTCTACGATTTCTTCAAGATCGCCGTGGACTTGTACGACAAGTACCCTACATTTCAATTCTTGGCGGCCGCAGGTATCAGGCCCTCCACCACTCAAACATACACCTTGGACGAGATCGCCGCCGCGTTGAGCGCAGGATTCGGAGGCCACAAGGTCTTCTTCAAGTGTAACCGGTTCCAGGCATTGCTGGAGGTGTGGTACTACCACTACTTGCGGGGCCCCTTGAAAAACCAGCAATTTGTGCAAATCGACTCGTTGCTCAGCTCCAACTGCCCCAAAGAGGGCATCAAGTTTTTTCCCAAAGGAAAATACACTCCGCAGCCAAAACCACCCCAAAAACCAAGCAATCCCCACGGCCACGTGACGCTAACTGGCCATCCCGGGTGCCTTATCAGCAACGGCCAGTGGTACCTGCAGGGCACGTGTGCCACGTTCCGCATAGAGGACCTGCAGTTTGGCGGATCCAACCTTATTTCGTCCAAAGGCGTCTGTGGTGTCAATGAAGACGGCGAGATTTTCTGCAATAGGCAAAACCAGCGCCTGCATTACCAGTTCACCTATGACGACGCCGAGAAAACGCTCTCCTACGGTGGGAACTCCGAGTGGTGCTTTAATCCAGAGCATAAACATGGCACGGGCCGCTTCCAACAGGTGCCCGTGACGTTGGCTAAAGGAGAATGTGCCAGTTTCAAATTGAAATTCGACAAGTGATCATTAGTGGCATGATCTGCATAAGTGACGGTGAATTGCACATTAAAAGGCCCAGCGTTTGTTCTGGCGGTTCTCGGGTTATATACCTGTCGATTTATTACCGATCTGACTGCATGGCAGCATTAGCTCTCTCATCTAGTCCGCCCGGGTTGCCTCCACCATTCTTTCGTGAAGATAGTCGCTCAACTTGAGCAACCCGCTGCTGTTACACACACGGTACAAATCGTTGCGTTCATATGTGTGCGGCACAATCTTGCCCTTGGCGTCAACCAACACGTATCCAAATATGTCATCAACGTTGGGAATCCGGGAGAACTTGGGCGTCTCCCGGAAGTCATAGATCGGCATATAGGTCAGTGCGTTAACTCCCGCCTCCATGATGAAACTGAAGTCCTTGTGAACACTGTCGCCGATGATTTTGTGAAGCACAGCAAGAAACTCTGTGTTTTCTTGGAACGTGCTTGGCGTAATTTTCTGACTGGGTGAATGACCAATAGCCAACGACTTTGGACTGGACGTTAGGTTGGCGGCATACTTGCCCGCTTTATTGTGGAGGAATATTTGGGGATTCCCAGAGATGCGGGAAAAGAACCGGAGCAGCTTCAACATGACTATGGAGATTGGGATGCACAGATAATGAAGTGCAGATTGAGATGATTTGGCGGGGCGCGCACTCGTACACCTCCGGTGCTCCTCATGACGCCCAAAACGACCCTGGTCGTTGTATACACGCCAGAGCATTGGATGGGCCCTTGAGAAAAGCCCTCCCGACTGGAACGTCCTGGAGTGAGTATCCTGCATGTGGGATCGCTGCACAGTCGAGAAGGCTTTTTGACGTTGGTCAAAACAAACAATGGCAAACGCCAAACTTCGCTGCAAGCAAACGCCTCTGTGGATAAGAGCGCTCAGGTCTAAACTCCGCTCATAGTTTCTCTGCGCAACGCGGACGAATCCTTCCATGCAAGCTGGGCGGCCTGTGCGCAAGGTGCGTCCTGCAGATTGTGTACAGGTACAGGGTCTGACGAATGCCCGGTTTGGCTGCTGACTTCACATGTTTTCGCAAGCGACCATTTTGGCCCCTATTTCGACACATGCACCTTTGACTGGGGCGTCTCCTGCAGCCTCGTATGTCTGCAGCTTTCGGGTCTCGCGCTGAGGTCGTGGGCACGCATGCGGGGTCGCTTGATGCCAAGAAAGAAGACAAGCTCCAGGACATCCCGAAAATTTGTTCTGGCCACAAGACGCTAGCTTCAAAGAAAAATCTCGGTATCCATAAAAAGGCGAGGAGTCTGAGCTCAAGATGAGATTGGGCAGTTGAGTGGCTGTATGCAGGACCGAATGATATAGCAGTATTACATATGACACTCTGCACTCAGCTCTACATTGTAAGATCTCTGCACCCAGCTGTACATAGTAAGATTTCTGCACCCAACTCTACATTGTTAGATCATGACTCTAGATGCGTACTCGGTATTATTGAAATATAAGAACGTCAATTTAAACTCGGTATTCTATTGAGTCGAAAATAAGTTAGCTTTGAACTCAGGTTTGAGTTGAAACGAAGGTATAACGAAAATTTTGGTATCAAAGCGATTGTGAGTATTGTGCATCACAAATGCAGCTCTGAATTGTGTTTCTAGGCGAGAGGAGACGCTAAGCGGAGGACTTCAAAAGAGGAAGCACTCATTCATTTCTTTTCCAACCCCAGCCGCCGTGGCCATGTCCGTTTCCTCCATTTCCGTGGCCGTTTTCACCGTATCCGTGGCCGTTTACACCGTATCCGTGGCCGTTTTCACCATATCCGTGGCCGTTTCCTCCGTGGCCATCGCCGTCGTCACAGTCAGTGGTTGGCTTGACTTCTGTAGTGCATGGAGTAGAGCTGGTGGTTGGCGGACCTTCTGTAGTGCATGGAGTAGAAGTGGAACTCGTAGTTGGTGGAGCTTCTGTAGTGCATGGAGTGGAAGTGGAGCTGGTGGTTGGCGGACCTTCTGTAGTGCCTGGAGTGGAAGTGGAGCTGGCGGTTGGCGGACCTTCTGTAGTGCCTGGAGTAGAGCTGGTGGTTGACGGACCTTCTGTAGTGCATGGAGGAGAAGTGGAACTCGTAGTTCGTGGAGCTTCTGTAGTGCATGGAGTGGAAGTGGAGCTGGTGGTTGGCGGACCTTCTGTAATGCATGGAGTAGAAGTGGAACTCGTAGTTCGTGGAGCTGGTGGAACACTCGGTGGAACACTGGAGGACGAGCTGGTGCTGGTAGTTCCTGGTGCTGGCGGAACACTCGAAGACGAGCTGGAACTGGTAGTTCCTGGTGCTGGTGGAGCGCTAGATGAGCTGGAACTGCCAGTCTTGGTGCTCAGCGTGGTGCATGGAGTCTTCGTGGAAGAAGTTTCGGTGCTGGTAGTTCCTGGTGCTGGTGGAACACTCGAAGACGAGCTGGAACTAGTGGTTCCTGGTGCTGGCGGAAAACTCGAAGATGAACTTGAACTAGTAGTTCCTGGTGCTGGCGGAACACTCGACGATGAACTTGAACTGCCAGTCTTGGTGCTCAGCGTGGTGCATGGAGTCTTCGTGGAAGTAGTCTGGGTGCTGGTAGTTCCTGGTGCTGGTGGAACACTCGAAGACGAGCTGGAACTAGTGGTTCCTGGTGCTGGCGGAAAACTCGAAGATGAACTTGAACTAGTAGTTCCTGGTGCTGGCGGAAAACTCGAAGATGAACTTGAACTAGTAGTTCCTGGTGCTGGCGGAACACTCGAAGACGAGCTGGAACTAGTAGTTCCTGGTGCTGGTGGAACGCTAGAAGAAGAACTTGAGCTAGTAGTTCCTGGTGCTGGCGGAACGCTAGAAGTCGAGCTGGAACTAGTGGTTCCTGGTGCTGGTGGAACACTCGAAGAC
>NKYX01000032.1:0-93078 GCA_002370475.1 Metschnikowia drakensbergensis | reverse complement strand
AACAGGATCTTTATAGTTACTGAGTATTCGAATATACAACTAACTACTTTTTAAAAAGACCCAAGGAATAATTACTGTTTCTAACACGAGAGTTTTGTTTACGTGCTGTACATCATTGTTTTTGATTGTGGTTTCTTGATATTAATATGACTGTTTTCGGCTGTGATATTTCCTGTTTAAGGCTATGAAATTGACATGCTTTCTTTCTATTGTTGAGCTTATCTTAGGCAACGCCGTCTTCGAGCTCTTCCACCAGGCTTTTGCTCATAGTGTAGTGACCTGGCAATGTGTAGGCTTCTTCCACAGCCGACCATTCACCATTTAGTAATCTCTGTTGGTCTGTGAGAAAACTTCATTTCAATTTTGCGAGAGATGTTTGGGATCATGTCGAGCCAGGAACTCAATTCCTTGCTTCTGATTCATAGTATTTGGTTTATGGATGGCGGACAGAGTCTCGCCGCTTCGGTTCAGTAATTTTGTTTAGGAGTGCACTGGCGAGGCCATCGAATGTCCACTCCTTGATTGTTTTCTCCCGAGCAGCAAAAAAGGAATGGCCGCATTGGCCATACCCCCAAATCACCGGCGGCTCTCATAAAGAGTCTTGATGACCAAGTCTATTGGACGTAGCCTGATGACGGTTCCGCGTGTCACTCTGAAATTCTCTCGCATTAGAACGAAGTAAGGGCTTTACCTATCGGCGCAAGAACGTGCATAAGTGTTTCGCCAGAAAATACCACCCGTAGGGCTTCTTGGAGACACGACCTTTCCGGATTATCCAGGTACACGTAATATGAGATCCTGGCAGAATGTCAATTAGTCTGCTATTTACGCCTGTGAACTCAAGTGATAAGACATGTAGAGTGGTCTAACATACAGGAAGAATGCGACATAGGCAATCACGTGCGACCAATTAGTACCAGGACATGTTAGCAAGCAGTCATTTTAATCGTTTCCCTGGAGGTGTTATTTATGCCAGCTGATCTTTTCAAGAGCAGCTGATTCTTTTAATGCGGGGATCTTTTTTCAATATCGCTGATCTTTATAAGCCACTAGATCTTTCTCAGCCTGGCATTTGATAGCACAGCAGAAGTGGGTCCCAATTGTTACTACGGCTATAAATCCCGTACGCCCCAATTTTCCAGTCTACCGAAAGTCTTAATCTGCTTGAGCCTGTTCAGGACCAGATGCAAGAGCGGTTCCAGTATTGACCTAAAAGTGGAAATAAGAGCCACCCTACTCGACCAACTTTCCAGGACCATAAAAGCTTCCCTAGCAGTCAAATTGGAGCCCGGTTTCTCATCCGAAAGATTCACGAGACATGTGTTTTTGACACGGTTAGATTGATAAAAGGAAGACATGGATGAAGAAGATGACTCTCGGTATCACACGCGATCTGACGTAACAACAAGTGAAGTAAGCGGTTGAGAACCTCAGCGTGATCGCTAGAAGATATGGATGACTACTGTAGAGCGGCTTGAGCTCCTTGAAAAAAGATATGCATAAAACCAGGCGCGTGCGTTCAGCTCTTCAGAGGAGGAGATTGTTAAGCTCTATCAACTCATGGTGGAAGTATCTTCAATGGAGTGATAAGTTGAGACACCTGCGATTATTCACGTTAATCAATTTATTGGGACTCACATGAGCGTGAAGCTCGGAAACTATATCCGATATTCCCTATAAAGGCTTGAGGCTGTCAACGAATTCATCTTCCAAAGGATAGCAACTCTTGGGTCTCAAGTCTTTTACTCAAAGAAGAAGAGCCACATTCTAAAAACTTCCCCGACCGCTCCAAACCACAATCCAGAAATTGGAAGAAGTTCAAATGATCTGAGATGAATGCCGAAAAAGGACCGCTGCCGATCACGCTTAATATCTACCATCAGATTGATGTAATGGACCTAAGCGAATTTCTGGAAGGCACCACACTAAGCGCCTCGATTCCATGTTACCAGTGAAGCAGCAACCTACGAAGCAGCCTTGGAAGCTTCAACCACGATTATTCCAGGATTTAAAGAAACAATATCTTTTGTCCCTGACGAGACTGTGCGCATCGATAATACCACTGGCTCGGAGTGCATGCCATTGGTTGCATCACGTACAAGATAGTGTTTGAAAAGAGTGAAGTTACGGCACCTGTAGATACATTTGCCAACCCTTACGCTCTAATCCACCAGTCGTCGTCAGCGCCAAGATTTCAACTGCAAAAATCATGATCGACTTAGAAAGACGGTTCAGGTCAACAAACAAAACCTCACATCCATCCGGATCAAAAAGACGAGAACTTTATACGCCAAATATCTGGCCGTCGACACATCGTGCGACTAAATTCTAGGAGTCCCATCGATCAAGCCGGTGTACATATCGGGACGAACCGGATCACCATTGGAATCGATGCATAGAATTTGATAGTCTATTGAAATTCTAAGAAGTAACAACCGATCGGTTTGATCTATATTACAGAAGCATACGACAGTGATGACGATATGCTTCAATTCTTGATGGAGGGGTGTCAGATGTGATTAGCCATGAGGAACCCAAGCAACCTCCCAGAAGTTTCGCACGATACGAGTCTAGCTGGGAGTATATCTCACTTAGCGAGCTACTCAACAGAATGTTTCGAAAGGATATCGTGTCTCAAAGTGCAGATCAGAGACTTATTGGCAAGAAGCGTTTATCGCTCGATCAAACTTACTCTTCGCTTCACCACACATATTCTTTGTCGGGAATTAGACTTAAGTATTGCGTCTCTGCTTTAATTAAAGAGCATTCAGTCAAGGACACACAGCCGCTCGCCATTATCGAGGACTAGCTTCATCGAAAAGGAGACTCGAGGATCTTCTCAAGCTTTGAGATCATATCGGGTCATCAACAAATCGATGCATGAAGAGAATGAGGACTGGACAGGCTTTAACGCCCCTTTTGGGCATTACCATTGCCTTCTGGTATCACTAACGTACCTGCAACGTTCTAATGCCTCATAAGTGAAATCTTCGAATACTGCTCAAACTTTCTGGCCTACTAAAACAAAATTGTTGTTCACAGTCCAATGCAGAACAACACAAAGAAGGCATCTCATACGAATCACATCCTCAAGGACAACAAATTATTGTGTGCCAAGAAGCGTGATATCGATCAGGCCTTTTATAATTTCTTGGGTCACACTATTGATGAAAATGGGCTATACTCCAAGGCGTTCAAAACTAGCTTTGTCGTGAGCTGACCAATTCCAACCGGTTCGGCATGTGCTATGCAATCCCTGGGGCTATCACCCTATATCGAAAATCTAATTAGTTATCCTCTGAAATGGCCGGTTCCGTTACTATTAACTTTCCAGAATAATGCGAGCAGACTGAGGCAGTCGGGAAAACCCTTGATGTGACCCTTGAGTAGGTCGACAAAGATGGAAAGCTACTTGGAGTTGTTGCCTCCGACAAAAAATGACTGCCTGATGCCCTAATTAGGTTTTTTGTGATGGATAGGCTCATGGCTAATCGAAAGCCTTCAACACTTGCGATCATTATTAATGGGACTCCACTTTGGGGTAAGAACCGACCAGATCAGTCTAATGCACCTCTTTACACCGAAGAAAGCGGGACAAAGCCTTCACTCCGTTGGCTTGGTTTTCTTAGAGCTTACAATTGCACCTTGATGTACCGACAATGGGCTCAAAATGAGGCCGCCATGGAATTTACATGTCAAGACAGCAGGTTCAATTACACTCCTCCCACGGAAGCTATATATTGCAGACAAAAAAGTCAAGGAGATGTAAAGATACTATCGATACAGGACACCACCTACTTTTTAATATAGAAGCAAAACTTGATGTGATTACAGAAGTTAGTTCTCTCTACATCATGCCTAGCCGGTATGACGTGGTGAGTAGCCTCACGGCGTGGAAGATCAGGCACGTGCTCACGCACACGTAGACACTTAATGCTAGCTCCGCTTGCAATAATTTCGCGATTTGAGTGTTTTCTAGCGACCCCGTGTCGATGCAATTCAAAGCAGGCAGATAGAATGACGTATATAACTCCGTACATCTCGCGAGAATCCACCTGCTTCAAATTGACAACACTTTAATGTACATTGTTTGTTAGCTGATTTCTTCATTGCGGTCCATGGGACGGAGAAAGCCTTAGTTTCAAATGGATCTAGAGAAGTTTTATGTAATTGCACTCTCAAGTTCAGACATATTCAGATCACGCAAAATTGAGAACTAATACTCATCGCTAAAGGACGGGCCAAAAAAGTTGGCGAGCATGCAACTCCGAAAAAAATGGACGAGTCCGGATTCGAACCGGAGACCTTTCCCATGCTAAGGGAACGCGCTACCAACTGCGCCACACGCCCGAGTAGAAGTGGTCCCTAGCAGGATCGAACTGCTGATCTTGGCGTTATTAGCACCACGCCTTAACCAACTGGGCCAAGGGACCTTTTCTTGATTTTGAAACTCCTGGGTAATTACAGACTTATTAAAATAATCTTCAGTATGGATTGGAGGGCAGTACTAGGATTTAAGGCAAGATATCTTCCCTCAAATCTCAATTGTTTCCAAGTTTCCCTTACAGCTCTTGGATCATGCTACCGCGTGCTCGTGCTACGAAAATAAGAATGGCATTGCATGCCATTGCTTACACTAAAGGTGAAGGCTGCAAAGCAGCTTTTGATGGCCAAAGCCTAATTTTAAATGAGTATATTTCCTTGTGAATCAGTGCAGCCTGAGTGTTGTAGCATGGGGCACTTCCATTTCTTGCAGGACCGCGTTCAACCTCTTATTAGCAACAAGCTGCTTGTTACCTGTGAACTGTGGTATTAGCCTCAGAATCTCAAAATACATTACAAGGGAAATGATGCATAGAATTGAAGCTAATCACATCCGAACATTCGGTGAAGTGTTATCTCGACTAATCAGAAGTAGTGCTGCCTGTGTAATTACGGTGGCTCTCAAACGACATACGTAGATAAGTGAACGCACAAGGCGTCATAAAGTGCAGAAGTCTGACACCGTGATTTTGAGGCTTATTTTGTGCGTTGCCAGTTTGGTTGTTTTAGTACTTTGTTCGTTATTTGTTTTATCTACTGTTTATGTTTTTGTAGTGAGTGGCCTGACATAAGCCCTTACAAGTTCACTTGCAACTTCTGTAGAAGATCAGAAAAAGTAATGAGATTCTGCGAAAACGTTGACTACTTAAACCACGGTGCACCCAATAAAATTATTACTCCAATTTAGGCAGACTTGTTATTGTAATATGGTTATAGAAGCCCACATTAATGAAAGCCTAAGTTCTATTTAGAGCAGAAAAGTTAGTGTAGAGTAGTTATTCCTCGTTGACGGCTGCAAGCTTTACTGGCGATGAGCTAGACGTGGAAATAAATTTGAAATAGCGGTTTATTCACTCCGGGTTTCCATTAAAGGAGATATCAGAACCCATGAACGCAAGTATATCAGCTAATCATTGAATAATTTTGATCTTTGCTAATATTTAAAAAAAAGAATGCATACAGTAAGAGCACCGGTAGGGCTTCAATTTTCTCAAGTTACCCGCACACACCATTGGTATATAAGAAGACTTTTCGTCGCGTATCTTCGAATCATCAATAAGTGATCATAAACAGTATGTACACCAATGACTATTAAAAGGATGAAAAAAAAACACAGACCTGATCTGAACAAAGCATTGCTTTCATGCAGAGAATCGTATTGCCTTTTTCCTGACTTAATAACTTTGTTGATATCGATGAACGATATACTAACCAATGAAGACGAAGTCGTTTGTCCTCCACAAGCTCAACCATCGCTATCTTGTCTTTTGATACTCACAAGAAGCTCAGAATCAAACCGAACCTCTTGGGCGTTTCGAGATCTTGTTTCGATGTAAATGTCACTGTTCACAATTGTAGCGTGTGTGTAGCATCACACGGTGTCATATCACGCCGCACCAAGAAATACCAAGAAATACTCTTGTTGTTTCTGGTGCCGCTCTTGGAGTCATCAACTTGGTGAAAACCATTCAAATTAACACCAAGCTGAATCCACAGTGTACGGCCTCAGCTCGAACCATTCCTCAAGTCGCGTGAAGACTAGTTCTCTGCGCAACCTCGGGCTCGAGAAGAGGTTCAATATCAGCTATTGACGTGCTCTGAACCCAGTAGCTCTACAAAATAATCGAACGTGATACTATATTATATACGAAGTTATTTACTTCTTAGCAGTCAATCTCTTCAAGTAGAAGGCCAATTCCTCACCCTCCAAGATGTAACCATCACATCTACCAGATTGACCTGGTCTAGAAGAGATGCAAGCGTACAATCTACCAGCGTCGAATTGGTGGCTGACAGCACCCTCGATGTTGGAAGCAGCAGCTCTGGAAGCGTACTTCTGCTCAGCCTTCTTGGAAACCTTTGGCTCCTCAGTGTTGGTGTTCTTACCCAAAACCTTACCGTAGTGAGTCTCGAACCATTGCTTGAATGGAGTAGCATCGATTTGAACAATAGCGGACTTGGTCAAGGTGTTGGTTCTGACCAACTCGTTGTTGGAAGGGTGGTAGACAACACCAGCAATTCTGGTCTTTCTGGCAACACCTTCACTGGCCCAAGAGAAGTTACCGGTTTCGAGTCTCAAAGCTCTGAACTTCTTGTTACCACCTCTGGTTCTGACAGTGTGGATTCTCTTAGCACCAATCTTGGTCATGGCTGGTTGTCTTCCCAACTCGAACTTTCTCTTCTTTCTGAACTGGGCTCTCTTGGCACCAGTAGCGGAACGCTTGTGACGAGAATCTCTAGAAATACCCATGTTCTGACTTGTTAGTAAATATTTTCAGATATGTAAGGATCATCGGTGGAAGTGAGGAAAGAGGTTTAGCTTTGATAACACCATCTTTTATCCCTTGCGTAATGCTGGCGGCCAGGTGACTTCATAAATGATTTGTTTGGGATATGATCTTCGTAGTGAAAAGCAGCTCAAGTTCATTCGAGAGTATAGTCTGGAGTATTATCATCCAGCTATATGCGTTCAACTATTGCTATGTCTTGATGATCCCTAATGATGTTGTGTATTTCGGAATACATACTTCGTTGGTTACTGTCTAGTAAGAAGAAGGTAAAAAGAATTTTTAATACTGAGTACGACGAGGTAAAAATTTTCGCACGATCGGTTGGTGCAGGAACGCCAGGGATCGCTGTAGTGCACTACGATAATTTAAGGTGAGGATGTCTGGATGTATGCGCGAGACTGGTGCGGAAGGTGGTCACACTCGAAGTGGAGCGCGCTTGCAGCAACGCACGTGAGTTAGGGTGCGAGCCCTAGACATAGACCAATACAGGAAATGGCTTCAATGTATTGCCGTATTCTATTAAAAGCCAGGAGGCACTATTAACAGTAACCTGGATATACTTCTGTGGTATCCCTTGAACACCACACAGCCCCAATGGTTTACAGAATCAGGCTTGCCTAAAACCCTAGCTTACTATATGAATGATTTGGATTTTACTTCATGGCTGTAGGGGAGGGCTTTGTAGTTTAGATAGACCAGAAATGAGTTAGCATCGGCAGCCTGTTACGAGAACAGAAAGTGTAGTTACACATCACTTTTGCAGCTTTTGCGCATACTCAGACGCAGCCGCAAACCAGACAACGCACACTTTACGATGAAGTAGGTGGAAATTATACTTGAACGGGTGGAACCTATCGAGAAGGTTTACACTTCTTGTGAAGCCATTTCAAAGTCTCTTAGTTTCTTGCTGGACGTAGAGAGGGAGAGAGGGGCCCATGTGCAGTACCAATCACGTGCCCAACATCGGAAAAGAAGCGCAGGTCACGAGACATCTACAAGCAGCTTAACCTCGACGGAGCATTTCGAGTAAACTGGAGAGTACTAGGATTTAGAAGCCCAGTTTCACACGAGCAGAAGAACCCTCTGTATTCTGACTGGAAAACACCCACACAACGAAACACAGGCTCTCAAGAAAAGCTTACCTCATCGCATCACAGCTCATCCAGGACATAACATGGAGACAATATATGACGAGATAGAAATCGAAGATTTCACGTTTGATCCAATCACACAACTATTTCAGTATCCCTGCCCCTGCGGTGATAGGTTTGCTATCGGACTAGATGACCTTAAGGATGGGGAGGATATAGCCGTTTGCCCCAGCTGCTCGCTAATGGTCCGGGTTATATTCGAAGAGGAGGATCTTGCAGAATTCGAATAAGAGTGAGATTCCGTAGGGGGTTTCAGGGGTCATTGTTTAACAAATTCGACTCCAAAGCAAACTGTTCGGCACTGGACGGTGCGCTCTAAAACAGGCTTAGGCTGGGGAAATGGGTTTGATAGGATTATTCAAATTATAGAGAACAAAGTTGCGTAGTATTCGAATACACTACAAGGTGAATTTCATCATGAATGACTGGTCCTTGGCGTAGTAAATTCTTCCAGAATATGGCGGCATGACTTACGAAAGCTCCAAAAAATGGCAATGGAGTATCTGAGTTCATATAAGCGGTGAAAGACCAAAAAAAACACACTCTCAATGAGTTTCAGAGAAACGCTTATTGTTCAAAAGCTAACTTGACAATAAGGTAAAGTTATTTGATAAGACGCAGAGCTGCTTTGGTAATGAGGCATTCTGTGCTATGCGTATAATTCGCATGGCCATTAGAGTATTATCTTTATTTTTTATGCAAGTCATATCTACCCTATTCCTCCCAAAAACTCGAAACCGTGCACGAGGCGTCCTGTTGTGCACTACCCAGAAAGGTAGAAGATTAAATCTATGGCTTTGCGTGGAAAGACAGAGAACGCTTTGAGATGAAACATCAAAGTTACAGTTACGTGAATGCATGAGCTGCCAGCTGCAAGAATGGCTCGATTACTGGAGCACCAGATTTCCTAATAGCTACCGTAAAACCTTTTTCTGCCGCAAACACGAATGTAAGATCTACGAGGACAGCTGGATGGGATGGGTGGTGACATCACCTAAGATCGGCCACAGACTGGTTCAACGTCAGAAAACGGCGAGAAGCGCTGCATGTATAGCAACTGCTTACGAGGGGAGCCACGGGAGAGTTGCATAACGGGATGTGTTGGAGAGGCACCAACAAGTACAAGCTAAAAGGCATTGGCATTTAACGTGGCCAATGCCAGCATCTCAGACGAGGTATTACATAGGAATGTACAACATGGCATGTAACATTGCAGGACAAAGAGACTCGGACCAAAGACCGGACGCATGTATGCGTCCAGTTTTTATGAGTTCGGCAAACGTGCAGCGCGAAGCACATGAAGTTAGCCGAAGTATGTAAGTACGATAATTTTGACAGCTCGATGGGGCGGCAGAGGCGCACAAGTGCGTAACGCTTTAGGTATCTCCTGCTTATACACCAGAATAAGCTATTTTGTGTGACATGCTATGCGCGAAAATTCCATGCTTCGGGGCAGTCTAAATCCGAGAAATGTGGCCGCCAAACGTGGGCGCTTGGCCGGTAACTAGCAAGGTAGACTCGGTGGCCCACATTGCAGATCTAAACTGAAGCGAGGCCCACGAGGCATTCTCCTCGGGAATTTTGATGCATGAGAATGTGGTGCGTGGCGAAAACGCCAGTGGAATGTTCAACTCTCCCCTTGACTTCCGTAAGTGAACTCACGCGCGGCGGGTCTTTCGGGTGTACTTCGAGGCTGACGCACGTACAGGACCACATCTGTTTTGTTGAGTTATTGAGACATGTTACCAAAAATAGATTTTTACCCGAGAAGATTCGCGAGGAACGGTTGGTTTTATTGAAAACAAGATCCACGGCGCCACGTTGCTCCAACAATGTAACGGCATAGCCGGGTGACGGCGCCCGATTTGTTCGCGGCGTCACCGTGCATGGTGGAAGAATCACAAAGCACGAAAGAGCAACAGAAAGCACATTTAGAGGTGAGTGTATTTGTCGTCAGGGGAAAACGTTGGGGACAACGCTGAAAGAAACGGCACTTTGGGATGCGGTGAGTAATCTCCGGGAGTGGCTTTCAATCGCATCAACGTGCGTGGTGAGTTGAAGCCGCCTAGCACACAGTGATCGTAGCAAGCCATTATTTTCAGTTTTGCTTGCGGGTGTGCGGACCACACCGACTAGCGAGCCGGCAATAATTTTTACATCGGCCAAGGTGCTGGCGTCGGCGTTTTAGTTTTGAATGCCGATGCTTGGAGGTATTTTGAAATACGATATTGCGCTAATGCAGATCGTTTCTATTGAAACATTTTCGCACTAAAAAAACATGCATTGCAGCAGACGCCTAACCCTGCATTATTTTATCTTGTTCAAGGTGAGAGCGTTTTCGAGACGAGTTATGTCCAGATCTGATAAGACTTTGGCTCGCATGCATGGTTCCTAACTCAAAATTGTTCATATCCTCCCTAAAGCCCAGAGCCGGTCTAAAACAACATAGTTCTTCTGTTTCTCCTCCTGTTGAGCCCTAGAAGCTTGTCCTAGAGCTGTCACACATTAGCAAATCAGCAACCCCTTAGCTCCGCATCGCCAACTCAGACTCCACGTTTCCATTTGAATCTGGCGACTACTTCACTGTTCCTATTCAGGAGCCTGTACACAAACAAATCCATGGGCACTTCCCTCTGATACTCGTCTCTTAAACCCTACGTCAGATATTCGGTCCCATGAGCTCCTCCCAAGCAGAAGATAATTTGTCGGACGAGCCCAAAAGAGACTCGAGCAACTCTAAAGATGATCTGGCCTACGTGAAACGAGGCCCTTGGAGTCTTGAAGAAGACCGCAAACTCATGGACATCATCACCCAATGTGGGCCACTGAACTGGGTCCGTATTTCCGTTATTTTGGGTAGCAGGTCTCCCAAGCAATGCAGAGAGCGATACCACCAGAACCTAAAGCCGCTGCTCAACCGAGATCCTATCACTTACGAAGAAGGCTTGTTGATCGAAGAGCTTGTGGCAAAAAACGGAAAGAAGTGGGCGGAGATAGCACGTCATTTGACTGGCCGTTCCGATAACGCCATAAAAAACTGGTGGAATGGCGGTGCCAGCAGGCGACGCCGGGTGGCTAAGGTCTCCGGCTCTACGAAGCAAAATGCCAAATCGCCGTCTCCGTCTCATTCCGTCTTGGCTGGACAACACTTGCCAAGTATTCCGCGTGAGATAATCCCACCTACCGAGCCAGCACCGCCTGCGTTTGGAAATTACATCCCGCCTTCTGTGGGCCTGACGCTTGGGATTGCCAATAGACGGCTCCTGACTCAAAGCCATGAACCTTATTTGCCCCTGCCGCGAGTATTGGAAAAGTCTTACATCGACATCAAAAACAGAAGCCTTGCTTCCGGCAACGGACATCGACAGGGCTACTTGGGCCTGCCCACGTTGCCCAAAATAAACTCTCTCCCGCTGATATCATTCAAAACATCAATGTTCATGACCCCGCCTAATAATTCCATGAACCTGTCTGTTTCTGGAATACTTCAACCACCACATCCAATTCCCATCTCTGGCAGACTGAACTCCATAGACCACTCGGCGACAGCAGTGCAAGAACAGCAACTAGATCGAGAGAGAAGGCATAGCGTCAACCACACAACCATTTTACCTCCACTGCCCGCATTTCCCCACAGCGCCGTGCCTTTTGCCAATTATCCAAACCCATACCATCTGGAGTATGCGGAAACAGCTAGCTTCCATTCACCCCCAATGTTCCGCAACAGCGGGCTGAGTGCTTCCTCCTCGGATGATTCATTTACACACAGCAATGTCCTCAACAGACTAAACTTGGAGTCGTCTCAGCGAAGGAATTGGGGGTTTGCACCGGAGCGCTCAAACGATGAACATCCTGCCAAAAAGGCCAGATCTATCTCCTCCGCGGAGCCCACCCCTAGAATGTCAGATGGTGAGTCCGACACATCTACAGAGCACAAAATGGTTCCCACAGTCAGAATGAAAGTCTCCAGCTTGATCAACTGAACATTTAATAGAGTCTATACTTGAGTACAATTAGTGCGTTCAATGAAAGCTGTAGAGAGTACGCCAAAAGGCTCAACGGCATAGTTTCACAAGTAGCACCTGACAACTCACTTGGTCGCTCAAAAGTACTCCCGGATCAAGTTCCTGAGTCGTCAGAAGTGACAGTGATGGCCATGCGACTAGCCTAAAGATGCCTCCATTTCGCTGCAACGAAAATCACTCCGGCGCCAGTTTACAGTAGAGCGCACTGACAATGCAAGCAAGCGAACAAGCGAGCAAGCGGCCCGACAGGCGTCTCAGGAGCCCACGGTCTCGAATGTTTTTACAGAATAGAAATGCATAATTGTGGGCAGTTGCCAACACGCAAAAAAGCGCAAAATGTCGGAGGACCGCTCATCAAGAAGCTCGGAAACTGTACACAATATGTAGCCCGTAGTGTAGTAATGTGTGGCCAGCCATTTCGCCAGTGAGAAATTGCTTCATTCGTTAAAATGCACGTTTCTTTTCATGTGGATGCTCGCCACCACAATAACAACCCGAGAGGTTGTCTCCGTAATCCGAATAGGCTACTGGTAAGCGGAGCAACATGCAAAGAAGGCGAAGCTGTGTGCAAGCGCATGAGAAGTACTGGATGTAAGCCCAACTTTTCTGTTAATCGTGCATGCGCGCCTAAGCGTAGATTTGGAACCCTTGGCATCCTGTGTCCAAATAAGCGCCTGACCGTAGCAGCCTGGACGTGCCAACAGCCGCCGAATAGTCTTCTGCAACGTTTGTCCGGATGGGTAGTGAGAGGCTGCTCTTTCCTGGCAGGGAGCTCGAAGAAGAAAAATAAGCCCATTCTTTCCAGCGCCTTCCCTACACGCGAACCGCATTACTGTGAGGCTTAAGATGACATCGCTGGTGTCTCTACGTGCATATAAACACAAGATGCCGCATACTCAGCACTCCGTACAAGTGACTTGTACCGGTGAGCTTACCTTCCACGAATGCAATTGATTCTATTCAGATCACCGCCACACGTGTTGGGCAGAAGGAAATGTGTGGGTGTTCACACCCCCCTGCGAGCATCGCCATGACTTGCACAGCGTGTATACTTTGGTGAGGGGAATTTGTGCATGTGATATGCAGAGGTAAGCCAAGATTATAGGAGCCCTGCTCTTGCTTTGTCTCAGGCACAATCCCTAAATAATGCATCACAATCAGACCATAATATGTCTGGAAGTGCTGATATTCGCCATTGTGCATAGTGCACGGCCTGATATGAAGCCCCACAGCTTACACCCGTACACCGCCACAGAAGGCTTCGCGACATGCGCTCTCTCATTCATCGGCATGATTCCTCTCTTGGTTAGCAAATCACAAGTCCTTGTTTTTGACTTAGCTCACATTAAAGCGCTCCGCAGACTTGGGATTGTAGGTGTACTTTCTGGTTCGTTACCCAAGGCGCCTCAACAAAATGTGTTTCTTGGCGTGCCTCTTCAATTGAGCCCGTACGAGGCTCTATGGTTGGCGGAGGCCGGACACTGTTTCTTTGTCGACGCTGTTTTGTACAATAGCCTAGTTGCTGAAGAGCAGCTGCCTGGAACTTTGCAGGTCAGCATTCTGGAAAAAACCCAGTATGTAATCACCCCGGATACTATGCCCACTGGAACGGAGCAGGTGCTACGTTCTTGCACAATCCCCATCAATGAGTTCGTCAGCATGCACTCTCAAAAGCCTCGCTTCTGGGAACACTATCGAGCCTTCTGCTATCTTCGTGAAAAGAGCTATTTCCTCATGCCCGGCCTACGGTTTGGCGGTGCGTTCGTGGCGTATCCTGGTGACCCACTCAACTTCCACTCGCACTTGATAGTCAAGGTTCTCAAGGAGAACGAGCAGGTTAAGTTGTTGGACATAGTGGCGAGCGGGCGTCTCGCAACTGCCGTGAAAAAGGCATGGATCCTTATCGATGCAAAGCCTCCTAAACATAACGAGTACACAGAAGATCTGAGAGCATTTTCTATAGAATGGGCTGGCTTCGGTTGATTTACTCCTTCTTGAAGGAGTCTTCGTCCTCTGTGATCTTGTTTTCTTCCACCTTCACGCGTCTTTTATAGACGAACCCATAATCTGGTCCGTGAACAACGGACTTGAACTTGCTTATGAGCGACCCGACTCCGTAGTTTCCGGAGTCTCTGAGGTGAAACACGGAACTTCCCTTTTGCTTTTCCGTTTCCTTCATTGCAGGCTTTTTGTCAACGTCTAAATCGAGAACCTTAACGTTAACAAGAGAGATGTCTAAGTCCACACCTTCTTCCACAGGCGTCAGCGTTTGCTTAAACGTTAAGAAATAGTGGAGTTTGATATCTGACAGGCGGATTACCTCCTCGTCAACCGTCAAGCTGAATGACTTTAATGAGGTGCCAGTATGAACAACATCAGCAACACGGCCCAGGTCTCTGTAATTTTGAATATTGGTAATTTGTCCGCTGAAAGAAGAGGCCATTGTGGCATTGAGAACCTCACCACTCTTGAGCTCAACAAGGAACTGGCTTTTCACAAAAGTCTCAAACAAACCTTTGGCGTTCTGAATTATGCTTGTAGTGTAAGGCAAGGAGACGCCAAAAGACAGACCGCTCTTGGAGTCTGATAGTTCCAACACATTTCCACTCACCAGCTTGACATCTGGTTTCTCGTAAGTGAGCAAATTGGCACTGAGAATCCAGTCAAGGCCCACACCAGAGGCTTCGTCTTGCAACTCGTCAAGTCCATTGTCAACCAGAATTCTCAACTCGTGGTTCTCGGAATCCCATAAATATGGCAAAATTGGAGAAATATCGAGGTCTATGCTGGGCAAATCGAAGGCATTTGTGGGGACCACAGCTGTCCAAAGCGAAGGGGAGAACCCGCCGGTGAAGATAAAAGGTTGTGGAGATTGCGATGCGAGTTTCTTTCCGTCAAGCCACACAGTGACAAAACGAAGAGGTCCGTGACCATTGAAGGCGGTGCCATTGCTGCCAAAGCGACCAACGAATTTATCCAAGACATTGCTATACCAATCTTCCTCGAACGAGTTTCCGCTGGCGAAAATGTTTAACTTCAAGCGAGTCGTGTTTTGCGAAACCTTTGGCAATTTCATTGCTAAACTGTGCATTGGAAAAGACACGAGAGGCGAGCTGTCATTTTTATTGAAGGCAAGGACCTTGCTGGCAGCACCACGAACATCGAAATGCTTGTAAATCTCATTCTTATCAGAAGTGGACTCGATGTCGGTGAGAAGACCGTTTGAAGTTTGAGATTCAACTTCTGCACTGTGGAAGTACTCTGACAAATAGAAATCTGCGGACAATTGGACGTGGAAGATTCCAGTCAACGACTTCGTCACAAGATTGTCTAGTTTGAAAACAACATCAGTCTCTTCTTGAAATAAGCTCACATATTCCGTGATATCTTTCTTAAATGAGGAGTATACGCTCTTCGAGCCTGGCTCGATGGTTGAAGTTCTCCAGACCTCAGCTCCTCCCACGAATAAGTGTCCCAAACGGTCGTACTGAACTCCATCAACCGACACATTGAGAGTCAACACAACTTTATTGTAATCAGTGTCTTTTGGAGGCGTAAACGTTTCCACGGCGAGGACCCCCCATGAGTCGAACTTGTGATCGATCAACAATGCAGAATGGACAGGTTCACCGTAAGAACGCTTGGGGATAAAAGGATAAGCCAAGCTTATAATTTCAGAGGATTGGTTAGACTCTTTGGCATCGGGCAAAAGGCCGACTCCCGAGTCAAGTAGACCGCCACGGGAGGACAAACCCGCATGTGTGAAAGAAGCCACACAGGAGGATGAATTATTCACCACGAAGTAAAAAATAGTCAATGTCAAAACACTTATGACATTCAAGAGAAGCAAATTCTTAGGTTTGAGCAATGAACAAGAATTTCTCTTAGGCTTCTCTTCAACACTCAGGGGTTGCCATCTCTTTTCCTCCATAACTAATTTTTCATCAAGCTCTTTTTCAGAATTGACTGGCTCAACATTCACATTGGGGGACCTGTATGGGGCTCCATAGAATAGTCTGTTCCAGATCAGAGTTTCATTTCCCTTCATTGCACAAGGAGTAATAATGTGAAGAGAGTGTAATAGGGACGCCAGGATGAATGATGCGGAGACATAATGTATACAGGACGCCCAGATACCCATACCTGGTTGCTGATACATACATCATTTGACTTTTAATTAGGTATTTTGTGCCTGCTTGGCCGGAGCATGGAAAGGGGAAGTTTCGTAAACCGCCATCACCACTTCTCCTTAGCATTCGTAGCGTGAATCAAGAAACTCATCCACTTTGTGAAGACAGCAACCACCTGTATTGCGCATATTTCCCTAAGAATCAGCTAACGCGGAATTGACCGGTGCGGAAATGTCAAGGTTGCACAATTCACGGCTGACATGATATGGTCACACCACAACACCTTGGAAGCGATCTTCGGACTCATTTTGCACTCTGATATATTGGAGGGTTCTTTCAAAGTATTCCTCCAATCTTTTCAAGAGTTTGGACTCCTGGCCCTCATCGTCAGCCTGTGACAAATGATTGACTTCAAAATTTGACAAGTTTGTCTTTATCAAATCGATCAATCCGTTCAAGTAGCGAGAGTCAACCAACCAGTTCCCATAGATGCTAAAAATCAAGCACCTGTTGAGGATCTCAATGAATAATTTCAACAGGAGGTACGGGTCGATACAAGTGTCTGACACACGAAGCGCTTTTTGGAGGCATTCTAACACCCTCTTGGGGTCCCTGTAGAGATTCTGCTCCATTTCTTCGACTTCGTCTCCGCCTTTCTCAGTTTCGTCCTCAGTATATTCCTGATCTTCTTTCCCCTTGTCGCTATCATGTTCTTTTTTCGCCTCATCCACAGTGGGCACATTCTCGTCTTCAACAGTCGGCGACTTGCCCTCAATCAAAACGTCACACCACCACCACAAATGAGCACATTGATAAATCGAACGACACTGGTCTTGCTTCTTAAGCAATCTTGAGCCATACAATGTAACCTTCGTAATCAATGCCTCATAATTCTCTTTCCTAAAATATCTCAGAGTGGCCAAGCGATTGGCAATCAGCAACACCGATTGGTACGATATTGACCGCCCCATGGATTCATGTGGATTTGCGTTGTTCGAATGCGACAGAAGAATCAAGCTTTCTTCGTATACAACGAAACACTGACTGAACAACTCATATGCAATATTTTCTTGGCGGACTTGGTCTGCAACAGATGCTAGATTCAAGTATAGCTTCAACACTAACTCAGCGTTATACTGTCGATGATGCTGGTAAAGCTCCTCTATGACTAGGGCGATATTTTTGAAGTTACTGCTGATCATCAAATCAGCCTGGCCCGCTTGAGAGTCCAGCTTATTGTTTAATTTCTTGAAGCCCGCGATTCTCAAGAGATTGGTCATTTTTGTGACAAGGGTGGGATATGTGTAGATGATGTTGTCCGGGTTCTTGTTAAGAAATTTTTTCCTGACATAGAGTAAGTTCGACAAGCACTTAAACTCGTCCTCATGTGTGATGAAGTGTAGAGACTTGGCAACCATCTCCTGGGTCGCGAGAAATTCAGACGTAACGAATTTTTCTTCGCCAATCTTGATCGTGTCCTCCACTTTTAAGTCTTTCGATGTGCTCAAGGCAGTATTCGAGTCGTGCGCAAGCACAACTAGATACTTAAATGCATTGTCAAGCTCCTCTGTTGTTTTGAAATCATCTGGCGTTTCCTGGGAAGAAAGTAGTTTCTCTGCTATAGTAACAGACAATTTTTTCTTGAGCACCGGACTCTGGATCTTGCTATATAGCTCATAGAAGAAAGGCAACTGTAACAATTTCTTAACAGAATTATGATACTCCAACGGCGTCGTCAACAAATCAACCCATAAGATTTGGGTCAGCTCTTCTGCATCGGTAGAATCAGCAGATTCTTCAGAAGTGCTTCCCAACAGCACCTCGGAGCAGAACTGGTAGATCTTATCAAGATTTTGAACGTTATCGACATCGAATGTAAGGGAAAGTTTGATAAACGATTGAAGAATTGAGATAAGCTCTTCAGGTTCGAGATTCACGGCTGAAGATCTCAAGTTCGAATAGAATCTCCAAAAGGACAGAAACACGAGGTCTAAGGGGATCTTTGGCTCCAAAGAAAGGTCTTCGAGTTTCTTTTCAATATTCTCACGACTTGGCGAATCATCATTCTCTGATTGGCTCTCAGCAGTTTGTTTCGCAGCATTCTCTTCTTCGTACTTATGGTAGGTTACAAACCGATCGACCAACTTGGAGACCAATTCAGACTTCATTAAGTTTGGATGAAGCCTCAAGAAAATGTCATTTAACAAAGTATCCAAAGTCGCAAAGTGAAACTCGTCAGGGAATATCTGAATTAATACATCGATCAAGTAGCTTTGGGCCAAAGGATCTTTGCACTGGATTATCTGCTCGGTGATGGCAGGAAACAAATTATCGGTGTAAAATTGGACGGGGGAATAATTCTCGTAATAGAAGTCGTCTAGAATCTGAGAAAGGCGAACCAAGTTGGAACCGACTAGAATCTTCAATTCTTTTCTCTCTTGGTACCTAAGCTCGCGTTCACTCGAGTGACCTTGATGCTGTAAGCGAACCCACAACTTGTTCATTTCAACAAAGTTGGTGATCAAGAAATTCACACTATCGCTGAAGTCGGCCATGGTTTTCAATTGAAGAAGGTCCTTCGTTTTCTGGGACAAGTAATGCCTCAAGAACAACCCACGAATTGGGTGCTGGACGCCTTTGCACATTTCGATCATGTCCTTCATGATATCCTTGGTGGAAGGGTCATCTGTGGCCATGCATGTGGAGCCTATGACGACCATCATATATAGACGAGGGATGATGTTCCCGGAGTATTGCACCAATTCGTACAAGTCGGTCAAAAAAGTGGAGTTTTTCTTCTTGGCCACTTTGGAGCTATAAGACTGGAGCAAGTAACCCGACAAAACTTCCAACGAGTCGAACACAGCCATGTACATTTCATAGTAGTCTTTAGGGGAGAACGCAGAGCTCCTGAGCTCGTTGAGGAAATTGGAGCAATGCTTCAACGCCTGCAACAAATGGCCATCGTTCAAGTTGTTGCTCATCAATTTTGCCTGATGCTTGATGGCATTGAGCGAGTTGACAAGTGAGGTGTTTTCTTTCATGTTGGATCAAATGGATGGCCGATAAGGACAGCTATTGAGAGCACTTGGTAACGAGGTAAGTCTCCTCCACGATAAGATTATGTTTGCGAGTAGAATTTGCAATTTGGTTGATTCAATCGGAGATAAACTCTTCTGAGCCAGTGTGTCAGCAATCAGTGTGGGCTGGAGTATGGAGGTGATAGGGGCGCGACTGAACAGAACGTACGGTTGATTTCGCACACTTCACATGAGTTGCGAATATGCGCAGCCACGCGAGAAAGCTGGTCGTATGAGTAGATACATTTCAGCGAAGGTTCAAATTGGCGGATTCGATTCAAACGAATTCCATCCAGTTTGGGGAGTTTGATTTCAATTCGTGGTTCGATTTGCGTTCGTGGCTTCATAATTTGCGCTATATACAAGTTTATTATTGCACCTAGTTATTGATGACCATACCGGAAATGGCAGCGGACATCATGGTAGCAATGAACCCAGAAAGCAAAGCCGAGATGATGTTCTTGGCGATGTCACCACTTCTCTTGCCCTTACTCAAGGTGTTCAAGACACCAAGGGTGATACCCATTGACCCAAGATTTGCGAACCCACAAAGGGCATACGTGCAAATGATGGTACCTCTCTTAGACATCTCGTTGTATGGTGCCTCGTTAATCAACATGTTGTATGCAACATACTCGTTCTGGATAAATTTCGTGGCGATCAACTTGGAAATGATGAAGATCTCATCTCTAGGAACACCCAAAAGGAAGGTGAATGGGTAAAGGATGTAGGTGAAGATCAAGTCCAACGTCAATGCATGGATGTTCCAGAACTTGCCGAACCAAGTCAATATTCCGTTGGCCAAGGCCACAAGCGCAATGATACACATACACTGGATCATCATAGTGGCTGCGGTGATCAAGCCCAAGTTGGCGCCATCGGAGAAAGCCTGCAACACGTTCTTTGAGGTCTTGTCGTCTTTGTCGAGGTCATCCGTGAATTTAACACATCCCTTGGACAACGACACTTCTGTCTCGGGGCATCTCAATTTCGACACGGCAATAGCTGCAGGAATGGACATGACACACGAAGAAACAAGCACCTGGGGGCTCAACCCCAAGCCAATGTATCCGACCAAAACGGCACCTGAAATCGTGGCGAACCCGGACGTCATGATCTGGTGCAACTCTGCGACGGTCAAGTATGGAAGAAGGTCCTTGATCAACACAGCAGACTCTCCTATACCAAGGAAAGGCGATGCCGATGCAGTAATGGACTCAGCGCCAGAAATTCTCAAGGTCCAGAAGAAAAACTTGGCAAATTTGCTGATGAACCACTGGATAATGCCATAGTAGTAAAAGATGTGCACGAAGGCCACAAAGAATGCAACTGCCGGCAACACCGTGAAGAAAAACATCCCTAAGTGGGATACTCCTGAATTGGTCAAAAAAGCAACACCGTCCTTGGCGAAACCCAACAACTCCCGAGCCAAGGTGGAGATGAAGTTGAACACATCGTATCCACATTTGGTTCTCAAGACAAAGAGTGAGATGACAAATTGCATCAAAACGCCTCCAATGACGGCGTTCCAGTTGATTTTTGAGATGTTTCTGGAGGTGAGAGCAAGGCCGGCGACGGCAATCACAAGTCCAGCAAATGAAATGGCCCTGTCTTTTCTTTTGGAAAACTGAGCTTCGGGCGACACAAACGTACCAATCAAGATCACGGCAACAGTGACAACGGCACCGGCAATCAACCTGTGCACACGCTTAACAAAGAGCTTGGTATAGACGATGTTGCATGCGAAGTCCCACACCACTTTGACCAACGACAATGCTCTGTTCAAAATACGGCAGTGCAATGAGATCAACCTCACCATGAGCATACCCCAGAGTACCGTGGGAATTAACCATTGATGTCTGTGCTTCTCCTGAACCAAGATGGAGATCCACCATGCAGTAAAAAAGCACCCCACAAAGATGTGAACGGCCACCTTATACCATGGAAAGCGGTGCTTGAGTTTCTGCATATTCGTCAAAGACTCTGCCGAGGTCTCACGCTCCAGTTCATGGAGATCCGGTTGGAGCTTGTTGTCTTTAACCTCAGGCACTGAGGCCTGCTCCGTGAAGAAATCAGTTTCTGCTTCTTTCATCGGATTTTGGTAGACAAATGCCTGCTGTAGTGTGCAAGAAGGTGATTATGCGAGCGATGAGGGGACGTGATGGGACACGCGGGACTAGGGATACGGTTTTGGTTGTGGAGGGAGAAGGAGAAGGGAGAAAAAGAGAAAAGAAGAGAGGAGGGAAGAAGAGAAGAAGTATAAGAGATGCAGATACGATGCTCGATCCCAAGACCAGATGCAAAAAAAAGAAACGGCTGACGATGACATGCGTTGGTGATGCGCCTAGTGAGTGCTCAGCCTGCAGGCAAATCGCTTATCATATATTTCGCCGTGCGTCGCAAGGCCACTTTGGCTCCTACTCGCACCTCCAGTCGACCCCGATTCACTCGAATATCCTTTCTTGACGCCTGCCTTGCAACTGTGCACAGCAAAGCTTCTAGAGAGCCCCCCTTTTTTTCACATCCTGATGCCAAGCTCGAAGTACCCTTTGTACAGTCATCATGCTGTCGGCGTGATGGCATCGAGAGCGCTGCATATTCTGCACAATTGCCGTGCCGCGCGATGGCGACCGTATCGCATATTCTTCACTCCAGAGAATGCACTCGGTGTCCAGCAGCGCGCGTGTATGTTTCAAGAAGTAATGCATGCGTGTGTATTCTGTCCACAAGCCTCAAGAATCATGTAGCTGCTTGTCCAGCCGGTATTTATCCCGGTTTTCGATCAATAGTTTGGAGTCAATCCCGTTGCTCACCCCCATTAGCGCCTTCATGACCGCCTCCGTAGTACCTATGATTGGCCTGATGATGATCACCGGTGACGATTTAGCTATACTAGTAAGCTGTTCCTGATAGCTGTCTGCCTCCAACAATTCATCTTTCAAGTCCACTAGCATTCGCTTGGTCTGGGAGAGGTTTTTGCCCAAGGATGAGTATGCAGACTTGAGCCCTTCTCCAGAATTCACAGGCTGGTTCGAGTATAAGCTTGTTACTTGCCTTTGATGATCCTCTCCGGCATGTTCCTCGTAATCAAAGCTGTCGTCGCTCAAAACTTGCATGTCGTCCGAGCTGTCGAGCAACAATATGGACGACTGCAAATCGCCCAACTCGCTCCCAAATGTAGCCGCATCAAGTTCGTCCTGCGCAAGGTCCACATCACTATTCTCTTCCTCATCTATTGACGCTTGAAGGTACCGCCTAGGCTTCAGCTTCAGGACACTATCGCCTGAAACTGAGTTTTTGAGTATTTGCGACGTTTCTAGCAAGTTCTTCTTTCGGGTTTTCTGCGGAGTGACCGAGGCTGTCTTCTTCTCACGCCTGGAACGGACATATTTGCGTGCCGTGGTACCCTCACCACCAAAATACTCCTCCAGGTTTTCCAATATAACTTGTGTTCCGGAAGCTATTTTGACGCCTAATCGTAAGATCTCACTTGTTGTGATCTTGGCGAATGATTTAGTTCCCTTTTGTAGCCCATAGAGAAGTCGTCCGTCTCTTTTATACTCTTCGAGAGGGATGGTCACTAAATCCTTGAACCCATTTTTCAAGTTGAAAAAAGGTTTCACTGCTGGAATCCCAGATAAGAGGCCTGAAATTTGACTTTTGCGGATGTGTGGAGCGTAGATCTTGCCGAGTTCTTCACCCATCTTCGAAAACCCATGCACCCCATAAACGACTGCCCTTTTGAGTGATAAATCTGAGCCATCTAACGCAAAGATATTGGCTAACTCCGCGCTTTTGCCTGACCTTATACCATTGAAATCAATTTTTTTGGGCTTGTAGTCAAATTTCAATCTTAAGGCATCTATTTCCAACCTTTGGATATAGACAGGATCTTCCACAGGCTGCGCAAACCTTGTATCTTTGAACTCAAAGAATCGAGTCAAAAAGGCCAAGGTATCCTGATCGATGTAGAGCCGTAACGGAAGAATTTTGAGCTTAATCGAGGCTTCGGCAAAAGCCAATCTGGCGTCAGGACGCACGTTAGTCATGACAAATTTAATCATCTCCATACCTAATTCACGATCCCCAAGTATGCTCATGTATGAGAGGAATTTATTCCAAGATGACGAGGCCACATTATCAAAGATTGTCAAGTCATCAATCCTCAAATCAATTCTGTTCAACATTTCAACGGCTAGATCTGCAGGTGTCGGGTCAAATCTCGGATCACGGCTAGTGTAGGTGGTGAATTTTGCACTCAAATTTTTCACTTCGACCATGGCCTTGTGCATTGAAGATCTCTTTAGTTTAAGGTCTTTTATGCGTCCCTGAACATCAACATTGGTGTGAACATCTTTTGCCGTGTCTCCTTGCAATTGGCAGTTTATCAACTCGACCAAGTTCGTCTCATCAGAATGCACATCGGCGGAGATGTGAATAGACTTAAACAACGTATCTGAAATCTCTGAATGAGGATTAAAATCAATATTCGATTTCGAGTCCAGGACCGGAGGGCCAGCCTCAGGCACTGGTTCAAACAAGCGACTCGCCTCTTTGCTTGCTGACTGGTCACGCTTATTATCTTTGAGTTCATTTGCCCGTTTCTTCAAAGATTTAATAGATTCAGCTAAAGATCTTCTAGTGGACTTCCAGTCGTAGCCATCGTGCAAGTATACCTCGATTTTCGACACGTTGAGCTTAAAGATCAAAGAGAAGAGCGAAGTCTCGAGGTCTCGATCTTTTTGATAAAAGTGGCCCTCAGCAAACTCAATCGATGAGGTGCTGTCTTGATTTTCCTGGTTGAATGCCATTTCCGAATTGCATTTGGAACTCTCGGGTGATGCCGATATTTGTGCATTTGCATTATCGCAATATTCATCAACGAATCTTAACGGTGAGGATTCTGCAACAGATAAACTTGGTTTAATACCCGGTTCATCTTGGATTGACACATTAATTCCCCTTTGGACATCTTCATTATTACTGAAAGCATTTAATTCTTCAAGGATGTTTTCGGGCCAATGAAAACCTGGATCAACCTTGATTTTACATCGGTCTTCATCACCAAAAACAACAGGCATTTTGAGATCAGTCACAGTCTGTAGAAGAGTATGGCATGAGTCAGCACAAAGAGAAGCTCTTATGTTATCAACGTTGATCTTCACATCAACAGCGGAAGTTTGGTCTCTTGACTCAAGAGTGCTCTTGTCCGATGCTGGGGATAAGATGTTCAAGCCGAGATGCAATGTGCTGATTGTTCCAATCAGTAAATAGCCCCCAGATATCAATGGTGTAGTAAGCGGCAGACTTTTGCTCGTGTTCGATGCACGAAAATTCGAAATCTCATCCATTAACAAGACGTTCACATCCCGAAACGTGTGTTTCAACAGAACATTTCCTTTACTCAAGGTGAGATATATCGTTCCTTTGTTAATCGCGCAGCTTATCTTGCTGGGTAATCTCAAAGGCAGAATTCCCAACATCAAGTTATGACTTGTGCAATGAATTTCAAAGATGCCTGCTTCAGTTTTGATCTTTTGATTCTTCGGACTTGCACAAAATCCATCTTTTGCCCCACTATCTTCGCCAGATAAAGGATCCAGAATATTGAATGAACTATGCTTTTGAGAGCTCTGCCGGAACTCTTGGACGCTTTGCACTAGTTTTGTAGAGTAGTCAACTTGAAAGCGCCGCAAAACAATCTCAGGAGCTGGCCTGTTTTCGGATAGACTGAAGTGAATCATGGGATAGTTTTCCGCAAGACAGCTTGACACAAGTGACTCCTTCTTCTTATCCAAGACACGACTGATTCTGACCAGTCCCACCTGACCTATCGATCCAGTAATTAGTTGGTAAAACATGAAATCAAAAAGCTGAATGTCAGCATCCCCAAAAACGTTAAAGATGTCTTTGATTCTAATGCGAACCAGCTTAAAAGACACCCTAAACTTTGCTTGAGGTAATTTGCGCTCCCCGAATTTCATTTGACCACTACCCCTAATAGAGCGACCCGAATTCATGATAAGAGACTTCCCCAAGTTTCGCTTGTGAGCGTCAGGGGAGGAATTATCTTCAACACTATTGATGCATTCATGTCGAAGCTGTAAAACAGAAGCAAACGACCTCACATCATCTATAAGTGCCTCAAAAACTCTGTGATCCATGGAAATTTCCGTGTCTCCTATTTCAGTAGATATAGCCCCGTTGAGAGTCGTTTTTTCTGGTTCCTCTCTGCTGACACTGAATTTGTAGGCTTGAAATTCTTTGGGTTCAAGCCGCAAACTTATTCGAGGAATTGTCATCACTTCGGATTCTATCCCACCTGAGATGTATGACGATACCACACGATGTATGTATAGGTGATCTTTGAGTCTGTCAAAGGAAATCGGAAAAATAGTTGTTTTCAACGCAGTGTTCTCCAGTAACAACAACGTGATCTCAAAAGAAGCAGTTTGCAATAATATCTGACTCTTATTCTCTTCTTTTTTTTGAGAATTATCATTTCTGCATTCACTATCCCATTGTATGGTCGAAATGGAGTCATTCGCAAGCTGAGACATTAGACGTATATCTCTCATCAAGGTTGAGAACTCCTCGTTTAATGAACTTATTGCAATAAAAAGATTAAATAAGTATTGCAAAGATGATGCATCAGATTCAAACTTCCCTAGCTTATGAAGGAGTATTGTTAATTCAGTATTTCTTGCTCGTGTCTCATTTTTTGTTTTTCTAGTAGAGTATTCAAACCTCATCTCGGGCTTGGAAGGATTTATAGTTTGAGCTTCAGTAATAATATCCCCCGAGTCATTATGATCGAAATGAAATATCTTCAGTTCAAGGCCATCAGAAAATTTGAGAGCAGTCAATGACTCTACACCACCGTAAATCAAGTCAACGCCTTTTTGCTTAACTGTGATATTTTTGAAAATGAGCTCAATATCATCTTTTGTGGATGCAAAAGTGCCTTGAGATGCTAAAGCAGACGTTACTCCGATCTTAATGCAGCTAATTTTTATAGCATCAAAAACTTGATGATCGCGTTCTAGATCAGCATCATCAGAATTATCTTTCACAAAAGTGTTACTCTTGTTTTTTGATTTCTGGGCAAAATTGGTTTTTCGGAGTTGATGGTTTTTGAGTTTCACCATCCTGGAAAGACTATTGAATATCGCGGTGAGTGTGGGAAGCAAGGGAACGGTAGCAAGATTGATCGTGCCGACATCTAGCCGCAAGTCAGAAAATGGAAACAATCTTTGAAATTCAACATCGACCTTATCAATGAAGACAAGCATAACACGATCCAGAGGTAGATCGTGTGGCTTGCTGACGGTAGGCTTGTCGAAATGCTGCGAGATAGCACTCATGTAGATTGAGCTAGCTTCCTCTCTCGAAAAGACCTTGCTTTCCATCAAATCAGCGCTTTCTGATTCACTGCCAGATTCCGAAGCTGATTCGGTGTCAGAACTCGCCGAGGAAACGTTCTCAGTTTCAGAGGCGGACTTGGGACCGCAATTACCTGGATTAACATTTGCTCTTAGTACAGAGGCAGAAATCCCGAGAAAGCTCAAAGACCTCAAGCCGTTTTTGCTGTCGAAAGAAGCCTTGTGTATCGAGAACTCGAGATCGACGGAGTCAATGACAATCTTGATATTAATATCTTTCACAGATACTCGGATACGCAGCAAAGCCATATCAAGCGCCTTGGTCATCACTCCTCCTGAAAAAGATGATCTTCTCTGTGTATCCTGGGAAGGAGGCGTCTGCTTTGCAGGCGTCGGCAGGGAAACTCCGGCAGTATTTTTCAGGGGCTGAGACTCACCACCACTGATTGCACTATTGTCATGAAGATCATCGAGTATAGTATCATCAATGATGACTTGGGATAACTCCGCAGTACTTTGAGCCAAAGAGCTCTCCACATCCTTCAAATGTTGCTTGATGTTGTCGAAGCTGGGAGCCATTACCAAATCAACACCGGTGATATCAACATTGACACCATCCACGACACCACCAGACAACGCAAAGTCCTGGATAGTTCCATGGCGAAGCCTAAAGCCAGGGATCTTGTCAAACTTCTCGGGATCGATGGATACAGAGCGTAGGTGGATGTTATTGAGAGAGACCTCTTCGAGATTAGGGAGATCGACTTCGGAGAAGAGCGAAAGCTGTTGAAGGATGTATAGCAATAGCCTCTTTTGTATGTTTTGGGGGATCCAATTGGAATACATTGATGCGGCTATCTAGCGGGTGATTTAAGGGGACCAAAGTTCTTAATGTAAAGGAGAATAGCCTTCATGTGACGCTTTGGTTGGGCTATGTGGGTGCACTATATGGGGAGTTTGGTGCTCTCTGATGTTGGATACCTTCCCTCTGATTGTGGCGTCAGTGAGATGTGAAACCCCGTCCCCGATAACACCTGCACCCGTACACCCGCGTAATGTACCATGACGCAACTAGCAGTCTGGGTATACTCCGAAGGGTATCGGCTGCCAAGCAGAGAATGTGGTGAAAACAGACGGCTCGTTGCCCTTTTGACGCTTGAGATCGCTCCCTTGAACCGCCACGTCTGTCACAGATTCAGATCCCAGGCTGAATGCAGAACTTACCCCGGGCTCTGTTTTCAGAGTAGTGCCACCACCCAAAATCTGCTCTAGCAGTGGTGCTGCGCGGAACGTTCGCGAGGTCTTGCCATTGATAAGATCCTGCAAGTAAACAGCAGACTCATCATTGAGCATTCCGATGTACTTTGTCAAGTAATCCTTAAATTCTCCCGCAGATTCGAATGTGTGAAATGACTCGACCGGGTATGCTAGATTGGGAAGTAGATTCATAAAGTAGGCAAGCCACGAGTGCACGATTGATCGGCTGCCACTTACCTCATGGCTCTCAAAACATCTTGACACCACTCCCACAAATAGGTGTAGAATAAACGCATCCAGAAGCAGGTTCAATAGAGGAGCGTAAAAGTTTTTGAGCTTGGAAAAGATGGTAGTATCTGCAAAAAGCACTTTGGAGTTCAATAGAAGTTTTCCCAATGTGGCATGTTGCCGCTGATCTTCAGATAATGCCTGAAGCTGCGCTATTGCAGACGAGTTATCTATGCCCCGCTTTTGGGTGCTTTTGTATAGCTTGATCAACGAAACGCACTTAGATTTCGACACTATGGGAGCCGGTCTCCCTGAAAAAGCCTCAATGGTCACCGGCGGCGTGTGTAGTAGGTTTTCGTTTGTCCAGAAATGAGTTTGGAGCCAGGCGAGCGCTTTTTCTCCAACGAACCGAAGCGTTTCAAGCGACGGGAGCACATCGTGAGTAGCTGCGTGCCTAAACTCCACGAAGTAGTTGGGGAGTCCTATTCTGCTCGCCAACATCAGAATGGGGAGCGCCACTTCGCCATGCAATGGGTCCAAGAACCCATTCACCAATGTGATTATCACCTCGGCATAGGCAGATCTCAAGGTATATAGCGAGGAGCGAGACGCCAGCGCACCAGGGTTATATTTTGGATCATTCAACTGGATTGAGATGATCAACGCAGTCATGTTGATACCGTGTGGCACTGTGCCTTTGGTGTGCCATAGATGCACCATTCTGACACCTTTTTCCAAGGCTACGGGGGCGAATTGTGCCAGAAAAAAGCACTTCCGTAGCTTGAGCAAATCACTAGCCGATCTGTACGGGGTGTATCTCTGGGTGTCCTCCATAACGTTCTGGCACTGGAGAGTGGATTCTGGGACTGCGGAGCGAGACGTTGGCATCGCATTGCGATGACAGTTGCGCGAAAGCAGGTACTTCCGCGTGAGGTAGCATATATTTAATTTACATGAGAGTAGCCGTGGTGTGTAATGATCCGGTTGTGTCTTTGAAGTCAAACTTAACAAAGACCAGCTTCTGTGGTTTGCGCTTCCGATCTGGCCGAGAAGAGACGCAGATGACTGGCACATGATGCACTCGTAGAATGGAGATGACATCACTATTTCCTAGTCCCTGTAGTTGATGTTAAATTGGGAGACGATCTCGTTTTCCTCATAGGACAAGACTCTAGTATCGCCTTCTTTGTACAATTGCTCGTACGGAAATTTCGCAGCCATCAATTGCCTGTTTTCATCCTTAGAGAACTCTGCTTTTGCAAATGCACTATCCCAACTTATCAAAATGACCCCGAATAAAACATTGGCGAGCCCAAACAAGACAAACATTAAGTCTCCGACGGATATGTACCCGCGGCTCAATAGGCTGTTGAAAGACAAGTCGTTGATGAGATTGACCAAGTTGTATACCAAGAAGCACAACGGATACAAGATCGCAGTCAGAATACTGGACAATCCCAAATTGAAGGCCACAAGCTGCATCCCAACAATTGCCAAAGTTAGGGTCAACAAAAGCACCGTGATGAAGTAAGTGTACAGGCTCTTAGGGCTTGAACGCAGAATGAGACTCTCAACAAACACGTCAACAATGGATTTTGCAAAAAGAAACGTGTGGGCTGTGAGCGTGCCACTTATGAGCCCATAGAGAATACCGGTGGAAAATGTCAAGCGAGACACCGGATCCACTTCCTTGCGAAACGATTTTCGGGTGTATTTAGCCGGCTCCTGCTGCAATAGTTTGATCTTGCGGGAGAGGCCCCAATTGACTCTGGCCAAAAGCGCCATGAAGACAAACGTAAAGACCCACCAGCCCAAAAAGCCCGGGCGCAGGAACTTATCGATGACCAAGCGGAACCTCTCATCAGTGCCTATATCCGTTGGCGGAGCAGTGGCGCTTCCACCTTTGTAGGCGACAATAAACGCGCCAAAGGCGATCACCAAAGTACCCGACACTAGCTTCCAGGTGAAGTGCTCACCGGGGAGAAGCAAGCAGCTGAGCACTGAGTTGAAGATGAGCCCTATACTCTGAAGCGGCGACAAAATGATTAGAGGCAACGTCGTTAGCTGTACCAAGGAACCAAAGATATTTGCGGTAATGAAGAGGAAAAACCCCACAAGCCACAAATTGCGTCGATGAGTGTGCGTATGGCGGGAGTATTCTGGCTCCGTGGGAGAAAGACTTTCTCTTCTCAAACTCACGACCGAGTCGTCGGAGAGTTCGTGGGGGTAAGGAAGCACATGAGATTTGCGTTGTAGCGTAATACCTAAGGACTGTACGCCCGACAGAACCACGGCGGCAAAACAGCCCCAGAGGACAGATGAGCTGGGCATTCCATAAATATACGCCTCAGATATGCGGCTTTTGAAATTGAGGTCTTGACGAAAGCGCTGTGTAGGAAAGATGGCTTCTCAGTTGGTGTACGAGCGGCTGACACGCGAGCGGTTGGGAGTGAGCGCGCGCAGACCCCGCCACATTCACACCACTCTACAGATTGTCTGAATCCGGCAAGGCGAGCATAGTAGCTGAGCCTTCACCGATAAAAAAATCAGCGCAGGGTGCAGCAGGCGATGGGAGACCAACTGCGAAAAAGAACAGGCCACAAATTTTGGCCCGAGCCATTTTGTTTAAAGCAAGGTGGCCACGCGGCGTGGCTTCGATGCGCACGGTACTACACACTAGTCACTGATGACGCTTCTAATTAACTATAGATACACCCGCCATTGTGCAAGAATATAGACTATTTACACGAGAAAGACTATTTGCACAAACTAATATTTTGCACGGACTAATATTTTGCACGAACTAATATTTTGCACGAAATAATATTTTGCAGGAAACAGACTGTTCCGATACAAGCTGACAGAAATAATCTGACCACTTCACCATGCCCAAAGATGGCGAATCAATGAAGAAGAGTATCGAGCTTATTATCGAGAAGCTATGCTCAGACAACTACTGCATGGTGATAGATGGGTTGGCAGACCTCGACGTTTTTCTAGCCGGGTTGGTCCCCTCGGTTCGTATTTTCCACGAGTCAGGTGTGCTGGATACGAAACTCACGCTTCTACGGAATCTACAAGACAATTTCCAATACAACCTATCCTCCGCGCTTCTTTCGGCTTTCGAGACTTTTCTACACTGTGGCCAGGAAATCCAAGAAAACCACATCACCTTGGCATGCCGCCACTTGAGTGGACTTGTGCTCATCCACAACGACTCCAAGAAGCTCTTCAACCGCAGACAATACATGGTCTTGATACTTTCGTATCTCAATCCGCAAAACCCATTATACTCCACCACGCTTTGCATATCATTCCTCTCTGTGCTTATCCACATCCTACTAAAAAACACGAAGAACATGAGGATCTTCGAGGCCAACAATGGCTGTCAGATCATCATCCACCACTTGAATTTGATCCCATCCAAGGAGACGAGCGATGGGCCCAACCAGCAGAATTTGTACTTCAAGGTGATCGAGTTCTTGATCTTCTACTTGGCCGACGAGTCGGAGTTCTGCTTGCAGGAAGGCGTGTCCAGCTTGACATTAGAGGAGAAGGCGGAGTTGTTTCGGCCCGAGTTCCCGGGAATAAACGACTTGATCGAGAACCTCAATGACTTGAAGTCTATTCAGACCATCTCGTGACCATCGCTCCGTTACTTGTATTAGAAAATAGACGCATGGCTTGTGCTGTTCTATGCCTATCACTGTATACTGCGACCTATCTACTGATCTGTAGCTACGCGCGGCTGCGGTCCTCCTCCTCTCCACACACCACTTTCAGATCCATGTATAACCACATGGAATACCTCCAAAAATGCTTCCATAAAACAACAGAATGGAACGAAGATAATATCTTCTCCAATGTCCTGGCCACGTCCAACGCCATGCTAGATTTCAACATCCCCAATGGATCTAAGCTAGAGGTTCTGTCTAGAGCCACAAGTCACCTGGCTTCGTCGATGACCATTCTGAACTGCCAAACTATCAACGGCTCCTTGGCTTATCTATACTCGAGCATCCCCATAAAAAACGTGTCCGGCACCAAGGATATCTCGCTACAGGACGCAATCTCAGGGTTCCGGATCATAGAACCCCACGCCTCCATGCCTTCTTCTCCTGCGGCGTCTAAACAAAACCAGACGGGTTCTCAAATGCAGAAAATACCCAAAAGCGTGTCGCTTCTATACGGAAGAATGTATTTCCCGGGTACCGCATTGGAGGCCATGCTCATCAGAAGGATCACGCCAAACTTACAGTTATTGGTCAAGTGCATCAACAACCCTTTGATCAAACGAAACGGCACTGTTATCTTCTACCTCCAGGAAAACAACCCCCACTTTTCTCGAGAGTATATTTACTCTACCAACGAGTCGTTAATTGGGTTCAGGTGTCTTTACAATTTTGGAAAGACCCAAAAATCGCAATCCGTCATTCCTAAATTCGATAATTCCGTCGTGTCCGTGGGAACCGAGCTTTGGTACGCCGCCAAGTCTATGAGCCCTGGTTTATCTACAGCAATTCGGTACTCTACCCGTTCTACTTTAACTGGCAAACCTCTTACCATGACGTTGAGCTGCAATCCTATCTTGGGTCATATCTCCCTGACCTATAACGTCAAGACATCTGTGTCGTCCACAGTGTGCTCCAAGTATGACTTCAATTGGTTCTCGTATGCAAGCAACCTCTCACTTGGCATTGAGCTCTACAACTTCCTGAAAAACTCGGCGATATTCTCCAACAACAGATTCAAGTCGGCCTCACGACCCCCTGCACTCAAAAACCACGATCAGTCGATTGCGTCTTCAAACGAGTATACTGAAGCCAGCCCCACACCCTTTTCCATACACCATGACATTTTGGCGCCACCATTTACACAGAGCCCGAGCATTGGCTTCGACCCCGTTGAGCGCCATGACGGCACTTACCGAATTAACTCACTGCTTCTCAAAAGATCCTCTCGAAATGACCAAGAAGTAATGAGCGCGTTTCAAAATCTTGTGAAGGAGAGCAATTTTTCCAGTGTGTTCAAAGCATCCACCAGCATCAGTGACCGCATGCTCAAACTTCTTTGGGTTGGCCGCTACAAGGACTTCTTGGTGAGTACAGGGTTCAAGCTCAACTTGAACAAACTGACCCGTACGCCTGAAATAGGCCGCTTTGGAGTGACATTCGCTTACGCCTGTTAGTTTCGCGCACCAATACACCACAGCCAACGAGAAAAAAACTTGCACACCAGAACGCAGCTTCACAGTCACTCCAGCGCCGACATCTCAAGCATGAACAATCAAGAGTTGTTTAGGTTGTTCAAGAACTCGAAGTTGGCCCAAGTGGCTACTCCGACAAGCAAGCGCTTGAGAGGCCCTTCCGTCTCGACGCCCACGCACCAGGTGATTTACACACCTAAAGAGAGTGCTAAGAGATCCAATTTTGGATTGAAATCGGCTCTTCCTAAGCAAATCGGTAGATCTCATATTGCTTTTAACGATATCGATAATTTCAAAAACATGCCTGATGTCGAGAAATATTCCGGCCCTCACTACACGAGAACCAGGTTCCAAGAGTCCGGGATTGTTTTGAAAAAAATCAACCCAAAGCAAAATCCACTTTTCGCATGGGAAGGTAATACATCGTTGAAGAGAAATGATTTAGGGTCAAGCGACTCCATTCTCAATAAGTTCAACTTGGGCCCGAATGTGTCGATGAGTGAGGTGAAGAAGATACTTGCAAAGAACCCTAATTTATATGCTGAATTTAAGAAGTGGGCTCTTGAGCACAACCCCAGTGTTTTGTTGCTGAAATCTTATCCCACTCCTCTCGATAATTTATTGAAGGACCTCATTGCTTCGTCTCCAACTATAGTCAAGCGGGAACCCTCGATCAAAGACTTGATCAATAAAGTCGGCTCGAACTCGTCAAGCAGATACAGAAACAGCGTGCAGGGTACTGCAGGTCTTTCTTTCCTTCAAACTGGCAGACTCTCCAATACTCCAAATGGTGTGAAACATGGAACTATTGTTCCTGGAAGATTGGTGAGAAACGGTGAAGCTGCCATTGGTGGTATCATCAGTCGTGCCAATGACAGAACCACTTTGTTGCAGTCTAACTACATCAAGAACGCCCCAGGAAAGCACTCTAGACAGTTTGTTCTCCCATTCAAAGTGGCTGATGCACAGGTGACCTCTACCGGGTCGGTGCGCATGCTTGTCGACGGTGTCAAGGTTGGCTCCTGGATGCAAAGCTCTGACATTGGTATGTCACCCTCTAAATATCCGCCATCGAACCCAAACCCAAGGGGAATTTTTGAAAGAAATCAAGATGAGCTGCAAACTGATGTGATGTCTCTCTTGAACATGCTTTCGAAGCAAGGAAACTGAGATGGGCCTGTATATATATTATGAATCTACACGTGTAATTCTTCGTCCTTATGCGTAGAAGTTTATTAGCACTAAGTGTTTGTCTCAATTGGGTTGCCCAGAGCTGGCGTGTTGTCTAGTTTCATGTCGCCATTCTCAGTCTTGGGAGTCAACTCGCCCGCACCGCTTTCTTTGAGTTTCTTTGCCCTCATAGCTTTATAATCCCGTGGCTTCCTCTTTTTATATTCCACCGGCGGCACAAACCCAGTCATGTTCTTCTCCTCCTCCACCGCAGCATTTCTCAAGTCTTCAGCAAAACCTTCATCCAATCTGGCATCAACCTGATACCAAAGATAGAAACTAGTGACTCGATTCCCCGTAGACAAGATTTTCTGCATCTTTTCTTGAACTTCCTTGATTGGTTTCATACTATTCCTCACTATTGGAATATACCGCGAGGGAATATTGTGCACAGTGAAAGAGAATGTAGTGTATCTTATTGTTGGTTCCTCAGGCGGCAACAACTGTTTCTTCTTTTTTGGAGGTGGCACCTTCTTCTTTGTTCTCAGAACTCGCACATCTGGCTGAGGCTGTTCAGACAGTTGATCGCCTTCAACGGCTTCACTTTGTTCTTTGTTTTTCTTCTCTTCCTCTTCTTTTAAGATTCGCTCCTCCTCCAATCTTTTGGCGACCTCTGCCTTATAGTCGCGTAGCTTTTGCTCATGAGATTCTATTTCCTCAATGTTGTGCACCCAAATGTGGCTGAAAAGAACATCGTTGAAATCCGTGCCTTCTTCAGCATCTGCTGGCGCAGGGTACTCGGGTTTTAGAACCTCACAAATGGAGTCTTGTGGAATAATGTACCTAACGTTAGGGTTTTCGAGAAACTCAAACACAAGCGTAGCATTGTGCAAGTACTTTTCTTGGAAAGCAGTAAGTTTCATAGGGTTGTGGACCTTTAATCTCGGAGGCGCAGGAGGTCGCCTTTCAATTGGCCTTGGTTGGTAAGGTTTCGGGAAGTTTGGCGGGAGAGGAAGACCCTTGGAGAAATACAATTCTGCGTGATGAGGTTGAGGCCCCATTTGTTTTGCTCGCTCAATATATCTCTTGAATGTTGAAATTTGAACTTCAGAGGCCTTTCCCAGAGCTACTTCTTTCATGAGGTCATTAAGTGAGAGATCGACTTTCGCGATAGCATTCAAGTTCGAGATCATGATGGTGTTGTCAACAGACTGTAGATTTGCAGGCGGAGGCCTGCTCGCTGGGGCTGGCTTTTTAAGATTTGACAGCTCGGGTTTGTTATCAGTCGATTTTCCTGCTGCAGAGTCCAGGTTGGCATTAGAAACACTTGGCACTTTATGAGAGGTATCTTTCATACTTTCTGCATGAATTTCAGGAGCTTTTAAGGAATTAGCTTCGTGTGGTTTGTCTTCGTTTCCCGAATTCACAGCCCCACTAGACAGATTTGCTACTTTAGAGCTAAAGCCTCTGGCACCAATTATTATGTTGTCAGAGTTACTGATAGCAGGGCTTCTCTGACCGCTGAAAAGTGGCTTTGAAGTGGGCTTATCAGCATCAGAGGAGTCCGTTTGGTGGCCATCTTCCGTTGTTATATTCTCAATGCTTTTGTTTTCATCTTTTTGACTCAGATTAGATCTTGGATCTTCTAGCGGTGATGCCGATTTATCTCTCAGGTTAGAATGGATCGTCTGTGGTAGCTCTCTTCCAATATCTTTCAGACTCAGAGGCTTACTATCTGTTGTAAGTGAGCTAGGCCGTCCAATTGTAGAGTACGGGGCCAGCAAAAGACTTGAGCCCATTGGATGTAAGCTCTTGCCCGGGTATGAACCTTGCATACTGAGATTGTTGACATTCTCTTGTTTAACAGGCCCGTTATTGGGGGCTTCAGATGCTGGCTCAGCCGGCTTTCCACCAAATTTCTTGATTTCATCAATGGCTCTGGACTTCTCGGATCTCGCGTCTTTGGCAATGAAAATCCGGATATCCATGGTGTGCGGCCCTAGGGTCATAGATGCTTCACACAATTTGGACATGACATCCCTGGCGTTGACATCGGGGCTCAACACCGGGGTTCTCGTTCTTGCTTCTAAAGAGTTGGTGGTTGCCTTGGCAAATCTTCGCCTGTTGCTGGAGTCTTTCAAGATTTCCTTTTGCTTTTCTTTGTCCATCTCTGCTAGCTTCTTGGCATACGTCGTTTGCTTGACCCAGTGTAACTTGAACATTGGCGCGTGATAGACGTAGGTATTTCTGGATCTGATGAGAGAATTGTAAAGAACTGCCGAATCCTTGATGGTGAGAGGATTCTTAAGAATCTCTTCATAGTTCCCGTAAGGCGGTTCGTTGTATGAGATGGGGAGGCCGTTCAAGGTTTCAAACGGACGGACAATTTTATTATCTAGAATCTTCTGCTCATTTTCAATCTCCTCCCGCTTTGCAGTCGTGATACGACGTCTCATACGAGGTGGCATGGCTGGTGACAGTGATCTCGAGGGTCCGTGTTTTACTAAGGATGCACTTTCAATATTTTGAGCAGCACACGACTTTCTTGGTTCCGCTGCTGTCGTTTTAGAGTCTAAGGTCAAGTTCCGGTTAGTGGTAGAATATTTATGTAAATGCAATTAGATCATAAACTTGAAGCAAAGTACCCCTGTCAGAAGGACTCTTCTAGCGAATCAAGGCCCTGCTTGAATAGCATCACCAAATTCTCCAACTCGCTGACGATTTTGGCTTTAGGTGTCGAATCCATGAACAAGTCCCCGTCCAATGGAGGGATTGCTGGAAACTTCACACTCTTTCTCATCGATGTCCTAGACATAGATTGGTTCCGAGAGAGTGCTACGTCGCCACTGCCGAAGAAGCCTGTAACTGGAGCAGATGCAGGACCAGGTGTAATGACCACTCTCTTCTGAGAGTTTGACCGCGCTGCAGCTCCGCTCAAATCTACCATTCGGGGCTTTGCTTCCACACCATCATGTAGTTGATTATCCTTTTCGGCCACGGGCGTCATAGATGTAACAGTTCCCACCAAAGATGGGTTGATGCCGAATTGATTCACATTGCTGTCTGAGCGTTTTGAGTCGCTCCCATCACCCGTCAAGGCCAAAAGCGGGTTAAATGACGCTGACGGGACTGGCATCTGTATGCGGAGAGCCGGTTTTTCTTTTTTGTCTTTAACAACTTTTTGTAGCTCGATACTCGAGGCACTTGCTCCAACACTGCTGCCTATTCCAGAAAGAGTAGACTGCGAGCCTGTTGTTGCAAATAGCGAGCTCGTGGCGCTACTTGAATGCTTAGCTGTGGAAGGCTCACTATGGAGCTTGAAATTGATGGGTTGTAGCATTGGATTGTTGCTAGAATGAAGTGCTCTCATAGACTTAGACGGGCTGTTGTTCAAAGAGACATCCGAGTTTGGGACGTGAGGATTACTCAACATTGGAGTGGGTGAGCCCTTTTCAGAATGATGATTGGTGTGGTCTTGGACATAAGGCGGCGTTCGTGGCGCAGTCTGGTCCAAATATGAGGCGCCAGAAGAAAATGAGCTTGCTGTATTGGAAATTGTGTGTTTGCGATGTCTGGTTCCGTTTGTTGGTGAGCCTAGTCTAGGCTCTGTGCTGCTTCCGGTAGACAGAGATTGAACCAAAGCTGGGGGTTTATCAAGGGTTGGGAAGTTGTGTTGTGGAGACGTATGCAATTGATGCTCCTTGAATGGGGGAGCAGATAGGGATTGGTTTCTCGTTGCCGAGGCGAGCTTTGACAAACATTCCATGTCAGGAATTTCGATTGTTGGCGAAGTCACTGGCAATGAGTCTGGCATAGAAATAGTGGGTACCCGTGCAACATCAAAGTTGGAACCTTGCCCAGATATACCTTCCTCTTCGTCATCATCCTCTTCAAAGAGAGAAATCAAAGATTTAGGGACCGGTGAAATGACGTTCTTCACTGAATGAGACCCGTTTCTGGAAGTCGCTTGTGTGCTGGAGTTATAATGCAGAGACAAGCCACGCTCGTCACCTGTACCTAGCTTTCTCGTCAGGTTCGTGGCCAGCAGAAGGTTACCATTCGTTAGGGTATCGTTCAAACGAAATGTGGGAGCGTTGAAATGCAAGGTATCCGCGTTCATAGTGGCATCATTATCTTTTGAGTAGTCATAATCATCCACAACTTCTAAGTCAATATCATTCTCGACAATGTACTCCCTGGAGCTTAAAGAGTCGAAATCCCACTTCACCTCAAGTCCAGGCTCGTTATTCTTGCTCACGTCTTCGGGGTGAAGATAAACAGAGTCACGAGAGGAATTTCGGTCTCTCCATAGAAGATATCGCGAAATGACTTCCTTTAAAACAGCCGTAGGAAAATTTTTATACTGCTTCACGAGCTTGCATTTCATCAAGTCTTCTGCAGATGGTCTCTCTTCGGAATTTTCGTCCAAGCAAAGAGCGATACACTCTTTCAAAGCTAGAGGATACTCTCTGCCTTCCAAGCGAGGGGGAGCTTGTTTTTCAATCATGGCCATAGCCCAAGACGCACCCTTTTCACAGTAGGGAGGGTTTCCTGTGGCTAACTCGTAAATGGTGATGCCCAAAGACCAAATGTCAGCCTTCACATTATAGTTATCGCCCTCGCGAATCACTTCCGGAGCCATCCAGAAGGGGGTTCCCGCAATGGTGGTTCGCTTGTTTGAACTTGCAGTGAGCTGCGCTGCAACACCGAAATCACAAACTTGCACCTGGCCCTCATTAGTGATGAGGATATTTGCCGCCTTGAGATCTCTGTGAATGACGCCGATTTTATGCACCGCCTGTAGCGCCATTAGTACCTCACGTACAATGACTCCAATATGCTTTTCTTCCAAAGTCCCGGCTTTCAAGAGAGTTCTTAAGGAGCCGCCGGCGCAATAGTCCATGATAATCCAGAGTTTGGTGTCCTCCAAAAAAGAGCCATAGTAGTGGGTGACGTTGGGGCAGTTTTTCAAATCGGCAAGAAACTGGATCTCCTGCTGAACATCCACCACTTCGTCATATTTTGTGTCTAGCTCAAGCACCTTGATGGCAACAACCTTTTCTGATTTCTTGTGATAACCTTTGTAAACCACCCCGAATTTGCCTTGGCCAATGACCTTTGTTCTTTGGTAAGAAGAAGTGCTAAGCATCGTGAAAGTATGAGAGGGGCTTCTCTTTCATGGACCCGCGGAGCCTCTTGGAACTTTTGTTTAAGTCTGTATGCTCTGAGTAAGGAGACAATACGTCGTGCACAGCCTAACTCCCAAAGTAGTTGTGTGGATGAATCGTGGTGAAGACCTGCAATTGGGTCGTGGAGTATTGAGATCTGCTTGTGAAGGAGTGTAGTGATGTTAAATCTGAAGGCGCGGTAGCCGGGATCTGCAACGGTGAAGGGTAGCTGCGCTTTTCAAAAGAAAATACGCTGAATGCGGAGGGGCTCCTGGACAAATCGAGAAAACAATGGTGATTTACGACATGCAGAAATTCCTGCCGGCTAGCACAAGCGGCTCGCTAGCACAATTGCATTACTTGGATCGCTTCCGTGCAGCAAATCTGCTTAAGCCGCAGAGCCCAAGTGCTGTAAAAGTGGAAAGCTAGGGGCCATTTGCCGAGGTGCTGAGATGTGCAGTGACTAGAGTGGATCTCGATTCCCGGCGAACAGGCGCGGAGCAAAGTACCCGTGACCGCAGTCCGACACCGCATAAGAGAGATTTTACCTACATGGAAGCAAATCGGCTTTCGAGCCCGCTTCATTTATTTTGACCAACTCGGCACCGCTTTTTGATGCGAGCTTCCGAGGGTAGTGTGTGGCCAGGCTCAAGTCGTGTATCGGAGCGGAGTCTGCAAGCAGATATGCGCATTATGACTCTTCTATAATCCTTTTTCACGCAAGATCTACTCCGACCAATCGACCTTGAATATGGCCCGCTTTGCTACTCTATCTAGAGACACTAACGAAACAAAAATCCAGATAGCAATCTCCCTTGATGGGGGTTTTATCCAAGTGGAAAAGTCCATTCTCAACGACAAACAGTCCCACGAAGACCATGCTGCCCAGCAGACACAAACCCAGGTCATCAATGTCCAGACGGGAATCGGTTTCTTGGACCACATGCTTCATGCGCTAGCTAAGCACTCCGGCTGGTCGCTTATTGTGGAGTGTATAGGCGATTTGCACATCGACGACCACCACACTGCCGAGGATGTGGGTATCAGTTTGGGTCTTGCCTTCCACAAGGCGCTAGGCCACGTGAGAGGTGTCAAGAGGTTTGGCTCCGGATTCGCTCCGTTGGATGAGGCTTTGAGTCGTGCCGTGGTAGATCTTTCCAACCGGCCGTACGCCGTGGTAGAGTTGGGTTTGAAGCGCGAGAAAATCGGCGATTTGTCCACGGAGATGATTCCCCACGTGTTGGAGAGTTTTGCTCAGGGAGCTGCGCTCACCCTTCACGTGGATTGTCTTCGTGGGTTCAACGACCACCACAGAGCAGAGAGCGCATTCAAAGCATTGGCAATTGCCATCAAGGAGGCCATCAGTCTGAATGGCACCAACGACGTGCCGTCTACGAAAGGCGTTTTATTTTAAGCCAGCTTATTTATTCTTTCATTCGTAAGATACTTCAGGTTCTGCAAATTATGATGTGCGCGTGGGATCTTGATGTGGGGCGTAGGTGCGAGAAACCAGCTGCCGATGCGCATCTCTTCCTACCACATGATGAAAAGATTCCACACAAGCTGTATACGCCAGGCCATCAAGCCAGTGTTCAAGTCACACGACCTGAAAAAAGGTATCAAGAAATTTGAAGACTCCTTCAATGCTGGCAGCAACCGCAAGCCCGACCAAAAAATATGGGACAAGTTGAATATATCCAAGCACGAGTACTTTATTCGGAAATACAGCAATATCTCGCCCGAGAAAAGAAAACAGCTAGACGACAAAGTCACCCGGCAAAGGTCGCTCCGCGAGCAAAGAAGAAAGCATGAAATGGGGGACGATTACGAACCTCGCAGGAAACCCCGGCCGGCGTTGAATCCTCTTGCAGAGTATCTCTTCGGCACTCACGCAGTTATGTCCGCTTTGACTGCAGGTAAGCGAGAGGCTTTCAGCACCCTCTACATCCAAGGTCCCAAAGACAATTCCCGGCCAATTCTCCTGCTCGCCAAGAAGTTTGGTGTTCGAGTGGTGGAGAAGAATAGCAAAGGGGAGATGAACACGTTGAGCTCGAATGGCGTGCATAACGGAGTGGTCTTGGAGACCAAGCCCTTACGCATACCCGAGGTTCGCGAACTCGACAAGACCCACGATGGACGCGAGGGACTGTACAGCGTGACAGTATACGACGAAGAGACGGATGCTCCGGTACTGAAAATCTGCCACGTGGCCAGAAGCACCGCTGCAAATGCCAACAAGTATCCTTTGGGGATCTTCGTGGACGGAATCACCGACCCACAAAATTTGGGAAGTATCATCCGCTCGGCGTATTTCCTTGGTGCAGACTTCCTTGTGGTTCCAAATGCTGAGTCTGCTAGGCTAGGACCTGTTGCCGCGAAGGCATCAGCAGGTGCGCTCGACCTCATGCCCATATACAAGGCGGACCGCAGCTTACATTTTGTGGAGTCGGCGAAACGAAACGGCTGGAACATTGTCACTACAAGCTCTCGGCAGAGTGAGGACGACTTGGCTATTTTGCGGGAAAAGCACCGCGAGCATGTGTCCAATAAGTACATCGAATCCTCTGACTTGCCTGGCCTTTTGAGTGTGGCACCGATGTTGATGATTTTGGGCAGCGAAGGCTCGGGAGTGCGTGCCAATATGAAGTTGCGGTCTGATTACTTGGTGGGCTTGGACAAGGGCCGCCTGGGTGACGACTTAGTGGACTCGCTCAATGTGGGTGTGGCTGCGGGTCTCTTGATTGCCAAATGTTTTGAGTGATTCTTGCCCAAAGCTTTGAGTGATTCTTGCCAAATGCTATGAGTGATTCTGTATATAAAATAACAATGGTGATTACCGATCAAATTTCCCCAGAAACACAGGCCTAGCAAGATTTGCCCTGGTGCTTTTTTTACTCTTGGCTCACCAGCGATTTATGTACTGTAGGTGCGTGAGACGACACTTGAGAGAACTAAGTACATCTGCTTTAAGCCTCACGGCTGAAAATACTCGGCCATTCTTTGGACTGTTCAGGCCCCTGGCCATGAGATCCTGCAACTGTTCCGAAACTGCCCAGCAGATGCACCAAACGCTTTTCGGAGCTTCATGATCACGCTTCTACTTCTGGCTTCCGCCTGTATGCTACCATGCCACACTTTGTTTTATGCACTTAACAAGGCTGCATGCGGCATGAACAAATGCGGATGCTACCCCAGTTTCGCACCTGATCCCAGCCACGTTCTCCGTGCACATGCTCTCAAGCCTCCCCCTATTCGTCGTCTAAAACCAGCCACTCATCATCACATACATCCCATTCAATACTCCATCATGCCTTGTCATTTGGTAGTATTGGTTCATGGAATCTGGGGCAACCCCTCCCATATGAGCTACCTAGCTAGTCAGATCGCACATAGGTGTCAACCCGCTGACCCCACCGAGCGCTTGGTGGTCTACAAAACAGGCTCCCATGCGGGTTATTTGACTTACGATGGTGTAGATGTTAATGGGAAACGAATCTCAGACGAAATATGGGATTACGTTGAGGAGCTAAACCTCACCGGGGATGAGGTCACTAAGTTCTCGCTTATAGGCTACTCCATGGGCGGGTTGATTTCCAGATATGCATTGGGCGTTCTATATCATCGAGGATTTTTTGAAAGTATCCACCCGTGCCACTTCACTACTTTCTGCACTCCCAACGTTGGTGCCTTGAATCTAAGCTCATCATTTTCTGCTCGCTTATATAATTTCGTGGCTCCATACGTGCTAGTGCACACTGGAAAGCAGATGTTTCTCAAGGATCAAATGGCAGTCGGCAATTCCAAGTTGCCATTGCTCGTGTGGATGGCAGATCCTTCCTCTAGATTCTACAAAGCATTGGCACTATTTGATCACAGGCATTTGTATGCGAATACCATCAACGACAGGCGTACCGCATGGTATACGACGTCGATTTCGCCGATTGACCCCTTTCAATTTATGGTTAATGAAAAAACAAGTGCTTATGCGCTAGGCTATGTTGAGGGCTACGAACCAACCGTCATTGACATCACAAAGCTGCTTGAGTTCAACAGAGTCGAAGCTTTTTCCAAGCAGTTTAGTCTCCGGCGACTTTTGCTGAAGACTCTCTTATGGCTGAGACTTTCCTTGTACTTCATTTTCTTGGCTCCTCTATACGGCCTCTATGTTCTTGGTAATTCAATATGCCAAAGAATCATGCTCAATAAGAGAATGCGGGACTTTTCGAATGAAGGCGCCGAAAGTCTCCAGGTGCTATACCATGCCATAGGCGACTCTCTTGATTATGACGAGCAAGAAGATTGTGCGGAGTTAAGCTCGGAGGATTACTCGCTTTCCACTGTGAACTCACGTGCCTCTGGGCTATCGCTTGGAATCAGTGAACGGGTTAGGGACCAAACGGACAATTTAGTGGAGTCAATCCTCAACGCCATGAGCAATGAAAACTACTCAGAATACCAGTACAGTGTTTTGAAGCAAAATAAAAGCACAAGGAAGCTAGAATACGACACAGACAGTGACCATCTGCTTTCTGAATCCGGAAGAACTTTGATAGATCTCAGGGGAAAATCGAAGGCCAATTTTGATGTTAAGTTAACCGAAGCGCAAGAAACAATCGTGAACAATCTCAACAAGTTGGAATGGAACAAATATCCTGTGATAATAAGACACACGAAGGCTACACATGCGGCAGTAATCTACCGGCATGAAGATCCTGCATTCGATGAAGGGAAAGTTGTTGTCGAGCATTTTGTGCAAGAAGTTCTCAAACTTTAGCCGAGTACCAGCAAAGCTCGATATTCTATTCTATTGCTTTATATCGTACAAACGTGTTTGACCTGATCGGGGACTCTCGTACATGAAGCTTTTCGAATTAGATCAACTCCACGTAGTTCGCGGGAAATATACCACTGCGGCCATAGTTCCTTCCGGTCCACCAGTCATCGGTAGTGTCGGTTTTGTGTATGATGTCTAGCACATCACCCTTTTTGAATTGTAGGTCCCCGGGCTGCTCACCTTTGAAAGTGTAGAGAGCAATTGCCTGACTTGCGTTTGTCTTCTGTTGCCCACCGAAGTTAGGCTTGCTACTCGAAGAAGGTCTTGATGGGCTCGAGCCAGAGTCGCCAAGCTTGGTCCTATTGAGTTTTGATCCCAAGTTGTCGACATCGCTATCGGCCCGTCTTCGACTAGTACTTCCATCGTAAATGTTGTCTTCCCAAGCGGAGCGCCGAGACCCGCCTCTGGAGTCATTGGCTCTATGAGATGAAGACGCAGTATTTGATCCAGCGCGCCGGCGGCTTGGGACTTCGTCGGAGTACTCATCATCGGAATAGCCGTATTCATCAGAGTATCTTCTGCTACCTTGATTGTACGTTCTGTTGTGGCGAGAAGAAAACTCGGAAGTGGAGTCCGAGAAATCGTCTGGAATATCTTCATAGTAGTCATCATTGTAGAAGTCTGCATCAGAGATTCTGGAGGAGAAAACCTTGCTTTCCAAGATTCTCATGAGCGGCTCGCACCCGTGAACGTTCTCCACTTGGCCACTCAAGATATTTCGAGCCTTGCAGTTGTTTCCATAGAACTTTCTGTTGGCATCTCTTCTCTCAAGAATAGCAGAGCCTTCCAAAGAGACACCAGCAAAAAGACCCTTTGTTTTCGAATAAGCGAACACTGCAGATACAGATTTCAACGAGGCGGTACCAGCGGCCTCGGCGTTTCTTCCCAAGGGGCCGGCAGCCACCGACAAATTCGTACCCAAAGTAACAGATCCTAATTGAGCAAAGGATTCCACTGCGGAAGCGGTATTAAGGATAAAGACAAAGTCTGTGAGTTCGGCACCAATTTGCCCTCCGACACCGGCGCCTGCAGTGACGATTGCTGAAGGTGGAGACCAGGAGCCATCGGGTAATCTAGCCACAATAACACCAGACCCGGCTCTTCCGGAAAAAAGAAAACCCGCTTTCAACACCGTTATAATGGCTAGACCCTTTGCATTTCTCAAAATCTCGGGCGGGATAATCTGATCGGGGCCCGCCACCTGGTTTGGCTTCACAAAACTGGCCAATACCTTTGCTGCTTTCCTGCGATGTTAGCAATGTTGACGGACGCCTGTTGCAAACTGTGGATAGCCATGTTGCAATGCTCTGGAACATGTGGCATATTCACAGTCCCTGCTTTAAAATAGTCTGTGAATAACGCAGCAGAAATAAGTTTAAGACGATTAAAATGAATACATACTTTGATTCGCTTTTCAAACTTCTAGGAATTGGATTGTTGATACCCATATTCACTTTGGACGTGATGTCTAATCTAATTATTGGGGGGTCGAAATTCCGCAAGTCGAATGCTAAGAAAAAGTGCGGCCAAGACGGGACCTGGCTTGCTGACCCATAAAATCCGGGGATTGCGAAAATAAGCTCCCGGATATTTTATGCCCGTACTAATGCAAACTGCAGACTTCAAAGAATTTCTTTGCAGTGTACTTTCAAAGGTGAAGTAACAAGAGTAGAGCGACTATGGTGGTTTATTTCTGAAACCAAGAGACGAAAAAAAAAAAGGGGCATACTGGGAATTGAACCCAGGGCCTCTCGCAAATTTGAAGCTCAGTCCAAGGACTAGTCGACCCAAAGCGAGAATCATACCACTAGACCACACGCCCTTCGTTGAGAAAAAATCGGTTTGTGGGCTTATTTGTGCTTAGTAGACTAATTTGATCCATCATTGCATCATTATGTTCTGCAATGGATTTGGACGAAGGCTAAACGGCGCTCTTTTTATTCTCGCCACCTACCGGTTTTGTAAGTGTGAGGTGGGCCAAAGCACAAGGCTGCAGAAAAAAGTCTGGGACAGCTTTGTTTATTTCTTCGTGAATTGTTTTCCTTTGTCGAAAATCATCAGGTACTATGGACTAGACTATGCCGCACGCCGATTCCATGAGCACAAATTTATTGCCCGATTTGTCATGTATGCGGGACTAACGCGACGTGGAACAAAGCAGCGCTTCCCAGTCGGCCAGCTGTGAGTGAGGCCCTGAATACTCGACCAGGGAAACCTGTCAAGTGAAACTTCCCACACAACTCTCAGTCATCTATTATCAGCATGCAGAGCTCATCCAATGTAAGCTAGCGGGATACCCATCAAGTGCCTCCCAAGTGCCTTTTAATAAACGCCTCGCGGTAGCCTTGCCTCACGCCGCGCGTCTATCGTGTCTTATCGCACAGCTTGGAAGTTTCCGTTTCGAGCGCGTTGCCTGCCGGACGCTGACCTTTGCGGCCGAGACCTTATTGTGCCCCGCACACCCTGCTTGCACCTCAACGAGTGCAGACGCCTGTCGTGTCAGGTAGTCCTTTGTCAAGTGATTGCGAGACATACTACACATTTGCGCAGCTACTCCCGCAATTCGAAAAAGAACATCGCCCATCTTCTTTACGACCATCTTCAATACCTCACTCGAAGCTTTCCTGTCAGTCCCTTTTGCGCTTTTTATAAGTCGTGAAACGAATTAAAAAAAAAACGAGAAAAAACACATCGTCAAACAGCAACAACGTGGTTTTGATATCCGGGTTTTGAGACTGCTTGCTTCCTAATACTCCAAAATTCCTAGGATACCCATATTTTACCAGGGATACCTTGTCTGTTTTTGAGTTGCTATTTCCAGCGATTTTGTATTTGTGAGCATCTACCAATTTCAAGCCAAAACGTGCTCACCGACTCTTCTGCTCAATTGACTTTTTCAAAATGGGTGTCTGCTGCAGCTGTTTGTACCCGTCGAATGGAGACGGGAAATATCCGCCACTTTTGCTAGCCGAGAACGAGAGGGAGGCTATATCCGCTCTCTTGCAATACTTGGAAAACAGGTCAGATGTTGACTTCTTTAGTAACGGCCCCTTGAGGTCCTTGCTGACGTTGGTTTATTCCGAAAATATCGACTTGCAAAGAAGCGCTGCTTTGGCCTTTGCCGAGATAACGGAAAAAGACGTACGCGAGGTGAATAGAGATGTGCTAGAGCCTATCTTGATTCTCTTGCAGTCCAACGATACGGAAGTGCAGAGAGCTGCATGTGGAGCTTTGGGTAATTTAGCCGTGAACAACGAAAACAAATCTTTGATTGCCGAAATGGGTGGGATTGAACCTTTAATTAGACAGATGATGTCTTCAAATATTGAGGTTCAATGCAACGCAGTTGGCTGCATCACCAATTTGGCTACCCAAGACGAAAACAAGTCCAGAATCGCCAAGAGCGGTGCTTTGATACCTTTGACCAAATTGGCAAAGTCAAAGGACATCCGTGTTCAAAGAAATGCCACTGGCGCCTTGTTGAACATGACACACTCGTTTGAGAATAGACAAGAATTGGTGAACGCAGGCGCTGTACCTGTTCTCGTGTCTTTGTTGTCAAGCGACGATGCTGATGTTCAATACTACTGTACCACCGCTTTGTCGAATATAGCAGTTGACGACCTGAACAGAAAAAAGTTGTCTACAACCGAGCCTAAACTCGTTAGCCATCTAGTGAGTTTAATGGATTCGCCATCTCCAAGAGTTCAGTGTCAAGCAACCCTAGCATTGAGAAATTTGGCTTCAGATTCTGGCTATCAAGTTGATATTGTGAGAGCTGGTGGTCTACCCTACTTGGTGCAGCTATTAACATGCAACCATCAGCCACTAGTCTTGGCTGCTGTGGCTTGTATTCGCAATATTTCCATCCATCCGCTCAATGAAGCTTTGATAATCGAGGCAGGATTCTTGAAGCCGTTGGTGGCTCTATTAGATTACAATGACCTGGAGGAGATTCAATGTCATGCCATCTCGACTCTCAGAAACTTAGCTGCCTCTAGCGAGCGCAATAGACTCGCCTTATTGAATGCTGGGGCTGTCGAAAAATGCAAGGAATTGGTTTTGAAAGTTCCCTTGTCGGTTCAGTCGGAAATATCTGCATGTTTTGCCATTTTGGCATTGGCTGATGACTTGAAGCCCAAGCTTTACGAGAGCCACATTATTGACGTTTTGATTCCTTTGACTTTTAGCGAGAATGGGGAGGTTTGCGGAAACTCTGCTGCTGCTTTGGCCAATTTGTGTTCTCGCGTTTCTAACGAGCACGAGAGCTACATCCTCGACAACTGGAATCAGCCAAACGAAGGCATTTACGGGTTCTTGTTGAGGTTTCTTCAAAGCAGAAATGCTACGTTCGAGCATATTTCGTTGTGGACTATCTTACAATTGTTAGAGTCCAACAACAGTGAAATCCAGGCCTTGATCAAAGAAAATGAATCAATCTTGCATGGGATTAAAAAGTTGAGCGAAGGTCAAAGCTCCAGAGGCCCACTTAATAATTCTGACACCATGGAGTATAACGACCCTTCCGTGGAGTTGTTCAACTTGACTCAACAAATTTCCCAAATTTTGGGCTAGGGCATGTGTTGTCCTGAGGAAAATGCTTCCTAATTATCACTAGTCTATATCAAGCATGAGCTGAACCAGAAATAAATACGCCCTCAAAATACTACGTAGCATATGCAAGTCTCTGGTCCTCACTCGCCGTCTCCGCTTCAGCAGCTTCTCCCGAGTCTAGGTTAGGCGTATCGTTGAGCAGAACGTTCCGTAACCTGTCGAGAATCTCCTCCTCTTCAAGAGAAACCCGAGCAGCAGCTTTGCTTTGTTTCTTCTCCAGTTCCTCGGCCTCAAGTTTCTCCAATTCACGGTCAATATCACCCGAATCCAATCCACTGTCACCAGCCAATCTCAAGGCATCACTGACTTCATTGGTCTTGGATATTTGGTCATCGATATCAAGCATGAGTTCGTCGACCTCACTGGCAGATACTTGCTCGTTGAAGGCAGTGAGAGCCTTCTTAGCAGATTGCATCGTAGATATCGTGGTAGTGTTCGTCTCAGCCTTATCGATCTCATCCAAAACATCAGTTAGTTTCCCCAACAAGTTTGATGACTGCTCGTAAGACTTCTTGGCGCGAGCCTTCTGATAGAGAAGATTCTTTACTCGAGATCTGGTAGTCTCGGTTTTTCCATTCATGGATTGAAGCAAGGATTGAATGCGGCGAGGAATCTCTTCATCCACCTTCTTCTCCAAGGAGGCAGTCCTAGAGCCAACCTTCTCTATTGCGGCTTTCAACTTCACTATGTCAATATCGGTCTCTGATATGGGCGACTCGTCCAACTTCAAGTATGTCTCCATTTCAGGAAGTCCCTTCTCGAGAATTTGGATCTTGCGTGAGTCCCTGGTCAAATATATGATCAAGGCTTTGGCGTCGACTGTGGAGATATTAGCATCTAAACCTTTGAGCTGCTTGATGAATATTTCTTTATTGTATAGCTTTCCCAGATACACACCCTCAAGCAGCACTTGCTCTTGAAGCTTCAAGAGAATCTCCTCAGCTTTCTCCGCCAACAATGCAAGATCTATGAAGTACTCTTCGTGCCCTGCCGATTTCAGAGTATAGAGGGAGAGTTTTAGCGAAGTCCAGCTTCTCAGAACAAGTGTAGATGGAAAGAGGTAGTCCATATATGAACTTTGGGCAGGGAAAGAGCCCGACTGGAAGAGAGACCACGGCACCAAGGCTTTCTCCTTGACCATTTGATCCACGACTGAGTGAAGAGCTTTTGGCTCGCCATATTTGGGTGACAGGAGTGCCGACGTTAAAGCACTCGGAATCGAAACACTCGACTTGAAGGCGTGGCCTCGGATGCATTGAGTGATAAGGTCCTTCCACGCCTTGCAGTTGGCCTCGTAACCCTCGGGATTGTAATCCTTGAGATGCAAGAAGTCTGAATATAGAGACGCAAGCCGCGTGTCCTTGAACGCGGGAACCTGGGCAAATGCCTCTTTCACGGACATGCTGAAGGCTTTAGACCACGTTAATGGTCTTTTGGTTTGGGCCGCGCGAGGTCGCTGCGATCAGGTTGCAACTGCGATATGGTGAATTACATCAGGTTCTTATAGATCAAAGAGCCTAGTAGCATTTTGGAGCATGGGCTCCGGGCTTATTTACTCTAGTGCGTTCGGCCGATTTGTCCCTTTCATTTTATTTTAAAAGCAAGCCGTGGAGATTTACGGGTAATTTGTTCAGAAAACGACATGAAGGTGAGCTTAATGGTAAAAAGCGCAAACGACCGGCGGAATACTACACTCACGAATTCTTCGAGAGCGAAATAGAGTTGTTTCATTTGGTGCCTTCCATATGTTGACTGTTCATTACTATCCCTAATTATTCACATAAACCTATCCTATACTATCACGGTAGCGTGAAGTCTCTTCATGCAGCGATCTCTAATCCGTTGAGCAGAATCTCGACCTCGTCTCTCAAAGCATCTACAACATCCAATATAGCAGTTGATGCTGGGGAGTCGGCATACTCGTCAAAGAAGCACTCCCCCTGGTCGCATGACTTGCCAATGCGAGGATCTAGTGGCACTGAGCCAAGAAACTTTATGTTGAGGTCTTTGCACAACTGCTCACCACCACCTGTGGTAGGCTTGAAAATAAACAGCTCGCCCTTACAATTGGGACACACAAAGCCGGACATGTTTTCCACAAGCCCCAAAATCTTTATGTTCGCTTTGCGGCAGAAATCAATCTCTTTCCTGACATCCAAAAGAGCGACTTCTTGGGGCGTCGTGACAATCAAAGCGCCATCGATCCCTGCATCCTTCATGTACGTGGTGACTGACAAATGCTCGTCAGAAGTGCCTGGCGGCGTGTCGACAATCAAGTAGTCCAAATGATCACCCCAATTGACATCCTTCAAGAATTGCTTTATGAGGCCGTTTTTCTTTGCTCCTCTCCAGATTATGGCTGAGTCTGCGTCTGGAAGCATGAATGATATCGACATCAACCCCAAGTTATCTGCGGCGTACACAGGTGACCATCCAGAATTAGACTGGTGTATGGTTTCGCCCTCTGCTCCGAGCATCCGGGGTAACGAAGGCCCGCATATATCTAAATCCATAGCTCCCACTTCGATATCTTCATCTGCTGCAAGAGCCCACGAGAGCATAGACGTAAAGGTGGATTTTCCCACGCCACCTTTTCCGGAGAGAACCAAAATTTTGTGCTTTATGTTCAGAAGTCTCTGTGTAATGATGGGGATGTCCGGATCGGGGCCTTTAGGTAGGCTCTCGCAAATGCTTTTGTTGGCACATCCGTCACAGGCATCCCCCTTGCCTGCATTTTCCGACTCCGGCCCAGGGCAGTGCTCCGGCTCTGGGGCCTTGAGATCTTTTGCAGGCGGCATGATGTGCTTCTAGCTTATAAGTTCGAGTTTAAGCTGAAGGTACAGATCGAGCCGAACTAAGAACAGCAATTATTAGATTCTCTATGATGAAGTGTTAAAGTATACTGAACTTGAGTAATCAACATCGCGGAATTGTGTGCAGTACCCAATCACTTCTCGAGTCGAGAGGTGAAGTAGGTCCTCTCATTTTCACCTAAGGACAAGTTGAAGATCTTGTCCTTGGTTTGGGTTATTTTACCCTGGTATTCTAAGGCGAGATCGCCTACTCTCTTGGACATTATCTGCATGGCCACCTTGACGAGGAAGGAATTCTTCTTTTGCACAAGGGCTAAATTGTCAAGTAGGTACGCAATGTCCGAGACTTCAACCACTCCGTCAGCATCAGCTTGTTCAGCGACCTGCAAATACTTGGAGTATAAGCCTGCACCTTGACTCCAGCTGCCAATCAATCTGCCTTCTTGTGGGAAACTCTGGATCAATGCTTTGACAACTGATTTCATAAATGAACCTTCCTCAGTGATTGCAAGAGGAGCAAGTCTCTCACAGATAAGGTTGTGGGCTTCTTCCCACATTCCTGCAAAGACTAATGCTTCACCACATCCCCAGTAGTCCTCCTTTCTCCGTTTCTTGAGAGAGATGGCTTCATAGATCAACTCTCTTGGAATTCTCATGACATTTTCCAAGAAGACTTGCTCTTCCTTATCTTCCTCAAAATGATCAACAAATTTAATGACAGCTGCTCTGATGGTTTTCTTCACCTCCTCGTCACTAGCCATTGATGCGTAAACATACAAGGCCTCCTTCCATAAGCCACATCTTTCGAGCTCCTTACCGAAGAGATTTCCAACTGCATCTTGTGTTGCGCTATCCTTTTTGCCTGAGACTTCGCTGGACAATATTTGATAGAAAGTCCATTTGAGTTTAGGGCTTAAGGGTGAACCAACAAGGATTTTGCAACTTTCTGCAAACAGTTCAACTTTAAATGCAGTGTTAATCCGTAAGATGCTGCCAAGCTCATCATCGAGTTGCACGCTCTTAGAAAAGCGAGATATTATAGAGCTAACACTTTCTGCAGAATTACCATAAAATACCTCAAGTCCAAGACAGACATAGTCCGGAAGCTCGCCCACAAAAGAGGTCAAGTCTCCCGATAACAACCTGTATATTTTCGAGACGGAGTCAGGGATGAACTCCAAGAAGCCTGATTCCTTCCATAACGCCATCTGGCTATCGGCTATGCTTCGAACTGTGGGATCATTTGAATCAATCAAAGTAAGCAATGGGGCTAGATGAAAATTGCAGGACTCAATTGCAAACTCAGCTGCTTTTTTTAGCTCACCTTGACAAATGTTGGAGAATATCTTGTCGAGAGGTTCTTCTGACAAAAACAAATCTTGGTAGAGCTCTTTGTTGAACTTTTTTAGCCACACTGCGAGTGCCTGTTTTTCCTCTATACATTCTAGTCTCTTGACCAACTGCAAGTTGGAATAATCAAGGTCCTGGAATTTGGAAAGCGTCCTCAAGTCCGGCTTGTCAAACAAAATAACTGCGAGACGTAAAAACTGAGCGTCAGAGGCCTCACTCAATAAAGCAGATATCGTTTTGAAAGTCAACTCATCATCGATATGTAACGAAGGAAACTTATTCTCTCTGCAGTCTATCGAAGACTTGAGCAATATGTCATTAGTAAACTTACTCAAGACCTCTTTTTCAAGAATGGACGCATCGTCAAGGACGAGACGAGGTTCTGGGGTCTCTTTCATGGGCGTCGAGGCTTGGTAGGGTTGATTTGGATTGTCCGGCAAATCAGCAAATAAAATATCTTTCACTGTGTTGAGAGCTGGCTGCACTTTCCTAGGGCGTGTCAAATCAGGAGCTAAAGCGGAGCTAACGTCATTCGCAAGTTCTAGCTGTAGTAGCCAGTTTCTAGAGGTAGCAAACGAGCTAGCTTTTTCATAAACATTGAAGGCATCTTCATCATCTAAATCAGGCTCATATGCCTTCTCATCGACGATGTGCTCCATTTCGTGATTTGTAGGAGAAACATGCACAATCTCTTTAATATAGTCATAGTTTTTTACCTCATCTGGAAACAAAGGGCCGTCGAGAGCAAGCCCGTTATGACTGTCATTCATAGACTCATTGTCAGTGTCGGAGGTGATGTCGCTCGCATTAGTTGCGATGTAGATTGCAGACTTGTCGGTTTTGAAGCGATTCACCTCTTGATTAATTTCGTTCTGGACCAAGCCTTGCTTTACACTCAACAGGCCAGAGTCGGCTTTGATCGTGGTATCAAATTCCCAGCCACCAGGAATTCCGCTAGTCTGCCTTTGTATTCTTTGACGTTTCAATTCATTATGATAGGATTCGTTTTCGTACAAGTTGGAGCGGTTGACGAAACTTTCATTCTCCCTCTCATCTTGTTTTTTCTTCATTTCTCTTAATCTTTTCATTTCTTCGGTTTCATCTCCTTCCACCTCATCATCATCAAGTAGGCCCCAGACACTGAAGTGTTCAACCTGGGATGTCCAGTTGTATGTGATTGGGTCGTAAGTGACAAACTCTTGACCAGCAACATTTTTCAAGGCACGGATGAGGTCTTCTATCGTTCCATTTTTTTTGGGAGGCACCTTCATAGTCAATGTTGCTGGCATGTTTAACTCAGTGAATTGGGGTGGGGACTTGTAATTCCGGTCGTCATAAACAACAACATAAGGCGAGTTGAAGACAAAGAGCCTGCCAAACAACTCCTTAGCTATAGCATTTGTATCGAAGGAGAAGCTCTCGAAAATCCCCGACAAATCGACCGGAAGATTATATGCAATTTGTCCGTGACCAACTCTACCAATGATAAAATCAGGCACTTGTTTGAGTTGCGATGTGGTAAATAGAGCAAGGTCTTTAATAGGCGGATAGCAAAAATACCCGTTGTTTGAATGGGGGTCATCTGTTTTGTCGTCGATCAAAATATCATTGGACTGAAAGCCCTGACCATCCATCGTCTTGGCAGAGTTGGAAAATCCGTCGGTGATTGGTTCCGGGACGGGATTTTCCTCCACACTTTCGGTCTCAGATAGTTCGTCCTCACGAGTTGACGTGAGAACTTTGCTTTGCTTTGCTTTGAAAACTTTATCCGCATCAATCAAATGAAATTTGATAGGCTTGGATTTGATGACCAATTTGTTCACGCTACCAAGGCTTTTCGAGGAAAGGTTAACAGCCTTTCCGGTCTGCTTTTGGACTTTGAATCTGGATGTCTCTGGTGCAGGGATGTCTTTCACATAATTAGATTGAGTGAAGATACCTTTCAAACTAGGATTAGTTGCACTTTGATTGTTGCTGGGACGAAATATGTTGAAAGTTTGCGCCAACTTGCCAAGCAAAGAGTTCTTGAAGCTTCTGGTGCTTGGAGAAGCGGCCTTTTGCATTTTTAAGTTGGTGTTTTGGTCCAGTCCAAATAGCGAGCTAGTAATGGACAGTGGCATTATCGCCTCAGCAGTGTTGATGGCGGATAAGATGGAGTTTGAGCCATAAACATTCGAAGAAACGGAAACATTTGGAAGCAGATTTAGATTCTGCGATGCATTGGCAGACGAGTTGTTTGCAAAGAGGGACCCAGTAGCATTGGTTTGGTTCTGATTACCAAAAAGCCCGCCCAGTGAATTTGAATTTCCAAATAGTCCAGTAGCAGGGGCAGTACTGGTGGAGGCGAACAAACCAGTAGGCTGCGTTTTGGTAGTGTTACTAAAAAGTCCAGAGGAACTGTTTGTTGCTCCCGTAGCAGGTGTTTGTCCTGGATTAGAGGTACCGAAAAGCCCGCCTGAAGATGGGGCTTGACCTGCAGAAGAACCGAAAAGCCCACCGGACGCTGGGGCCTTGCTGGAGAAAAGTCCTCCTGTAGATGCTGTGGGTCCCTCGGAGACAGCACGTTTTGCAGAACCTCCGAAAAGGCCTCCAGAGGATGAGTTGCCAAAGAGGCCGCCACTTGGTGCTGAGCTTGTATTGCTTGTGTTTGGCAATTGCGAGTTCGAGGCACCAAACAATCCGGTGGCTGGTTTTGGTGCACTCAGGTTCCCAAACAATCCACCCGTGGGGCCGGAACTTGTACCGTTAGTGGTGCTATTTCCAAACAAGCCACCAGTTGTTCCAGACAGGGAATTGGTGTTTCCGAAGAGGCCCAGTGTTTGGGGTGCTTGATTTGATTGACTTGCGCCAAACAATGAGTTGTTGGCCTGGGACAGATTCAGCCCGGCCTGAGCATTGGTGGACCCAAAGCCGGTGGAGTTACCCCAGCTTGATGCTGTGTTCATGACTTGATTCGACGGGTCCAGGGAAGGTTGTGTTGCTCAAAGCACTTGGATAGTCGAAAATTTTACGGTGAATAAACAGTGCAGGAGTGAGAGTTGAAGAGAACGAGTACGCGCGTGCGCCTACCAATATGAGTAGAGTGGAATAACTTTTTTGCAGTCAACCCAATCTTAGCGGGCTTCAAGCCCGGGGGCATTATTCCAAAAGAAGCAATAAGCTGCCTACGCGATTTGATTCAACTTCAATTTTGAGGGTATTAATGGTATTGTTCTCAATGATCCTTTCGTTTTGCTCAATAAAACTACTCATAAACTAATGCTATTCCGCATGTAAACCGCATCGCACATGCACTATTCCTTTGTCACCAGCAAAGCCAAGCATTCCTCTGCGCAGAACCAGAACTTGTCAAACTTCCTCAAGTGCGGCTTGGTACTGAACACTGCATTCGGGGTTCCAGCATCTATCACGTAATGCGCAACGTCTTCATCGAGGATGCCGTTGTTATAGGCATGCAATAGCCCACTGATGGGAAGCCCGAGCGAGACCACGTACGAGCTTTTGATGTGCAACAGTTGGTCGGAGACGGTCCCAGAGCCTCCATCCACTCCCGACGGTATATCCAAAGACACGGTCTTCGAGCGTTGCCTGGGCTCATTGACCCAGCTGACAAGCAATTTGAGAGAATTGAAGTCTGAACTTGCGTAAAAGAGATCAGACAACTGCGTGGTACAGCCCTGCAACGAGTCGACGATCAACTCCACCGGGGTCTCGAGCTGCTGCAAGATATCCTGAAGTCCGTTAAAGTCCGAGTGCACTATCTTGCCTCCGCTTTTCTCGAACAATTGGCACTGATGGCTGACGTCCTCGTCGCTTAAGTGCTCTTCGCTAATGGCGTGTGCGAGCACACGAATGCCGTGGTTGGTCAAGTGTCTACCCAAAGCAAAGGAGTAGCTACTGCAGCGGCTAGAGCCGATCAATAGCAACACAAGCGGAGGCAAGTTGTGGTTCTTGCGGTTGCTAAGCCGCACCGAGCCTCCCAAGATTTTGGTGACGATAAATTTGTAGAGGTTCGTGGCACAAATTTCCGCAGAGATCTTGTGGTCCAACAAGAAGTATTTCTGCATAATACGCTCAATTTCTAGAAGCTGCACAGGCGAAGCAAGCGGCACAGGAACTCCGGTGTTCTCGAAGACAAACTTGAACGAAGCACTTTCTTTCGCAGACTCCGATGAAACATTCGTAGCATTCACAGGCAGCGAGTACCGCTGGGAAATGGATCCGATGTTGTTCCAGGTATCTTCTTTATTGACCGGGAGTATCATCTCATCATTATCATACTTCTCGCTGGATTTCTTCTCCACCTTATTGTGCCCCACGAGGCGATCAGAAGCACTAACGTGGTCGTTTTTCTGAAAATCAGCAAACACAGTTTTCTTGTCAAACATGGCCAAATTGGCTGCAAAGTCAAAGTCCTCTGATTTTTTGATATCTTGAACATCCGACCCCCAGTCTGGTTTCTTTTTGCCCAACTTCGGAGTGGCGCTACGAGATGCCGACTTGGATGCCGAAATCACGGCATCATCAAGGTGAACCAAACCTGGAAGAGCAGTTGGCGCTTCCATGGTCTTTTTGTTTCGGCTGTTGCCCTCGGATTCCCCCTTGGGTAACTGCAATACTTTCAAATCCTTGACCATATGATTGTCAATGCACTTATTTCCAATGGTGATTTGGTTTTTGTTGACATTGTTGATTAGCCCTTTGATCTGAGAGCCGTCTTTGAGCTGGAGCAAGACCTTGTAATTATTAAACTCCATTGGGAAACAAGTCAAAGGAGTGAAGGCTCGATCAGTGAAAGAATTTCAGTTCGCTGCTCGATAAAAGGTTGGCTACGCGTGCAGGACAGGCATACAAATGTGTAGACTGCTATCAATAGAAAATGCGTATTCTGCTTGAAACATATCCGATACGGGAACAACCCTATCACAAACTTCGTATGTATTTGTATTCTATATACTTGCTTAAAGGCTTTAGCTGAGCAAGTCACTGTTGTTGTAATCCTGGGCCTCGGCACCGCAAATTCTGGCAATCTCGCCGGCTCGTTGAGCAAGGGATGTTCTCTCAAGCTCGAGTTGCTGCCGAGCAACAGACCGCACCTCGAGGTTGAGGAACTCGTTTTGAATTCTTAACTCTTCCATTATCTTTTCCTTCATTTTGATTTGGTTCCTGAGAAACTTTATTTCGAAGGCTTGGCTGTTGCCCTCTCGCTCAAGATATTTGATCAACGCAGAAAGTCCATTGATTTTTTCGTTTTCCTTGTAGTTGTCGAGCTCGTTGTTGAGGATAGCGGTTTCCAGCTTTAATGACTCAAGAAAAGTGGTACCGGGATCGACCCTTAGGCCCGCAGATGTGACTAGTTTTGAGGAGTTGGCCTTCGCCGTTGTCTTGATGCGCTTAACTTGGGTGGCGTAGTTCAACGTCTGCTGAGTTTCGTCTAAATCGGTGGGAGAAATGCAGAACACCATTGCCGTTTTAGAGTTGCCCGATAAATTTTCCTTGAGTAGGTAAGTCAACACCGAGTCTCTATAAGGGACTACCGCATTTTTCTGAGACGGCAGTGACAAGGTGTTGATGCAGCGACCAAGAACTGTCAAGGACTTATTGATCTGATTTCCTTCTTTTAGTCTCTCAGCTTGGTTGAAAGCTTGAGTCCGAGCAAGCCTCTCGGATCCTGCCAAATCCACAAGTTTGATGTTAGAGACAATTTCTTCGATTGGGGCTCCAACACCAGAACCTTCCACATCATTGTCCGCAGAAAATCTTGTTTGCTTCAACTGGAAAGTAAGCACGGCATGGGACCTGGAGCTAGCATCGTTCATTTTAGTGGATGCCACGCTTCTGAGCTTATTAGCCGGCTCCAAGATCCTGAAGAACTGGGCCAACGAGCTGACCTGCACTTCGGTCAAATTTTCCACATAGGGACCGCTTTGGGGATTCTCCCGCACTCTACATACTTTGGAATCACAGAGCAAGTCTTTGACCTTTTCATTGTGGATTTCCAAGTAAGACACACTCACCTCGCAATTAATTTTATCCCGAATGAGAACATCCCGCTGTATCAAAATATCCCGCACCACCAGCGGAATAATACCCTCCTCCTCCGGGTTTCCCATCATGGTAAAAGTTTTGCCAGAACCAGTCTGGCCGTAAGCCAAAAGACAGACGTTGAAACCTTGGTACAAGTGCACAAGCAAGTTGTAACCGCATTTTTGGTAAAAACCCTTGTTGTCGAGGTAGTTCGATTGCTCCCGGCCGTGGGACCAGATGCACTCGTCAAAAACGTACTCCTTAGAGCCTTTCGACACCTCCAAAACGGTCTTGTGCGGCTCGTCGGGGGGCATTTGTACCAAGCATTTGAGTCCCTTCTCTCTTTGGAGAGAGGGCCGAACGCGTACGAAGACGCCGATATTAGTAGAAATTGTGACTTAAATAGTAAGCAGTGGGTTGGGGGAAGCTTAATATTGCAATCTTGGACCGGGTAGGATTGAGCGAATGTGCTGGGGAAGGGAAAAATCAGCAGATACTTTGCGTCGGTAGAAATGGTTCTGCTTTTAAACCGCCCCGGCAAGCATTGTTTGCATAGAAAGGCAACGAAAGTGGTAGGAAAAACACTCAAGTATGTAGTCGGGTGCGCGTAGAAGCAGAGGTCAATTCCCATAGAGCGCGCACCATAACACAAAATAGTGGATCTGATGTGTTCTGAGCATACGGGAAGAACGAGCAAAGGCCAGACGGTAGGCCATTTTTGGTCGGGTACAGTCCTGTGTAGAACATGTATTTATTCAGCGTAGCCACCGTTTATGCCAAAACTTGTTTGTCGTCAGTTTCTTTTATGCAGTCGCCAGAGCTTGCATTATGAGTCCTTTGACGGCGTCAGAAGAGTGTTCACTTGCTCCATTCAATCATCCTCGAGTAGTGTAGCAAGTGGTGAGGCTAGGCCTGCGGCAATGGTGCTACCATGCACACTGCGCCTTTGCCATGACGTATTTCGGGAGATCGGCAGATTTTGTGTTGCTTATTGCAATACGGTGGCGCTTTCCCAATCAAATCAACGTGATGTCCACAAAGCCAAAATTTGGCTGGGTATAAATTCACTTCGTTTCCGAAGCTTCTGAATATGGCTTCGGTCCTTTGACGCGGAAAAGAAATCCCATTGATGCTCCGCGCTAACAGTGACCCCTCCTTGCTTGCTCATAGTCGCACTGAGGAGCTCCAAATTCGCTTTCTTTGACGTCAAGCACGGCTCTTGCATTGTATTCAAATAAGTCCCAAAATCCCCACTTTTGCGCATCCCCGAAACCTCCATATCTTTTTTTTACATGTCGCTTCAAATGGCTCTTTCGGGCCGCTCGTCTGCTTTAATCATGATTACAAATAGTCACGATACCCCATCCATGCTTGATGGGGAGACTCCTGTCTCGGTCCACGAGCTTCTACAGCGCCGTGGCATGGAGCTCATCACAGCCCAGAATATGTCGTCAGACCATCTCACACTCTTGAAACTGTGCCCTGCCTCGGCCGACTACAACCGGGTCATAATAAACAAAAACGTTGTTTCTGCAACCACAAGTGCCGTGGACTTGGGCACGTTCATCGAGAATCATCAGCTGTACGTTGTTGGAACGCTTGACCCCACAGAAAAGCCCAGTGTTGCAGAGTCGGTCTGCACTTTGTCCATTAGAACAATGCTGGGCGACATCATCAAAGCCAGCTTCCGGGCTGACGAGTCCTTGTTAGATGTCAAGAGGTGGCTCCACAAAGAAAAAAATATCTCCTTCACGTCAGAAGAATACGAAGTTGCGTCCAGATACACAACGATCGGCCACTTCAAGCCATCTCGGTTTGCTTTCTTTTCGCCAGCCACCAGAACAACCTTCACGGAATCGCAGGAGTTGATGCGCTTGAAGGACTTGGGCCTTTGCCCGCGGTCGGCGCTTCTTATGAGACCAGACTTTGATGAACTGGCCATGAAGGCTGCAAGAGCCGCCGAGCTGGAGCTGACCCTCAAGAGTTTCTGGGTGAGATCCAAAAGCTTACTACACGCGATATATCAATTCTTCGATTACGGCGTGGATGAAGCTCAGCATGACTTCCAGGATATGGTAGAGGAGATCGAGAATGAAGATGTCTTCGGCCACTCTATCTTCGGAGCATTTGCTGCCCCTGTTCCTGCTGGCACACCGCTTGCCCCTACTACCTCTTTGGTCGAGGATGGGCCACTGCTTGAAGCAGCCGCTGAAGAGAAAGCACTGGTTAACGCGCAAACTTTTGAACCAAAAGGCGCCACCGCTCAAGTCTACGGGGAAGAATTCAACTTCAACATTTGACCTAAAGAGGATAGTCTGTTCCTAAAATTTTACTTCTTCGGCATGGACAAGTGCACAACGTTATCGGCTTACTTTAATACAAAAGGCTTTGGTTTGGTTTATCCTCAGTTCTGTACCGTAGGCCTTCGCATCAATGTCTCCAATGTTTAATGTCCCCAGTATGTCATCAATGGGTTTATCCCTCTCTGAAATATCCTTCTCTGAAGCTGAAGTCGGTAATGATGTATAAGACCACCAGCAGCATTATGTACAGGACCGTGCTAACTGTTATCGGTTCTCAAAACATGATACACGCTTCACCGATCAACGTTACCTGCACATAACTTCCTGGCAGGCCGGAGTCATGGAGAAATGGATATCCGAGCTAGAAGGCTTACTCAGGCTTCCCGGACCTGCGGAGGATGATTTGTGCGCCGATACCGCCGTGCTCACGTGTGGGTGTTTGGCGTCAGAGGCCACCTTCTTGGGGCAGGCGGAACCCATCTGCCTTGTGTGCCAAGCGAGCCCGGTGGCCGTTCTCAAGGAGATTGCCCCAATGCGGGCCTTGTATCGAATTGTTGAGAAGCTCAATGCTGCAGGTAGCACTGTGGCAGACTCAGCGGATTTGGAGGAGGGGGCATCCGACCTTCCAGATATACAAACTAGAAATAAGCTGATTCGACAAAGCGCTCGTAGAAGCTCCCGGGGCTCTGCGGCGTCCGAAAAGATGAACTTGATGGGATTATTCTACAAGTATGCGAAGGAAGAGGAGGAGAAGCATGAGCAGAATGCTCCAGAAAAGATTGAAGACACTCGCTCAGAAGAGAAGGAAACTGATGTCACCGAAGAAGAATTGAAGGGATCCAATTCAGGCCCACTCATTGACGAGAAGATGCAAAGAGACCTCATTATGAAGGCAGGGGTGGATAACTACAAGCTATTGGATGAAGACAAAGAGCGCAACTTCTCACAGTGCTTCCCATTCCATCGCAAAGTGTCCACGTACAATACGCAGCCAAAGAAGTTTTTGTTCGAAAAAGGTTTTAAACTAAACCGCTTCATCTGCACGGCTATCTCACGCAGCTTCGACTCCCACAACCAGGAAAAAGTTGTGTTCTGTCTACTCTCAGAGAAAAAGTGGGAGCTCTACATGCATACGTCCTCCCGCCCGCTGCTTTTGGCATGTGGCAAGCTAACCGGAGAGTATGGGCCGCGAGAGAGTGATATGAAAGTACCGTCCAATTACGGATTTGTAGTCCGCAGCGACTTTCCTTCTCTAAAAAGTGCTTTTGAACAGAAGGACGTGGCTTCCCGGCTCAAGTCGTCGATTTACTTAACCTGTGCTCTCTCGGAGAAGTATTTGGCTCTTTCTGGAACCCGTGGCGTACTCCGGATACTTAACATTGATCCGTCGCAAGGAGAAATCGGCGCTCCGGTTTACACTTACTTGACCAACTTTCCGATCCGCTGCATCGCTTTGGCGCCTGATAGCAAGATGTTGGCATGCGGTATCACGACGAGAGAGAAGGCTTCGGGGAAGCAACAGCCCTTTATTATCTTACATCACTTTGAAAAAGCCCGGAATTCTACTGCTGTGCAAGTGAGCCCTATCACCATTACAGTTCCGTTCAGAGATCCATTGAAACTTCTCACATTCAATGCCACGTCGACACATCTCTTGTGTTGTACCGTCTACGAGATGCGATATTTCTTGATCTCGCTTCGAAATAAAGGCTCCAAGTCCTATAAAGAGCCCCGCCTCGTGTTCTCAGACACTCGAGCGCCAAAAAACTACAAGGAGAAGTCGAGCCACAATGAAGTTGATGATCTGTCAATGGAAAGCAACGATGAAGTGGAAGACTTCATGGGCATTGAGGACGACGACAGAATGCTAGATAATGAGGGTATCACGGATATCAAATTCGGCACTCCTTATTCCAATACCATCGTGATGACGTCTTCTTCTCTCAAGAAAAGAACGTCGATCGTGCTCAAAATTACCGGCTACGCTATAGACTCCAGGGAAATGCTGAGCTCTGCATTGATGGACTCAGACTCACAACTATACTCTGAAGTTGCAAATAGTCTTGCCCAGACAGACTACTACGAGGACACCTCCAATGCCGAGGTGGAGGTTTTGATGAAGGTGCCCGAAATAGGCTCCAACATCTACGGTGTGGAATCGTCTCCCCGTGGAAACGGAATGGTCTTCGTGGACAAACTGGGGCGGCTTCTTCTAGCCTCTACCCCAAATGCTCAAATGAACTTCGCCAGCAATCCGCAGACGAAGAAAAGTGTTGTTCTACTTGGCGAGGTTGCGCCTGCACTTCGCTCGTCTGAATCGGCATCTGTTTGCTTCTCCTTCGATGGCGGCAAGGTATTTGCCGTGGACCGAAAAGGAGTGTTTCACGTGTTTGACTTCACCAAAGGACTTCCTGGTGTTGACCCGGAAGTTTTGAAATGCAAGATCATCAGCATCTAGAGCCTCTTCTCAAGAGCCTTCTCGATAAAACGCTTTGAATCGATGGCTCTTGCGAAATCGACTATATGCCGAATTCAAGGCACACGGCCCTCTCATCAAGTTGCCGTGTCGCGTGTGCGGCTCTCGTGCATGGCCTTGGAGATGAGTGCGGAGTGCATAGTAAACGCACGCATGAGCTGGTGTTTTTTTCCAGGTCATCCACAGCTCCTGCCACACAACATCAGTCATGTCAGTTCCCCCACTCTCTAATGATGCTTTGGATTTGATCGGCAACACGCCTATGATCAAGTTGAACAAGATCCCTCAGTCCTACGGAATCAAGGCCAAGGTCTATGCCAAGGTCGAATTGTTCAATGCCGGAGGTTCCATCAAGGATAGAATCGCCAAGAACATGGTTTTGGAAGCTGAAAAGACTGGCAGAATCAAGCCAGGCTACACTCTTATCGAGCCAACTTCCGGAAACACCGGTATTGGTTTGGCCCTCGTTGGCGCAGTCAAAGGCTACAGAACCATCATTACCTTGCCCGAGAAAATGTCGAACGAGAAGGTCTCTGTGTTGAAGGCCTTGGGTGCCGAGATCATCAGAACTCCTACCGAAGCGGCATGGGATGCTCCTGAATCACACATTGGAGTTGCCAAGAAGTTGGAGAAAGAGATCCCCAACTCCGTTATTTTGGATCAATACGCCAACGAGGCCAACCCTATGGCTCACTACTACGGAACTGGATACGAGATTTGGGACCAGACTGAAGGTAAAGTCACACACTTTGTGGCCGGTGCTGGAACTGGTGGTACCATCAGCGGTATTTCCAAGTACTTGAAGGAGAAGAACTCTAACATCAAAGTGATTGGAGCAGACCCTAAGGGTTCCATCTTGGCCCAGCCAGAATCCTTGAACACATCCACTGAAGCATACATGGTGGAAGGCATTGGATACGATTTTATTCCTGATGTGTTGACCAGAGACTATGTTGACTCGTGGATTAAGACCGATGACCGCGAGTCGTTCAAATTGGCCAGAAGAATCATCAGAGAAGAGGGTATACTCGTGGGTGGCTCCTCCGGCTCTGCTTTGCAAGCTGCTTTGCAGGTTGCCAAGGACTTAACTGAGGACGACACTGTGGTGGTGGTGTTCCCTGACTCCATCAGATCGTACTTATCCAAGTTTGCTGATGACGAGTGGATGAAGACCAACGGCTTTGAAGTCGAAGAGACGAACCATGCCGCAAGTAAGACTGACGATTTCTTGAACAACAAAACTATCAAGGATCTTGTGGCCGGAAAGCCACCTGTGGTGACTGTTACCCTTGCAGACACCGTGGGCAAGACGTTTGAGTTGTTGCAAAGCAACGGGTTTGATCAATTGCCGGTGTTGAGTCAATCGGGCAAGTTGGTTGGCTTGATCACTCTCTCGAAAATCTTGAAGTCCTTGTCCACGAAGAAAGTGCAGATGACCAACTCGATCAGAAGCGTCTTTTTAGACTTCACCAAGTTGGCCGACTTCGAGAAGTCGTTCACTATCTCTAAGCAATCTGGATTCACCAAGAGATCATACCAGGCCATCACCTTGGACACTCCCTTGAACTTATTGAACAAGTTCTTCGAGACCAATTCCAATGCTATCGTCACAGACTCGGAGTTGAAGCCTGTGCAGATCGTCACCAAGGTTGACTTGTTGTCTTACATGACCAAAGAAATCACCTACTAGCTCAAATTTAATACAAAACAAATCACCGACAATCATATATATGAAGATGAACTGGCCCTCATCTACATAAACATTCACTTGTACTATATGTCAACACAATATACATTTATTAGGGTACTATGTGACAATAAACATTTATTAGGGTACTCTATGACAATAAACATTCATTGTCTACCCATATGCATGCATAATAAGACTACCAAAAAAAATAAGAACCATTATAGACTGAGAGGAGATCCCAAACTTTGAAATATATACAGAGACTAAGAGAATTTCCATCTATTGCCGCAATTCTCGCATGTGCAAAAGGTTGTCAAAGGCTCATCCGCCGACCGCGTTTGCATCTGGTAGTAACTGACCTTCTTGTGCTTGCACTTGCCGCAAGTGAATCTATCGGTAACGGCTCTCTTTTCAGTTGCACCTTGGGCATCGAAAAGGTTCTGCTTTTGCAACTTTTCGATTTCTTGCTTCAAGGCCTCGGGCGCCATTTCACTGGGCGTCATTTTGATGAAGCCTGCCGGGGTGATGTGGCCATCCAATAACCGGCCCCGCAAGTCTGGGTTCTTTTTGTTCCTCAAGTTCATGGTATACGTTCGCAACTTGTTACGGTAGCTATCGTTGACTGCAGAGTACTCGGCCTTGTAGACCTCACTCTCGATCTCCTTGGCCACGGTGATGATTGTCTTGCTGTCATCTCCTCTCTCTATGGCCAACGCTGTGTATAAGGCACTGACAGACGCATTACGCGTTGGGTTGTCGTATAACGTGGTGTTGACGCCGTCAGTCTTGGGGTTTCTGGGTCCGCTGTGGAATTTGCTTTGCGTGGACCCAGCCTCAGGCCGGGCTGCCTTCTCCGTGGGAGGAGCAGCCTCTTTGGGCTGCGACTTCTTCAAGTTTTTCTCATTTTGCACCACCTCCTTCCATTTCTTGATCATTTTCTTGACCAAGCCGCTGATTTCGCTGTTGTCGTTGGACCGGTACTTGTTGACGGCCACGCCTACCTTGGTTTCTCGCAAGAGCTTCTCGGAGGGCTGCACGCCGTCATTTAAGATATTGAGCAACTTTAGAATGGTTGCGTCATCCGAGGACTTGTCCAAGTTGGACACTGTCGACTTGATCTCCTTGACGTCCATTGCGCTTGGGGAGAGGGATGGTGAGAACTCTCTTCGGTAGTCTCTTTTTGGGCCGCGCACGACCCTCTTTTGCCCGCATATCCGGCGAGCGGGTGCAAGCGTTGGTTCCGCGTGACTAGCGGTTGAGCAGCGCCTTCGATCCAGCCGGATGTGCCGTCTGCACGTGTGGTTGTTTGCTGAACAACACCGTCTGTGGTGTAATGATGTATGTCTCTGCTCGCGCGAAGTATGGACTCAACGGCTGCGCGTGCGAAGTAGAGAATAACGGCCACACTCTACGCATCGACTTCTGAACGCCGTCAAAATGCTGAATGAAGAAGCTGTGATCTACCTTAGCTCGATCCCTTTTGACTACACCGAGGACCAGGTGACGGAAATCGCCAAATCGGTGGGCCCCGTGAGCGACTTGAAGTTGATGTTCGACTCCACCACAGGCAAATCGAAGGGTTCGGCGTTCATCAAATACTCCGATAGAGAAACAGCGTCGTCGGCTGTAAGGAACTTGAACAATATGAATGTGGGCAACCGTTACTTGCGCTGTTCTCTAGCCAGTGACAGTGATGCTTTTGACAAGGTACCCGACTTCTCCAACTACAACAAGTTGCCGCCCTTGCCGCTAGGAGTGCAGCTTTATCAAAACCAAAACGCACAGCAAGGGATTTCCGCCGTTTTGTCTTCGCTAGATCTGCAGGCAGCATCTCAAATGTTGAAGGAGGCACGCTCCATGAGTTTGGAGAATCCTCAGCTTATGAAACGGCTCTTGGACCAGTACCCACAACTCTCGCATGCTTTGGTGGAGACAAGTCTTATGGTGAATGTGACCACAAAGGATCTAATCCAGTTATGTCTCAATAGAATTGACCCCAAGTTGGACTACTTGACTACTGCCCATGTGGAGTTGTTGCAGCTGGTGAATGCCTTGACTGCGGATGAGTTAGCTGATCTTGATGATGACAGAAAAAAGGTTGTTGAAGACATCAAAAATGAGATCAGTAAGGGCTCGTACGGAATCATAGATTAGGAATATATGCATTTATGAAAGCCATGTTTAGATAAGTCTCGTAACCTTTGCGAGAAGACTCGAGAGACGAGTGCGCCAGTAAAAGCATCAGTCTACGCACCTCAACGACAGGGGATACAATTTGAGTGACGGTAATCTTCACACACAGGATGCTGCTTGAACATGATTAGTACTATTGCCACTAAACTTGATTTTTCCTCTCACAATTTCACAATGTTCGCACAAATTTCCAGCGTTCCATAATTTTGTTCATTCCGATATAGTGTAACGGCTATCACGGTTCGCTTTCACCGAGCAAACCCGGGTTCGACTCCCGGTATCGGAGTATTTTTTTTCCTCGAGCGAGCTCCACATCCCTGATATATTTGGGCTTCGCACTTTTCACGGTATACACAAACGCACTCTACCGAAGAGTTGATTAATCATGCAACGAAGAGGCCCGCCACCCCCAAAGGTCCAGAACCCCTCGTCAATCTTATACGTAGGCCTGTTGCCCTTTGAATGGAATGAAAACAACCTCAAGGCCGTTGTTTGCGGGGTAGGAAACGTCCTTGACGTTCGTCTCGGCTACGACCACGCGGGAAAGAATAAAGGATATGCTTTCGTGGAGTTTGAAACCCCTCAGCAGGCCCAAGTGGCAATGCTGACATTAAGCAGGGTGTCTTTGATAAACCCGCAAACAAGGCAAATGAAAAAGCTCCGCATAGAGTTACTGAAGGAGGGCTTTAGAACGGGAAACAGCGATCACAAAAGCATCATTCCTCTAAATACAGATGACCTTCCTCCAGGCGTCCAATTTCCGCCTGAAGTTTTGCAAGTCAATCCTAGTCTCAATTCGGCTCGGTTTGGAGGGTATTCGGCACCAGACCAGCATGGTATTGGCCCAGCTCACATGAACCCGCCTTCGGGTATGCCACATCCAGGCATGAATGCTCCTCCCAATGCACCACTACCAGTAAATTTGGTCCCACTCCCCGAGAGACACTTGAAGGCTACTCAGGTCCTCCCTCAAGTGCCCAATCTCCCTTTCGCAACGCCTGACAAAATCAACGAAACTTTGAGTCAAATCCCGCCAGCGCAACTCATAGAATTAATCGCTAATCTCAAAAGTATCATTGGCGGTACCGGGTCTGCACGTGCGGCAGAAGTGTTTCAGATCTCACCGCATCTCGCCACTGCTGCAACGCAAGCGCTTTTACTAATGGGATTCATTGATGAAGAAGTCATTGCCGAGGCTATGAATGCCGGTGCCAGCGCCCCTGTAGCTGCTGCTCCGCCACATCAACAGTTCGGAGCACCTCGTCAACAAAGTGGATATCCCCATCAACAACAAAAACCACCACAACAATCACAACAATTACCACCACAAGGCTATGGCCAGATGCCACAGGGCCAAAGGTATGGTAGTGCGGGGGGGCAAAGGTATGGACAAGCGGATTTGCCGCCACCCCCTTCGTCTGGAAAGAACGGTTTTCAAAATCAGGGCCAGAGCCGTGGTAGATGGCCCGGGCTTCCTCTTCTGACGCAAATGAAACTTTCCAATGCACCTCCGGATCAGGTAGACATGATTATTCAGGTGTTGAACTTGACGCCTGAGCAAATCGGCTCTTTACCGCCCGACAGGCAAAATTTGGTTGCTGGAATCAGGCAACAATACATGTGAAGTTTATAGACGGAATTTTCCAGGATCATGCATGGAGAATGTCGAAGGCTAGTCAGTTTGATACAGTGCCTCTGCCCAACCATTGTGGGTTGAACTGTAACTTGACAGTCGTTATACTGCGGTTGAAGACAGGGTATTGTACTTGGAGCTCGTAGACTGGGTCTTTATCCATGTCTTTTTACATATTTGAATACATCTCCTCTCATCCAATAATCTTTCTCCTGCCACATACGCTTTATCTACACTAAAACGATAACCTCCTTTTTCAAGCTCTCGAGACCTCTAGTGCTTAATCGATATGTTCCTGCATGTTGACCCTGCCGCAACCGGCGTGGATGCTTCCTTAGGGATCAAAAAGCTATGGTATCGAGAGGAGGTGCAATAGTTGAGTATTCTACGGATTCGGCAGCATAAGAAAGCATTACTTGTTTTTTGTTTGACGTCCGTGGCTTACATATTGTTAGACTGTCAGTATGTTACGCTTAGTTATTGCCAGTGTACGATATTCTGTAAACACCATACTGCAAATTACGACTCGCCAAACCTTCACAAAGAAGCTGTAAGTTGAGCTGGTATAACCGGCACTTACTACCAAACCCAGGTCACCGGCCCGGCCCTTACGAGGGGCAGTAGGAGCTCGTAGCGGGCGACTCTATAGGCCGCTAGGAGGCGACTCTATAGGCAGCTAGGAGGCTAAAGCGTCGGCGAGTCACATGCCGCAAACGGACATTCCCAAAAAAACTACTTCGCCATCCGGTCAGTTTCAGAAGCATCAGTTATGGCCGCTTACTCGTCACTTAACCGGCTCTGTCAGCTACTATGTATGCAGCAGTGGTTGGCGCGACTCTAAAGTCATGCACGCGACGTAAGTTATAACCACTCTTCTTTCAAACCATTTCTGAAACCACACTATTAGACACATATCCAAGACTGTGTATCGAGGTTTTGGTCACAATGAACGGCGCATTTGGAAATGGCTTATTCAACTCCACGCTCATAGAGACCGATCTCGATGGTAACCTTCTCAACAACGCAGAAATGCCACAGTGGTTCCGTGGCATTATAGACCGGGCCTTTGCCGCCAGCGGAATCCGAACAAACAAAAAGGTGGCTTCCAAAGACGCCATTGCTTCCCTCAAGGATATGGCCGTGGAGGACTTGTCCGACAAGACTTGCCCAATTTGCTACGACTCGTACGTTAGCGAACAGAACAAGAAGAAGAAATTCAACTGCGGGAGCTCCAGCCACAGCGACGGCGGCAAAAAAGCACACTTGTCTCAGCTAGAGGAAGCTTTTGAGGCGGAATATCCTCATTGTGCTAGATTGGATGCTCTCACTGAGCCTCTCTCGAGACGGGGGTTGGTAATCCCCTCACAGAGGCTTGAGTCCAAGTTTAATGATCCGTCGTTGCTTTTGCCCGTGGACGCTGGTGCAAATGCGCATATCAGGGTACCCCCAGTTAGGCTTATCACCAGGGACCCGATTACACAGGGCGACATGTTCCCGCAATTAACGAAGTCGAGCCCGCCGGCGGTAGACCCTTCCAAGTGCCGCCACACCCCCGCAGCAATGCCCACCTGTGGACATGTTTTTGGAAAGCCTTGCATCATAGAATGGTTGAATGGACACGTGAGCTGCCCACTTTGCAGAAAAGAAGTTGAATCCCTCAGTGAAACAGATCCGGTATCGAAGAAGATTGCGGTGATCAAAGCCAACTGCAACTTCAGTTTTGGCGCCGATAGAGAGCTACTTATAGAGCATATTGCCAAGCATCTGACGGACGTTTTTAATCCGTTCAGGAAACCGTTTAACCCTCTGATCACTCCTCTTACCGATACTGCGGTTCCGCAATCGTGGTCTACACCATCCTACCCTGCGTCTATGGCTCCTACAAAGCCTTCCTCGACTCCAGACCCTGAGCTAGTCATGACCAGAAAAATTCCATTATCTCAATTGGCTGGCGAGTCCTTCAGGCGGCCTGTGAGCACTTTTGGTGCTATACCCATCATCCAGCGTCTTCGCCAACCAACCAACACAGCCAGCAGTAGCAATGCAAGCCCTGCAAGTGCCACTGATGAACCCAGGACCACATGAGAATCATTTTTAGCCTCTTGAGCAGGCTAAAAAACAATTATTTTGTTCTTTAAAGGCATGGAAAATCACCCAAAAGTGAATCTCATGAATTATGGAGGATATGCACTCAGTCTAAGTGAATTATTCACCATAACTTGGTAACTCACCACACGTGCGGCACTGCTGCATGTTACCCCAAGAGATAAGATTTGCGGGTAAGTGACTCAATGCAGAAAAACGACAAAAAGACAGCGTCAAATCAGGATGGGTACATTACACTGCTTATATCCCGACTCTCATTACTGTCGCTTCTCCAGGTTCATCATATTGCTTTGTAGCAAATGAAGAGGGACGATTCGGGTCTGGCATAGGCGAGGTGCGTATTCATATTATTAAAGTGGGCGCGAGCCTAGACCAGTGGCCCCTTACTGGCATATACTGCGCGCAGACGGGGCATCACGTGGCGCCCATTGTGCTGCGATGAACGTTCCTCCCGCCAGAGAACATTTGTTCATTACAACTTATGATTAGACTCCGCTCATTCTCGTTGCATCATGTCAATGAACAGTCACATACGAAACTTTATTCACCAGCATAACCTGACTCTAGGCAAAGGTGCTGGTGGCGAAAACAGAGGTCATCCTGCTGGATCATATGGAGGTGATGGGATGAAAACATACCGAAAAAGCCCCAGTGAAGAGTATCAAGAGAAAGCTGAGACAAAAAGCTCCCACACAAAATTTCAGTGTATCAAGACTAAGCGGGAGGCCCAAGGTCACAAAGCGGGCCTCCGGATGTTCCCTTTGAGCCAATGCACTAATTTCGCTCTTCATGACACAAAGCACTCCGTCCGAATGTCCGTGAAGTTTGCTGTGCAAGAATACGCAGCTTGCCTGAGGTCCTTAAGAGAGGACCCTGAAAGCAACCATCTAGAGGATACAGACATGCTAAATAACTACACCACAGAGCCACTGTCACGCATTGATATACAACTGCCAGAAAGCCTCACGCAGAACCTGGATCTAGGGCTAGGGGGCTCACCCCTTGACTTGCAGCCATTAAACCAGTACATGGATACCAATTTCTACGACTTTAGTGGCGTCGGTAACTCCGTTCAGGACGGGACACGCGGTTCCTCTGAATCTGTGGATTCCATGCCATCAATTTTGAGCCTCAAACCGGAATCTTGCATGGAAGACTCGGCTGCCATTTGCAGATTCAATAAGATGCTCAACGAGAAAATGTCTGTGTATCTTCAGGGGAAATTTGCGCAGAGTCATCCCAAAAGGGGCCTCACGAGCCCTGAGCAAAATGCCGAAGCTGAAGCAATTGAGGAGGCAGTGATTTTCTGTACCAACTTGTTTCTACAGGAGTTCAAATCCTCAGATCCTAGTATAATATGTGAGGAGTTCCGAGAGCTCATGGAATGTGGAGAGCTCAAGGATTTACTCCATGACATCTTTCAAGACTTGATCAAAAAAATTGAGAGTCTGAAGTTTGACCAGTTTCAAGATTTTGTTATTGAATCCATCAGTTACAACCGGGCATTGCAAAAGACTGAGAATCCTGAGATTTACGAGAAATTTCTCGGTATTTGGGCACTAAACAACGAGTCGTTTCTCGAAATCGACCTTGAGATTTTGCTAATGTACTGTGACCTGGGACAAGAACGGCAATTTTCATACTTCACCCCAGCGGAACTCTTTTTCAATCAGTTGGAGGAGGCTGCGGTGAGAATGAACCTTGTCAAGTTCTTCTACACTTATAAGTGGGAATTGATGAAGCAACGGAAAAAGAGGCTTGACAAGAGAAAAATCCTCAACGATCTAGATCACATGCAAGATCTTCTAGATGATGGAATTTGCAAGTACTCAAAAGACTTACAACAGCAGATGGGGACTCTGACCAATAAAGCTGAGACGGGCACAGATACGCAATGCAGAAGATCAAGCGATGATGACCTGGGGATCACCAATCATGCTGAGCCTCTTTACACGTCGTCAAAGAAGAAAAAATTGCTACGATTCACGGATGAGGTCTGTGTATGATGGATTCCCCCCGCACTTTTAGGCAGCAAAGCCCGAGTGATATCAATCTGCTGTACGGTCATACTATCGGGATTTCGTCTGAGAAACTCGACTTTCTACGCGATGTGTTGATAGGTGCGGATGTCGTTGCTCAATTTCCGAGATGGGTGGTCTACCGAGAGATGGAAAGATCTTTCGCGCCTAACCATGCGCATACAACGTAAAGCCGCGCAGAACCCATCCACTTCTTGCTTATTCTACATATTCCACTCATTACACACTCATTACACTCATAAGTGGCCGAAGTCTAGTGGGGAACCAAAATGGTTGAGAAAGAAGAATCGCCGCCTCGTGTAACAACAGAGCCGAAGCGCAAGAAGCGGCGCGATGTTGGCACTTACGCCTGCTCTAGTTGCCCAAAGGTGTTTACAAGATCTGACCATCTAGCAAGGCATTATCTTAATCACCGACCGAAAGAAGTCTATGTTTGTGACTACCTCATTACCAGCCACAAGGGCTTGACGCGTACTTGTGGGAAGACATTTGTCAGAAAGGACCTACGAGAACGTCACTACAAGAGACACTTAATCGAGAAGCCAGATGGCGAAACTCCTGAGCGTCTGGAGATTGACAGCAAAGTGAGCGTCAACGAAACTGCACAGGGTACGGGATCTCCCGAGCATGCAGCCCCGGTAGAGCCCCAGACCAATGGCGCCAGCTTGCAGTACCTTGTAAATCAGGGTCACAACGATCAAGAGAGAAGAGCTCTGGGTTTCGGAATGGAGGAAAAAAACCCTCCCTCGCAAGTGCCACCTCTACCCATTGGCCATGGTCAAAAAAGCCATGCATACGCAAACCACATTCCCCCAAACAATCCAGCTTATCATAAGCCCTACCCCTTCCAGCCAAGCTTTCAAGGGCAAACCCCACCGCTTCCCCAGTTGTATCACCAACCTTACCAGATGCAATATATCCAACAGCAGCCACTATACCCCCAGAACCCACACGCAATGATCATGCCTATTCAGCATTATCATGAGCCACCTCCGCAATTAAACGCCCCGAACGGCCCCCAGCGGTTCCCGAATACTGCCAAACCATACGCATACGGTCCCGATGAACTCAACCCTGTGGATCCTAATACTGTCAACCCCCATGATATAATGCGCAATTACATGCCTCAACCACCCAACGACATTCTATCGTGGTTATTTTTGGAGTCGCCAGAACTGGCCAGAAACGACCAGTATCAAATGCATGGCATGGGGCCCACTCCTGCTTCTATGGCCTCTGATCTCACTCTGGGAAACGGACTTTCTTCGCCAGTTGATCATCTTCATTTAAACAAGCGCAACAACAACCCTTCTGAGAACAATCAGGAGCATGGAATTACGCAAAATTACCTGGACCCAATGCTTAATATGGGGCTTCAGGACTTGAATTATTTTCTGAATAACGATAATCCCTTAGAGGAGGCATTCAATCCGTCGCCCGTGAACCAGAGGTTCAAACACGTTGGCCTCACTTCTGCTGCATCAAGCTCCCCAACTAACACTATAGAGTCACTGAATCCACAATCAATATCCGAAAATTCCCTGGCAGGATTAGAAAGGCCCTCTGTGACAGAGCGACTCATTCATCATTTTCATCGGGTCAATTTAGAACACAACAAGCACCTCCATGTCAATGAGTTGATTCTAGAGTCCTGGTTTGACACCTTCTCTGATGTTTCTCGTGAAAGTATGCAGGGAGTTTTTCAGGGCGATATCCATGCTGAGGGGCCGTTTAATCTTGTCAACAGACTATCTTACTATTTGCATGCTTATTGGGAGGTCTTTCATCCCAAGTTTTCCATATTGCACCGGCCATCTTTTGATACCAGGACAGCGCAGCCTTTGTTGATATTCGCTATGATTTGCGTTGGTGCGATGTATTGCACTTCGCCTTCGGAGCAGCTGTTGGACCGGAAATCATCCTCGGAATTTAGATTATGTATGCTTGTGGCGGTGCCTTTGCGATTTAAACTTTTTCAACATCCGGACTTCAAATCCCCAGTTCAAGTTTGGATGTTGCAGACTTTGAATTTGCTAGAATGGAGCGAAAAGAACTATCTCCTGAGACAAATGCACGAGCGGGCTCACATCCACCATGGAACGACGGTCCAATTGTTGCGACGGTCGCCATTTCTAGGTGGAAATCCCGAGAATACGCAGAAACACGGTATCGCATCGACCACCGATAATGGCGTCAGCGGAAGCGAAGAAGACAACTCGGATGCAGGTGTTTCCATGGATGTTGATGCAAATGAAACAATTGATAACGACACAAGTCTTTTTGAGAAGTGGGTCGATTCAGAGTCCATGAAAAGAATCACGTTTTTGACGTTTTATTTGGATATCACAGACTACATCAAGTTCCGTCATAACCCGCAGATCCCCTTTTTCCAACTCCAATTCTTGAATCTACCATGTGAGGATGAGAAGCTTTGGGATTGCGATGAAGTGAATGGGTCTTTCAAGAAGTTGTTGAAAAAGCAGAAAAGTCTTCAGAAATCCAACTCCCTACTGGGAAGCTCTCGCTCTTCAGAAGGTGTGCGAGCAGGAATGAATTTCCTCAGTGCACTCAAAAGGCTCATCAAGCCCTCTAGGTTGAATCACCCAGGCAGGAAATTGTCAATGTTCACAAGAGCGATTTTGTTTGGCGGTATTGCTTCCGTGATGCATCAAGTTCAACAGGCTGAACTACAGAATAGCTTTACATTCTTGGTGTCGAATGCTAGGACCAAGGCGAACACATATTGGAAGGCCTTCATAGTGAAAGCCTTGGATTCTTGCATTCAAAATGACACGGGTTCTGACGCAAATGGATCTGTAGATCCTTTCTTTTCTGTTCAAAAAGGACAATGCCGATTTCCCATGTATCACCTCATACACATTATTGGATTGCCCGACGTGAATCACTATGACATCGCTATCTTCAGTGGCTCTTCTCAAAACATGAGCGTTAGAGCAACTGAAAAGGACTACAATATCGTGAAAAGAAAGTTAACTACTATTTGGCAAGCGTCTCACAAACAACCGGGTGACATGAGCAACTATAGAAGTGTCATTCATTGCTACTGGATTCTCTGGGGCCTCATGTTGAAACCCATGGATACCAACGAAAGCGTCACGGTGAACAATGCTAAGTATGAGTGGTCCATTGATCAAGACTACTACGATATTATGTACCCGATTAGTGTGTCCATGTTGGTTCTCTGGTGCTTCACGTTCACCACGTGCGGAGCTGAATCCTCCCGATTCAAAGATGCTGACATAGACTTTCAGCTGGTTGACGAAATCAACTTGGAACAACTCTATGGCTTGGTTGCAGAAGGTGGATGCGAGTATTTGTTTCGTATTCGGGAGGAGTTCAAAAAACACATTCAAGATGAAGGGTTGACCTCGGATTATTTGCTCCATTCTGTGAAAGGCAGTGGAAGACAAGTGCTGCCGCATGAAGCCGTGTCGGTGTACTGTGGTTTGTTGCCAAAGATTACATGCAAGGAAAACATGAGCGGACTCTGTCTCTTGGTAGGAACGGAATTGCTCAAAAGTCAGTGGGAGATTGTTCGGGAAAACGCCAAACTTATCATAAACTGTGGCCTCCGATCCCTTGGCAAAGAAAGCATACATTGTCCTGATCTTTTCAGTGATGGCGATTGATTTAACATAACAATACAATGCATTTTACGAACGTTAATTATATTGGATAGCGCTGACTATACCACAGTAAGTATGCAAAGATAAATCAGAAATAAAGAGAAAATGCGTCATGAGGAATGTGTGAGTTTAGACCAACAAAACAGCATTCACACATCCATCTCTGTCAGGCTCATTTGTGATCTGCGCATACTTACCCCAAACAACCTTACCTCCAGCAGTGACCAAACCCAATTCGGACACATTGACTTCAATAATAGTACCCTTGGTGAGGACTCCCAATTGGGTGTACATAGGAGACTGCGGGTTCTTCTTGACTCCCAAGATAGGAAGGAACACAGTGACCTTCAATTCGGGGTGTGTGACATTGGCCTTCTTCTGTCTTAAAGCAGAAGGACGAATGATTCTCTCCATCTTAACGGGTCTCCGCGTGAACCCCTCTCCCACGAATGTATGCTTGGTAATCATTCTCTTCCAGGACTTGGACTTGGACTTTCCTGTTTTTATGACCTTGAACATCTCCTCTTCGGAAATACCCCTGACTTTGGGCAAAGGCACAGAAAACTTGTCTGCCTTCTCCATTCTCTTCTGCTTAATACTAGAAGAGATGGCCTTGGCGGTGTTGTTGGTTTCACGGTCCAACAAATATGTAGGCAATGCTTCTCCGTCGTCTTGTTTTGGAGTGGCAGGACCCTTGACCTTGGACTCTTGATGGGCCTTGATCTTCTTCTTCATCGCCACCTTCTCGGCGTACCTCTTCTTGGCAAACTGTTTACCTCTCCATCCCTTCAAGCTCTGTGCATCCTTAGCGACTCTGTGACCCTCTCTGGCCTCCTTTTTCCGTTTCCTCTCCTCGTGGTCTAAACGTCTACCATGTTGCTTGATATGCTGCTCAATGTATTCGTTTTGAGGCATGGCGGTGTTAAGGAGAAGCAGAAAATTCGTGGAGTAAAAAAAGATGAGATGAGATACTTAAACATCCGTGCACCAATGAGTGTCGCTGTGAAAGGTGTACGCTACCAAGCCCCGAAGTACTGAATGCTGGCACTCCGACTGCCCGACACTACGAATAAGTCATTCGGTTGCCGCCGTATTCGAGTCCAGCTTTTCTACGTCTGATGCAGCCAAGTAGACTATACACAGGTGCTGTTCCACCAGCCCAGCAAAGTGGCTACTTTGAGCTTATTTTATCTTGTGTATTGTAGGCCATCGCCAGAGGCTTTCAGTATTGTGTCCACTGGGAACCAAAGTGGGCCTCCATTAGTCTGCCAAAGTCGACTGCAACTTCTTCTGCGGTCCACGATTTTATTTTTCGCGATGCTCATCATCTTTTTTCCTACGTAATCTCAGTCACCTTTCACTTCATAGAGCCCATTCTAAAGCGTCTTTCACAATGTCTACTTTAGATCAGCACATCACAGCCATCATAGCGTCTTTGAAACAGACCCATCTGTCTGTGGAAAGCACGCAAACTACGTTTGTTGACGAGGCCGAGCTTTGGATTCCGTCCATGGTTAAGCAGATCATGCAAACTTCCAATACACAGTTGGAGGGCATGTCATTGTTGGCTTTGAAAAGCAACTCGCTCTTGTCTTATCTTGAAAACTTGGTGTTGATTATCTTGTCACACCTAGAAAGGCTAGAAAATGAATCTTCCGCCGAAGACATTAAGGCCAAGGCGGTGGAATCTGCAATCAAACAACGCGTCACATTGGAAAAGGGTATAAAACCATTGGAGAAAAAGTTGTCGTATCAGCTAGATAAGATGGTCCGAGCATTCCATAGAATGGAGGAGGAGAACGTTAAGTTGGAGCAGAAAATGAAGGAAAAAGAGATCTTGGCTGAGGAGCATGGCGTTTCAGCGTCCGACTCCAACTCCGACTCTGACTCCGACTCCGAAGACTCCGACGATGCTCTTTCTTACAAACCCGATGCTGCAGCATTAGCTAATATGGTCCCCAAGAAGAAAGTGTCTGAAAGCAAAGGAAAGCAACCAAAGGACGCCGAAAAAGATGCCAAATACCAGCCTCCCAAAATCTCTGCCGTCGCCCCACCTTCCAACTTTGATGACCGTTCGTCAGGAAGAAAATCGAACAGAAAACTACAGAGTATGGAAGAATACTTGGCAGAAAAGTCGGACTTGCCACAATCAGAAAACTCCATTGGCTCTACAATCTTGGGCCATGGTAGAGGTGGAGACAGGACAGGAAAAGACAAGCAGAAGGACAAAGAGGTACAGCGTTACGAGGAAAGCAACTTCACCAGATTGCCCACTACCGCAACCAAGAAAACCCACAAGCAGAGAATGGCTGAAAGAGTTAACCATTTTGCTGGTGAAGATTGGTCTATGTTTAATAACAAGAGAAGGCTCAAGGAGGGAACTTCAAGAAATAAACTGTCGGGCTCCACGTGGGACAGAGTCAAAAGACAGCGTTCTTAGAATAAATGCATATCAATTGAAGATGGGGCTATGTAAGTGTAACGAAAATTCAACTTGGCGGCTTGCTTGCCTCTTAGCGCCTGGGTGACCAGTATCGTCGAGGCTTATCCAAAAGACTGGTAATAGCGCTCTCTCGGGTTAAATGGTGAGCCAATGCTAGGGTCGAAACCGGCCAGCCCATACAATTGACCTGTTGAATTATTGTATGACAAAGGATGTGGATGGTATTGCTGGGCTTCATACCCAACATTCGTTTTTTGATGACCTGTCATTTGCTTGAGTCCAATGGTAGGTATCTGATTATAGTCGAAGAGCAGGTACTGTTCTGTGGCTGGTCGATGGTTGCGCATATACTGCGCGTTATCATATACCTGCCCAGATTGCGATCCGTTGAAGATCGAAGGCCTCATAGACACAGAGTACTGCTGTCCTGGGTATAAAACATCTTTGGCGCTCTCCCGAGCTACCTGCGTCAGATTGGCGCTAAAGGTTGCGTGATTAGTATAATTCATTTGTGAATATTTTGGGTTAGTCACTTGAAAATGGGGCTTGTTTTGATTCTTCATGACGGGCTCGATTGACTTATCGTGAAGACTGGAATGTTCAGGTCTCAAATAGTAATTCCCCTGAAGAAAAGGCTGATGCATAAGCGGATAGTCACCACGCAGTTCCAATGATTTTTTTTCGGCGTTATTGATATTCAAATTTGTCATTGACTGGTCTAATTCATGAAACTCATAACGCTGATCACCGTTATAATAATCAAAGGAGTTTGCAAGACTGGGATTTCTTGAGTCAGGTTGCTTATGCTGGGGAATGAACCTTTCTTTTTGCAAGGACATTTGTGATGACTTCCAAGTATCTTTGTTCAGCGCTTTCCAATATGGTTTGGTTGAGCCGTTAATAATCATGTTTATTTTCATTTGGATTCTTTTCCCGAAGGACGACGTGATGTGGCAATCATTGAGCCACTTCTTGATGATCTGTACCTGTAAAGTATCGACAGAAGATTGAAAGTAGTCATCCAAAAGATCTCCCAAAGCTGGCAATATCACCCTTTCACCAGAAATTGACTCCGAAAAGTATACCCCATTGGGATGAATCAATATATCAATAAGAGTCTGGATAACGTAATTGCCGTAAGGGTCATTCACGATTTTATTCAAATCAGAATTGAGAATGAAACGTATCATAGTGAATTTCAAATTCGAAAACTGAATGCCCTCCGAAGCGGAGGACGCCGCCGCTTTTGGTTTGGGTTTGTATTCATTGGTGTAGCAGTTCTTCAAAAGCTTTTCAATGACGTTGGACGAGAATTTCAGGGTACACAATCCCCGGATGCCGTAATTGGTAATGTTTTCAAACAACTTGACGTTCACATCAACTGAGTCAGTCGAGATCAAGTATTGCAACACATAATTACCAAATTGATCGTTGACAAGCCGCACAAAATTGGAGTATTTCAAAATAACGCTGGAAAACTCCAAACGTTGTGCTTCATTGACATGATTCAAGCACTTCTGCAAAACACAACAACCGTGTTTATGTGTCGCTACCACCAATAAATCTCGGGTGATGGCATCATATATGAATTGACAATTTTCTGGAGGATACTTGTTCAAAATCTTCTGAATGACATGGTTTCCGTTTAAATCCTTTATCAACTCTATGATGTAGTTTATTAAGCCCCTGACCAAAAGCGACAACTGATAATCATTGGACATTTTATCAACGATTTTTTGCAACGCACGAGTTCCATGTTGGTTGATGGAGATTTGAAACAAGTTCGTGCTCAAGGATTCCATAAACTTGTTAAGGATCGACTCATCACAGTAATCAATCAACTTTTGCACCAAGTAATTGCCAAATGGATCGATAATCAACTCGTACAAGCTCCCTTCAATCTGTTCAAAAATGATCGCAAAGTTGGCTAGTCTAGCCTGAGCACTAGGCACCAGATGCTCATCTATTCTCTTTTGTAGAAAGCGACATCCATGCTGGTCCTTGGCCAACTTCATGATGACATCTCTCAAATCAGACAAGGGAGTCTTGTTGATGGACGATAAGTATTCCTTGTCAATCTTTCTCCAGCGCAACAGCTTCTTGTCCAACAAGCTTTCGGAGCCCGGGGGGCCCTGGTTTTCTTTGTCGGAAAAGGAGTCGCTCGAGAACTGGTGGCTGTGATTGGGGAGCGGATTCGAGCCGCCGTCCACACTAAAGCTCAGCAAATTCAAATTGCCAGTGGTCTTGGAAGGATCCCAGATTTGCACATGTCGGGACACGTACTGGGAAGTTGGTGGGGTGGTAGGCTCAGATATCGATGACGCGGAGTTGATGGACAAGTTGTGTGAGTGTTTGGAATTACGACCTCGTTCGCCATCTTGACTCATTATAACGGGGGTTGTTGGCAAAGGTGGTGCAAAGCAGGAGAAATCACTGGCCCTTAGTAACTCGCAGTCGAAGGTTGCGATGGTAGGTAAGAGAGTGCAAATAAGACACAAACTCAAATATCAGAAATTGCTTAATTTGATTGGATCGGGATACACAGCAGAAGCCGTTTCGGTTACGCTGTTATGTGGCGTTGATCTGTGAAACGTGGAGTGATCGATCAGTGTGTTTGTGGAGTGAAAAATGGAATGCACCAGATCAAGCGAAATTACTCTAGACCGTGCCGTGAAAAGGGAATCTTCCGAAGAGGCACAGTAAAAACGCAGGAGGACAGGAGACGGGGATGGGATCAATGCTTTATAGAAATGGCGGATTATGCTCGAGTATATGGGAGCGATAAAGAGAAAAAATCTCGGGTTGATTTCGTTGAGTAGCGCAGTGAATGCAAGCTGGCACGAGGCCTAACACACTACGGACCTTGCACACTATTTTCTTATACACTACGGGCGAAAATATAAAACCCTATTGATCCTCAAATCAACACAGGCCTGCACCCACGCCACCGTCTACTCCAACATACGTCAACGCTACGAGCATGGCCTGAACATAACATATGCCAAAATGGCAATGGTAGGAGTTGCTGACTATACGGCAATGAAGGCATATGGGTAATGGCTACACGTTTAGTCTGGCGTAGGTGCACTGTGACGCATGCGTAGACAGGGGTAACATGATTGGTGCATGTGACAGGCGGCCATGGTACGGACCATGGGCCACTAGGCGCAAGGCTCAAGCCCGGGTATGGCGGGTCTGCTGCGGTGAGCGTATGTCGCAGAGCCCAGCGACATTTCCGAAGGGGGCCTTTTTTTTTTCTTTTTCCGGTGCTGAAACACTCTGCATGCCTCTTTGAGAAGCCGATAAAACATGTGTTTCTGGAGATGATTGGCCAAACTGGATATGCTACAGTTGCCGTTTAAATTCTTAACTTTAAATATCTATTTATATGTGTGCTACACCCAAATTCCGTGGACAAAGTGTTCGCGGGCTCCAAGTGCTAGAGTGACCAGAAAAAACGTATTGTTCATTTTTATTGGCCTTATCTCTTCAACTTGTTCTTAACTGCCGAGGCTCCAACACGCTGGCCGACAGGCACTGCCGCATGAAGAAGAATTACACAGGTCTGTTTGGATTGTTTTGCCGCGACCTGTCCCTAGAATGTCGTACGCCAAGCACGTAACCGCACTACTGTTGAGCTGATGCAATCTCCCATACACTCCAGAGTAGCCAGAGATTTAGCCCTGAAAATGCGGTCAATCTATTATTTCAACCCGTATTGAACGCAGGTTGCGCGTTTACATAGCGCTTCGTCTGCACGAAGAAATTCAATATGTCCTCGTAAAAGATGAATTCCCCATGGGCTAGAACACTAGCAAATCGTCTCTTGATCCGGTCTTGCTGCTTGAATTCGGACAATCTTTTGTGTTCCGCCGCTTCTTGCGTACTGACGAAATCTCCAGTCATGTATCCGGGTGGTGACAGGTACTTATCCATGACCTGCGAACGATCCCAGCTCAAATCTTCGTCCTGCTTAGGCTCGTCACTATCCCAGACTGGCCCCGCCATTTTTTTCCCAAGACCCGCTCCATTAAAAAAATCCCGATATGATTTTTCCTGATTTTTTGTCATCGTTCCGAGCTTAGTGTTGATCTTTGAGGTGGGTTTCCACTCAGGGTTTGGCACAAAATCGTCTAACGCCCAGCGCTTTTCTGAAATAGGATTTCTCTGAAGGTCCATGAGGAATTTCGGGTCATCCTTTTTGGACTGGTAATAGATTCGGAGACATTCTACCCTCTGTAGCGCTGTGTAATGGGAGGGATATTTCGGAATACTGTCAGAAACGCCCAGCCCACAAGTGAGTCCCCCAAGCGGTTCAAACTCGTCTTGCGAGTCGGCTACAACTCGTCTATTGTCAGCATCGTCGCCAACAAAGTTGCCGACCATGACTCCCTTAATCTTCGCCTTTTTCTTCACCGGGCTCACATCGACGAAAACATCGCAATCATCTCGGTGATCTGCGACAGCTAGCCCGTGATTTTGACTGCTAGAATCAGAATATTGCGTCGGTAGACCGTTAAATTGAGAGCTTGTTACGTCGCTCTTCGGCGGCTCACGGTCCATCAAGAATTGCTTTCCCGTAGCGATAATCTGGCTACCGCTCGGCTTGACGGGACTATGCCTCTCTCTTGTGACGATCCCCTCGCCCCCTTTGATGGGGCTTGATAAAATTATTACCTTTTCCTCGTTTATTTTCTTAGTGGGCGGAGCCATGGACACGCTTGACATGAAAGCATCCTGGGGAGCCGAGACCTGGCCCGAAAGCTGAGCTTCTAGACGCAGTATTTTCAGCTTGAGGGCTCTGTTTTCTTCTTGGAGGGCACGATTCTTCAGCTTGACGCCTCTTAATTTGGCGTTGAACTCAGAAATGATCTTTTTTTGAAAGTCCATGGCGTTGCCCTCGAGCTTGCAGTCCAAGAGCCCAGCCACGGTTGTTATTCGCGAGAGCTCATCTTGGATGTTAGCTACTGCATTGAGAATTTGACGATTTGTATTCATTTCATTTCGTGTTCAATCTATGCAGAGCGTGCCCCCTGGGTGGAGAAGTCGCAATGAGCTGGCGTGTTGATGTCCTGCGTCTGGAGGCGCGCCACCTTGCGCGCATTTTGCAACAACACCAGTACCTTTGTTTAATGGCTGCAAAATAGTGCGACTTTGTTCTTGAGTGTCTTCGATGAAGGCCTCGTATTGTATGCACGCCTGCGCGGCCGGCACTTGCTTCAAGATGCGAAATCTTCGCATTTTTTCTACTCTCTTCAGCGCACCTGGTACACTACGCTGGCCAGTGCAACGACCTATCATTTAACGGGGAATTTTGAAGAACTCGATACTTCTAAACTCGCTCACTCTCTAAACAGATTTCCAGAGTCCGTTCCCCAAACTACGACGGATACTTGGTGCGTCATTGTAGAGACTCTTTCACTGGCATGAAAGAAGGATTCTGTCATCATGCCTATCCATAAATAAAAGGCGCAATTTTCTTCACGTCCTCTTGACTTAATTGTAATAGAACTGGCCCGCTTTGTCAATCGTGGGTATTGCCCACGGACCACACTGATGTTAATAGTGTGCGCGTATACTACCGCTGACCACATGATCTTTGGTCAAATGATTAGTAATTCGCTGGATCAGATTGCTGCTTTCTTAAGGTGCTGCTAATTTAAATTACTCCACCGGAGTAAACGTTTCTCCGGTGTGGAACAGCTTCTGTGCCAACGGGGCGCTACACCCGTGCACCACACAAAATTTCGTCTCACATCAACAATTCTCACCGCGCTACTTCTCACCACACCTCCCGCCGCTTTCCCTTCCCCAATGTTCGGTGCCTCCACTACTCTGTCAACGGGGCCTTTCTCTTTGGGTTCTAGTACTTCCGCGGCTCCAGGCGCCTCAAACTCCTTGAGTGGCTCGCTGTTTGGCGGTGCCCAGAAGCCGGGACTCTTTGGCTCAACAGCAAATAACCAACAGTCCTCAAGCTTTTCCTTTGGCAGCTCTAACCCAAGTGGATTCTCCGCTCAAAAACCCGCTGCTCCTTTGGGCACAACTGCTCCCTCCGGTGGGCTCTTTGGCAATTCAGCCCCAACTCAGAACTCTTCAACATCAGGGGGTCTTTTCGGCAACAACAACAATAACAACAACAACAACTCTGCAAATGGCGGTTTGTTTGGAGCTTCTAATAATAACACTGCTGCCAAGCCAGCAGGCGGTCTTTTCGGCTCCAACACTAATACATCTGGCGGCCTTTTTGGCTCCAATAATAATACATCCGGTGGTCTCTTCGGAAATACGAGCAATAACAACACATCAAATTCGGCCGGGTCCGGTTTCGGTGCCCAAACTACTGGAACTGGAGTTGGTGCTACAGGTGCCTCTGGGGGGTTGTTTGGGCTGAAACCCGCTGCTCCTACAGGTGGACTTTTCGGCGGCAATACCAACCAAACTTCGACAGGAGGCGGTCTTTTTGGAGGAACACAGGGCACAAATAGCAACACTTCAAATGGACTCTTTGGTGGTGGCGCCCAAAACACTCTGCAACAAACAGGAAGCATGTTTGGAAACAATACAAGTACTTCAAGTAGTCTATTTGGAGGACAGCAGCAGCAACAGCAACAGCAACAGCAGCAACAGCAACAGCAACAAGCTACACAACTAACCGCCATGACCCGCTTTTTAGATCTTCCGCAAGAGGTCAAAAATGAATTACAGCAGCTTGATCTGTATATCGAGAGACAGCATCTCATTGCGGCCACATTGAATGCAGACATGCCAAAGCACGACCAGTTGATAAAGTCCATACCCAGTGATGTCCGCTACTTGCATACCAAGATCTCCTCCATCAAGCAGGCTCTCAGACATGATGAGCTGCAACTCAAAGCATTAAAGTCAGTGAATGATGAGCTAACGGAGGATATCAGTAACATCATGCAGCTCATAATCCAGCTTTCCACCCCGGGAACTAAGCTATCATCTTCTTTCCATCTCAATGAGTTTTTCATCAAGAGAATCCAGAAATACAAAGAGATGTTGAGCAGTTACGAGGCAGTCATCACGGAAAGTACAAATGCCACTTCCGGGTTGGAGCAAGCGTGTAATGAGGCACAGGGTGACATCTACAACGTGGTAGAGGTGGTCAAAAGCCAATATGGTCTTTTTATGGAGCTCTGTGAGGTTGTTGCAAAAATTCACACGGAGGTGAGCCATCTACAGTAACGACTTGAAATAGAGCAATAGATGTCCTGTATAGAGTAACCACATAAGCGCGAGTCTCTCTTCTATCTCCAGATACTCATAGATGAGTGCCAGAGCAGATTACCTATCGAAGTATTTATCTAACAATGACAATAAAGTAAAAGCAAAGTCACTGAAGAAAAAAGACAAGACCAGGAAAACTGCCACAAATGCCGGGCTTCCGAGAATCGTCGTGCATGGACAGCTTGCGGCCAGTTCAGAACCCACTCAACTTCCTATCAATGCATTGGACGACGATATCGACGAGTATTCCCCAGTTCAGGTCTCTGATGCCACTCAAAGAAAAGCTAACAAAGGTTTCAAAAGAATCGATAACGGCAAAATAGCGAAAGCTGAGCATATACAAGCGCCGCAAAGCCTGGCGTCAGAAGGGCCAAACCAAACGGTATACAGAGACCTGAGCGGCCGCATCATCGATTTGGAAGCCAAACGTAACGAGATCAAGGCCTCAAAAGAAAAGGAGCATGAAGACAAAAAACTCGAGGTGCAGCAGATCAATACGGGCGATATGGACAGAATACGCACAGCAGAAGACCGAGAGAAAGAGAAGAATAGCACCCGCTTCGACTACTCCAAAACGGACCGCGAGTACGTGGAGCACATGAGCAAAAAAGAACAGGTCGATGATCCTCTCAACTCTTTTGCCGACAAGCCCCATGCACCCCAAAGTGTGTTCAGTGCTACGGGCCGTCCTGTTTATGCGAAAGGTGCACATCCCATCAATCGATTCCAAGTGAAAGCAGGTCACTTCTGGGACGGCATAGACCGGTCCAACGGATTCGAAGAGAAACTTGTCATGAAGAGAGAAGAGGCCCAAGTCAGCAAAATCAACAAGAACGCCTTCCAAGAATCATACACCGAATACGACTTCGACTAGGCGCACCCGTACACCGCGGGCTCATCTCATGCGTGCATATTCATCATCCAAGCCCCAGAACAATGAGCCCTCCAGAGCTCCCGGGATTCTACTATGACGATGAGAGAAAAAAGTATTTTCGAATAGTCAACGGGGACCAACGTGTCAACAGCCCATATTCGAACAATACCATACGCGTCAAGGAAAGACGCGAGAAGTACACGGCCAGTGCTACCAAGAAGCAAAAGGTTCGAGGGAACGGGACTGACGTTGTCAAAGCTGATTCCAGCAGGTCTCAAGATCTTGCTAGATGCTCCACCAAGCATTGGGACCAGTTTCTTCGCGTTAAGTTGGCTATACTCGCTCCGGAGAACACCTTTCATCACATCCTCTCAGATTACAGTGAGCTCGGGAGTCCCCGATCCTATTCCATTTGGCCAGGATTAGACAGCGATACTTGCTTTACTGTACAGGGCTCAATCGTCAAACTTTTCCACGCAAATGTTGATGGAGAAGACCTACGAAATGCAAGCTATACTCATTCACTCTTTCCCTTCTTGCAGGTGGACGCCTCCGTTGATAATCAAGCCAATGAAATCATTTGTCTTGATAATTGGGTGTTTGTGCAATTTGGGAGGCTTTTTTCAGTTACGAAGTGGAGATGCATCGAGAAAAACAAGTATGATGTGACAGACCATACACAGCAAATAGAACTTGATGTATCCAGCGCTTATACGCATGAAAGCGCCGAGACTCCCCTGCTAGATCGAGTTTCCGGGTGCTTGAAATCAATGGGGACAGATACATACTTGAATCTCCTTTTGACCAATGGAGACCTGGTGCTCTATAATTTGAATCATCGGAATGTGGTTCAGATCAAACGCCTTTCGAAACCTCATCAAAACTTAGATATGAGCGGCTTTCGAGTTGTGGGTGATATTTGGGGGTTTTACTCTAATAAATTGCTTATTTTGGTGAATTTCAAAACTCTCAAGCTGAAAAGGTATCCCTTCGAATCCCAGATTTATCATTTCGAATTAGCAATGTCTTCGCCTCATATGGTTGGCTTGAAGCCGACTTTGGACTTGGTGGTTGTGACGCAAAAAAAGGTTATCCTACGGCGTATCGAGGTTTCTACTCTCAAGAACCTGTCTGTAGATCAGACTGTTCCCATCCACAATGATAACCAAAGTCAGCCTCTCGTATATAAAAGCGGGGACTACATTATTGTGGAGGAGCTTCCAAACATGATGAAGGTGATCAACTTCGCCTTGTGTCTTACGGAACAGAAATCCATTGAATGCACATCAGTGATGTCACGAGATGGCAAGCCTCGGTTAGTATCTTTTGGGGGACACACTTACTGGACAGACTCCAAGAATTCCCTTAGGTATCGATGAGGAAGCCCCTTCTTACAATTGCAAATGAACCTAGTTGTGATATCTATCTCTTGTGACACAGCTAAGTACTTCTTTGCCGCATAAAGGATCACATATAGCCCTTCAAATGAACTTATCCTGTGAGCTTTGGAGCTTAACGTCTGATGTAATTGGAGTAAGCATTGTAGTCGAAGTTACCAAACTTGTAGTCCACATCCATTAAAAGTTTAACGGCGTCAGAAGACTTGTAGACATAGTCCGCAGGTAACGTGATCAACGCGTTAGACAAATCAGCCTTTGATGTCAATCCATTCAGTTTGTAAAGCTGATCTTGGTTGAAATACATAACCCTTGGCTTGCTATTGTAGACCTGATCATTAGTCAAGTCGTAAACCCCTGGGTATCCACTCACAGCCTTAAAGTTGGACTCCTTGGTGTTGGGAGGATGTAAAGGAAACAACTTTTGCAACAACTCGTACGATGCTAAGGTGAAACCAAATTGGGGAGAGGATCTAAAAACTCTCGCCAAAGAACCCTTGAAGAATGCAGCAACACCCTCTTCCTTCAAGATCGTACCAAAGGCATGTGTGATACCTTTATACTTCACATCACCCTTCTTTGCCTCCATTTGCAACCTGGTTTTGATCACATCTGCTGGGGTCGTGAAAAATGCTGCTGGGGCACCAGCCATGGCGCCAGAAACCAATAGTTGCCAGGTGCTCAAAGAGTGCTTTTTGTTTGGATCAGTTGGGTCAAAATCAAACAAGTGGTATTTGAGGTTTGCGTAAGTTGGAAAGTAAATGGCGGAAAAAGGAACATCTCTTAACAAACAAGCGCTGGCGCCTCTGTATAATCCCTTCAAACCCAACTGTTTTATTATGGAGCCTGCGGTTAGTCTCTTGTGTGGTATTTCGCCGGGGTTTAACGTCTTTGCAGAGGTATTACCTCCCTGCATCTGTAATCTTATCTTAACAATTTCCAAAGGATTGGTGAAAATAACTTGACAAGCACCGGCAGAAGAGCCTGCCAAAATCTCCCAAGGCATGGTGATGGACCCATCCTCAGCGGACCCGATTTTACGCATCAAGTCATTGACGGTCAATTTGATAGCTTTTTCTGGAGCTACTCCGACTAACTGGGCACCTAGACCAGAATACAAGCCTTTGAATCCCTCCTTTCGCAATACCTTTTTGAGACAATCGAGCGAGTTGGCATACAAGGCATTGTGCTTCTGGGCCTGCATTCTGGTCTTGATTAAGTCAATTGGGTAAACAGCAGTGGCACCAATACATCCTGCAATGGAGCCCAAGAAAAAGGAGTACATGGAGTCGAAAATTGGCCACAACAGGAAGTTGTCATCCTTGATAGGCTGCGCAGCAGGGTGCTCGAAGGTCGGCACCAAGGAGTTGGAGTTGTTAATGAAGTTTGGATTCAAGATAGAGATCAACTCTCGTCTTGGAATCTTCTCTTCATTTCTATTAATCAAGAAAAACAACAAATCCAATTCGTGCGTGGAAATGGGCTTGAAGTTGGAGGATTTCAACAAGTGATCATTCAAATGTTTGTGCAAGTCCGTCTTGGAGATAAGGATGTCGGATTTGTCCGAAGTAGTGGGAGGGGTATTAGCGATCACCTCGTTCACCAAGTCCAATTTGCTCAAGCAGTTGTAAATCAAGAGAAGGCTGGACAAGTTAAACTCGGTCTTTTGGAAGAATTCGGGCAACGTAGACAAGTTGTTCTTCAATTTTGAGGACAATTTATGGTTAAGGTTGGTCGACAACAAGTACACCAATTCGTCCCCGCTTATGACACCAGACCTCTTGGAAATGACCTCGAAGCCGCCAATGAGTTTGGTCACGGGCAAGTTATTAATCAAGGAAATGAAATCTAAGAAATCGATTTCACCGCTGGGAGAAAAAAAGCGTTCCAAGTAGGTCCAATTCAACTTTCTAGCATTCATTTGGTACAGTGGATCAATTGACTTGTTCAACTTGTTCAAGACCTCAATGCAGTCGGTGTAAGATAATTTCTTCTCGCTTTTGGCAAGGCCATTAAAAAGCACCTTGAATTCACCGTCATCGGAAGTCAAAACTTCGATAAACGATACAAAGTCCTGTTCGTTGACATAGCCTTTGTGGTCCTTGTCGGCCATCAAGTATAATAACGCATAAGACTGTTTGGGCAAGTCGCTTGGAAACGGCGATAAGATGGTAGCAAACTCCGGAAGTGGGAGGTACTTTTCCTGAGAGGGGGCGTCGACAATAGCGAACTGCTCGAAGATTTCTCTAGCTTTGAGTTCGGTAGTCATCGGGGCGGAAATCTGCGGCGTCTGCGGTGGAGGGTGGAAATATATATACGGCGGGCCCGGAAAAAATGCTAGAATGACACCGGTTTCGCGCTCACTTTTCAGTGACGCTTCTCCACTTCAACCATCGTCTGCTGCGCGCTTCCGTGGGGCCGTAGCTCATGCGACCAAAGCTGGGGTCTCGGGGTTAGGCGCCGCACCCAGGGCCACCGGCCACCTCCGCTGGTGTACACCAAATATATAATTGCAAGTACTTTGCCAGAAGAGATAGCTCACGTTCATCGCGTTGGAGTTGCCTACGGTTTGAACACCTTGCACTCACACTGCTGAGTTTTTCCTGAAGAGCCAACTTGCGCTTTGTTAAAGACCGGCGTTGTCATTGGTAATCTGCCACCGGTGCGCCGGCAAGTGACAAAAGTAGCTGGACTCAACAACCAATTTCTGCAACGAGTTGGTACAATAATTACTCGACCATGGGCAACACGGATTACTTACCAATAGCCAAATACAAAATACAAAATACAAAATGTAAGTATACCAAATACCAAATACAAAAATGTAAATATACCAAATACCAAATACAAAATTTAAGTATATCCAAATACCCAAATACATTAATGTAAGTATACGCGAGTATACCCGAGTATGCCCGAATTGACCCAAATACAGTACCCTGATCTGATTCTCGTTGATGCACTATCTAGTCTTCTGAAGAAACTATAGCACTGCCCAACGCTGCTACCGCAAGCAAACGTAACTTGTCCCCGACGATTCCGTTAGAAGCCTTATATGTAGAACGATAACGTTGACTAGCGCATGCCTGGTGCGACGCCTCCGCTCAACCGAGGTGGGGGATTGTTTTTTCCGGGGTAACGTCGCAGCGCGAGTGCAGGAAACCCCACTGCCCGTTGCGGCATCGACCGGCTGCGACACGTACACATTGCTGATTATGGGGTGGATCTCAGTGGCCGTTCATTACCCTAGCGAGCAGGAGGAATTACCCCGTACATGTTTTTGTCAACACATATAGGAGGTCGCCGTGGAGCGATAGTAATACATTGAATCTAGGCCGGTCTAAGTGCCCAGCTTTGAATGGAGACTGACAATGACAATTTCAGACTTTCTGTTAGGAAACGAATCTAGGAAGGACGTACCGAGATGCAAGGTATGCGGGCAGGTATGACCTGCACATAGTATAGATCTGAAACAAGATTTGTGCAGGATCCCGCAATAGGGATATTATATAAGGAGCTGAGTTTCCCACAGGATGTGGCTCGCGAGGGAGTTTCTCAGCTCTGCCTAGGTAACACAATACACGTACTGGCTAATACAGAGTGTAATAGAACAGACTCTAAGAGCATAGCTATAAGAATAGCATGCACAGAGTACTGTTTCTAACACTTTTGTTAGGAAACGGAACCAGAGTTTCTATATTACCTATCTGATAACTGTGGGATGATCTAACTATAGATGGTGCGGGTAACTCCGTAAC